>CM040402.1:25860843-26193343 GCA_022702515.1 Ilyophis sp. 1 JC-2022 | reverse complement strand
AGACGAAGGCTGTTTTTCTGGGCCATCAAAAGAAGGACGGAGCAGTGATCTTGTGCTCATTGAGGTTAAGGCTCCAAAAAATTGTTAGCAACGTAATCCTAATTCAACGCGAAACTACATTTTCATTCTCCCTTGCGTGCAAGCATGCCCACTTTGCTTCCAGTCTTTGCGACTCTGTTCATTCTCTTTTTGCAATTTCCGACCAATATCTTTGTTGTTTCAGAGTATCGATCGACCATTCTGTGTCATTTTCCATTAAGCTACTCTTCTCTATTTGAAACGGTTGATTTTCCTGCCGCTTTGAGATCATTTTACGGAGCATACTTTGCCAGAATCAGTAGCCTCCGTTCAGAAAACAGTCAAGATATTTTTCGGTTTCACTACAACGGAAATGCAGATGTGATGAAGCGGACAATATGTGCACAATAGCCAGCTACATTCAGTCAAATTAGCTAGCTAGCTATCGACGACGGCACGTGTTACTACCTTTCTACGGTCTATGGTTACTCCAGTCCAACCCATCGCAGCCAAATTGGCAATGTCACCATCACATTTGCTAGCTATTATTTCCCAAGCTGTAAAGAAACAATCTCAACCACCCAGAAGCAGTGCAGTGGGGCACAAACAAAATCAGCCAGCCAGCTAAACAACATCACAATTTCTCTGGGCAGTCTGATTGAACTTTCCAGTGGTGTGTATAATAAATTTTTTTAGGATATGATCAGTAGCACAATCACCCTTCCATTTGGTGTTACAAAGGTGATTCAAACAAATTTCACAGCAATTTAGTTTTCTTTGTCTCATTTAGTGTATTTTGATGTTAGATCATGATATCAATAGAAAATAATTAAATATAGTAATTTTAGATGCTGTAAGCTGCATTTTGTAATTACAAAATTGTAAGCGCATGTGGACGTGACTTAGATCACGCATTTACGAAACTTACTTATTATGCTATCACGGTTGACCAGCTCGTTGGCCACAGCCTCTTGGCCCATGTAGCAGGCCACATGCAGCGCCGTGTTCCCGAAGGCGTTGGGCTCGTCGATCTGAGGGGGGAGGGGAGGTCACGCACACAAGTGACAGGTCAGGGTCAGATAAACGACAGGGATATTAATCGCTTACCATTTCAACCTTAAAATGGTAAAAATGTAGCAGACATTGCGCTAAACCCAACAGCTCCTGAGCACCATCAGCTACATAGCTAGCATGCGCTATTGTTCATAGTGCCACATGAGTACCAGCATCTTATGCAGATTTTATCGTTGAATTGTTATTTCTTTACTGACTAAAAGATTTATCCCAAATAAACAAGAACTAGAAATAACCGCCTTGCGGTTGTATGCCTCCGCCAACAAGTTGCGTCATTCTACAGAAACCAAACATTGAACATTAGATGAATAAACTTTGTTGCAAGGACAGTCTTTATTTATTGAACATATATAATTAATGTGATTACTAGATTGTTTTCTCAGTTACAGTGGTAAGCAAAACATTATGTCACAGTGAAGTTGACCTTTGAACTTCTGGATATAAAATGTCATCACTGCATCATTCTATCCTATTAGACATTTGTGTGAAATTTTGTCATAAGAGGCGTACAAATTATTGAGTTACGGCCAAACACATCTTTTGTGAGGTCCAAGTGACCTTGACCAAAATCTAATCAGTTCATCCAGTCTAGGGGTGCGTCCCAATATTCTTCACTCCCCACCTCCTTTCCTCCACTCCCCCACTACCACTCCTCTCCTACCCGGAAGTATGCAAAACTGCCTGAATGTTTCTAGTACAAGTCTTTGTATGTACCGTATACAATGTACCTGACATTGTGGTTTGCGTTGAATTAATTAATATGTAAGCATTAATACGTAATTTAAATATAATCAGCAACATTTCATTTTCTTTGTCTCATTTAATGTATTTTTATGTTAGATCATGATATCAATAGAAAATAATGAAATAGTAATTTTAGATGCTGTAAGCTGCATTTTGTAATTACAAAATTGTAAGCGCACGTGGACGTGACTTTGATCACGCAATTACGAAACTTACTTATTATGCAATAAAAATGCCCTGAAATCCACCCCAGTTATGTGTACTCAGATTACATGAACGCCAAGCGAAGAAGAAGGGAGCAAATATCTTCAAAACGGCGAAGAATTATGGCTTGTTTTGAGCGGTTCTCGATGTTCCTCGCGCTATATTATTCTTTGTTACGTTTTGTGAGCACGGTAATAAAAGCAGAAAGTGTTTCAGTTTCGGTAAAAGTACCATATCGTGCGTTTTACTACATTTAATCGGCTACAAATACACACAAGAGTAGACCAACACAAGCCCAACAGAATGTTGTAATTTCTAGAGGTCAGAAGGCAGTTTTTGATAACAAAACATTAATGTTCAATGGTGAGTCCGTACATAATTTTGTTGTGTTAAGAGGGAATAAAAAGTGTTTCAGTTATCTTTAAAACGCTCTCGCTTCGTGAATATTCAATTTTATGATGTTAGATTAACGTGAAAGGTAAATCATAACAAGCCCATCGTACTGGTCGGTGTGTTGAAATCAAGAAAACCAAAATAGCACTACTATTGATAGAAAAGGCACAAGCGGTGACTAGAAACATACCGTGCGTTACATCAAGTAGGAAGAAACTCTTTGTATTATTTCATAGCATAGAATAAAGGAATGATTCTGAAACGCTGTTAATATGTTAATATATTTTGCTAAAGTACTCCAGGAGTGGCGTATTATTATGTTGAATATCAAAGGCGCAATACTACAACATGTGAGCAGTAACGCTTGTTTATGTAACGCATTACATGCATAATTAGACACTTTTTACGAGAAAAAAAAAAATAATCTTGGTTTTCTCTCGAGGTTAATATAATTTTGTTTGTTTCAGTAGAAAGAGTATCTATTTATAGGTTATATGAACAAATTTCAAAGCATTCTATTGCGTAACGTACGAGATATTAAATTAAGAATAAACTACTCTAGCAAATGGAGGGGTGATTGTGCTACACATCTATAACCTCTTTGCATTTGAATATCTATGAGAATGGTCCACATTGTTTTAATTAACTGGGTCCTGAATCCTAAAATTATTGTTACTATGACACAGTACACCTTGTACTCTGTTGAGATAAACAATTCAACTGAACCAATATGCAGCATTTAATCTAATATTTTAACCATTTACTTATAAGGCCACCCAAAACCACAACCAATCTTTCATTTATAATCAATTAAACTGTTTTTTCACATACTTACAATGTTAGAATTCAAATACTTAATTAGAATATTCTATGTGTAAAAATACACAAATTAAAAAAACACAAACTACTTTACAACATCAACAGTGGACTCCAGAATTACTGGCACCCCTGACTGGAAATGCACTAAAACTCATTTTTGACAACTGTATAGACCCTTTTACAGACAACGTCATAACAACAACAACATGCACGTGCACTGCAACTGGAGGCAAAACAATCTATTATTCCTCCAAAAAGCCGATGAGACCGCACATTTATAGATAGCTGCTTCTAAATTAAACAAACTGCTAAAATGGCATCAACCTGTTGCGTCTTTGGATGCCAAAACAATAAGACTTAGATTTTACAGGATACCTTCAGCATTTCCGGATTCAAGCAATTCACCGGGCAGATTAATATTGAAAGCCTAATACCCGGGCGTGCACACTTCATATCAGGCAAAATACTTTGCTAAATTGCTACGTTATTGTGGATACTGTTGCTGGTGATCTATCATAGCTAAAGTTAGATCATGTGCATTGTGTGTTTGAGTTTTTTTTCCATTTCCCCATTGTTTACATTGAGGTAATCTGCGGTGGTGGCATATGTTAGTATAGCTAACGTTAGCTTATAGGCGTTGGGGGCAACAGTAGCCTAATGTTAGCCATTACACTCCATTGACGGTTTAATTTAAATTGCGATTGTCGACCGAGGGGAGAGAAATTGCGATAGTGGACAGCGAAGCGGGAGATAGTTATTTTTTTTCATTGGGGGTGAATAAAAATTTGGGCTACCTTTCGTTGCCTTGTCAATGTCGATACGGGCGTTCATCTGTGATGACTGTGCCTCTCTAAACACACGTCTCCTAAATAAAGCCTGTTATTGACCACCACTTTTCATTTTCTAGCGGTCGTGCTGATATTGAGTCAATGTGGTAAACATGTAGAGGTTAGCTAGCTAGCCAAGAACGGTTAGAAGTAACTTCACCTAACGTTATTTGGAAGCAACTAACGTTAACTGTACTAGATAATGAATGGAAAACCAACCATAATGCTGCTGCAGTCCATCATCATATAGCTACCTGCTAGGTTAGCTAATGTTACTGGCTTTAAATTTGTAGAAGCCACCGCAGACGACAAAAGCCCTGACTAGACAACTAGAAAACACTGGGCCACTAAAATGAATAACGTTAGGAGCCTGGGACATCCGCAGTGAATGTTTAAGTAGCATTAAGTAGCCTATCAAACGCATACTTGTTAGTTTAAACATGTTCCTCGATATTTTTTAAATTTAAGGTTATTTAGGCTCATTGTAGTCTCTTCAGATAACAAGCCGTGTCTGTAAATGCAGTTTGCAGCTGCAGCAGCAGACAAATGCAGGAAATGCAGCTCCAGTTGCTGGACACTGCCTGTGCTTGACAGAAGTTTGTTAGCTTTTCTGCCTCCAGTTAGCGTTTCTGCCTCCAGTTAGCGTCTGCACGCGCATTAGGTCATAGTTGTTTACAAACCGCAAAAGGGTCTATTGGTCAGAAACAAGCAAAAACACTTGTGTTTGCGTTATCGCCGCTTTGCACCACTGTAAATTAGGGCCCATAGTTCGGTGCAATCTCACTAGACATGGCCACTAGGCAGTCTGCGTGAAGAGGTGAATAAAAGTAGTGAATCTGCATTTTAACCGCATGTTTGATTACAATCTTTGTCCCAATTATGGAGGGAACTGTAAATATTCCATAAAAATTACTGGTTTACAGTAGATTTTCATCTACTTGAATCCTTGCAATGTTAATGGGCACCAGTGTGAGTCATTTTCAACAAGAAACTTCAGATCAAAACGAGGGCCGAATTTCTATTTTGTCTCTCCAAACATCAGCAGAATAAGTTTTTTCATATATTAATTTTAGATATTTTTATGTGAAAAAATAGATCTTGGGTTAGTGATGAACGGAAACACTGGCTTTAGGGCTCTACTTCAGTGAAGAGTTTTTTCAACTTTTATGTTTTTTACTTATTTACTTTATTTTCTTTTTATATTTTACCTTTCCATCATTCTCCATGTTAATGGTGCTCTCCATCTGGGGCTCCACCTCAAGATCCCTGGAGTCACAATATGGTTCTTTGTTTCTGGTGGAGTGCTGTGAAGATATTAAATATTAGTTAATGTGCAAATGTATTGTCTTGTGTAAGAAGCATCAACAATTAAGCACATAAACAGCTGCATGTGAAATCTAATAACAAAATGGTTAGCCTCCAGGAGTATGAGATACACGTAATATACAATCAATATACTGTAATTCAACATTGACATTTCATTGTTGACCTCCAAAATAATTTCCATGATTTTGTTCTACTGGTTAAATAGCTGGTAGCATTTACACCTGCATATACACTCTGCACATTGTCGTCCACAAATCTAACAAACATATAAATTACATCTGATGTTAGCACATAAGTTAGAAGTTAATATTAACATTAACTTTGCTAACCACAGCTAAATTGGCTAGTTAGAATGGAGTTTATTAGCATAACGTTAGATAGCCTATTCTTGCTAACTTAATAACGTTAGCTCAAGTTCTTATAAAACTTCAAAGAAAATATATAACGTTAGCTGACAATGTTAAGAAATATAACTTACTTAACTTACAACGAAGTTGAAGCACAGTGTCGGCCAGAAACGACCGCCGTTGAGTCGTTTAACGTTACTTGGTTGAAAAAGTCCGTTAGCTTTTAAACGTGAGCCAGTGTAACTGTAATTGGAGGTTGTGAAGCCGCCTGCCAGACCAGTGGTCCGCTGTTTATGGCAAGCCGTTTTAACATATTATAACATATTATAAGTAACTATTCCAATAGTGACTAGTATCTATTTCAGTTTTACTAGTAACTATTCACTAGATACTAGTTCTTATTTTTTAGTGACTAGTAACTATTCCAAGAGTTACTAGTAACTATTTCAGTTTCACTAGTAACTATTCATTAGATACCAGCACCTATTTATTAGTTACTAGTAATATTTTTATTCTTACAAGTAACTATTTCTGCTTTACTTGTCATCGGTAATGAATACTATAGTTGGAATAGTTACTAGTCACTAAAGAATAAGTACTAGTATCTAATGAATAGTTACTAGTAAAACTGAAATAGATACTAGTCACTATTGGATTAGTTACTTGTCAGAAGCAAATAGTTGATATCTTTGATCAGAATAACAACTAGTATCTATTAAATTGGAGATATCCTCAACTCGAATAACAACTAGTAAAAATCTATTTGGAGATATCTTAATTTGGAGATACCTTCATTCAAATGACCCAATGCATAAACATGAGGCAGAAATCCACCATGCTCTCCGGTTTGCCAACCGCCAATAAAATCGCTATACAGAGGATTGGGGGTTTATTTTTGTCAAAAACAATGTGCAACTGTTAAATACTTTTGATTTACAGTGGTGTTTAAATAAATAGCAGTGCGTTAAAAAAAGTGAACAAATATTTTTAAATAGCTTTTAGTACCATATTTCAAATGTAGTGGAAACATTACACATTCAATTCCAAATCAAAGCAGTAACAAATTGTATCAATTCTGCGTTATTATTTTACAGGAAGCAAAGAAAAGAAATATTAATCTGTTCAAAAAAATAGCAGTGTCGACATTTTTCTCTTCAAACTCAAACACTGACTTATAAACTGAAGAAATTTTTCAAGATTTAACTTCACTTTAAATTACTGAACTAATATTTAGTTGCATAACCATTGTTTTTGATAACTGCTGTGCATGTGCACTGCATCGAGTCAACCAACTTCTGGCACCGAGAAACAGGTATTTCTGCCCAGGATGAACAAACTACATTCCACAGTTCCAGTGAATTTTTGGGTTTTGCTTCAGAAACTGCATTTTTAATGTCACCCCACAAGTTTTCAATGGGGTTGAGGTCAGGGGATTGAGCAGTCCACTCCATTACCTAAATCCTTTTTGTCTGGAACCAAGATGTTGCTCGTGTTTGGGGTCTTGTTGAAACACCCATTTCAGGGGCATTTCCTCTTCGGCATACGGCATCATAATCTCTTCAAGTATTTTGATGTATTCAAACTGATCCATGATCCCTGGTATACGATAATTAGGCCCAACACCGTAGTGTCCCCATACCATGATTTTTGCGCCACCATGCTTCACTGTCTTCACAGTGTACTGTGGCTTGAATTCAGTACCCGGGGGTCGTCTGACGTACTGTCGACGACCACTAGACCCGAAAAGAACAATTTTACTCTCATCAGTCCACAGAATGTTACGCCATTTCTCTTTGGGCCAATCAATGTGCTCCTTGGCAAATTTTAACCGATTCTGCACATGCCGTTTTTCCAACAATGGTGCTTTACGGGGGCTTCTTGCTGATAACTTAGCTTCGATCAAAAGTCTTCTGACTGTAACAGCGCTTACAGGTAATTTTAGATAATCTTTGATCTTTCTGGAGGTGATGATTGGCTGAATCTTTGCCATTCTGACTATTCTTCGATCCGTTTTAACAGTAGTTGTTCGTTTTCTTCCGCGTGTTTCGGGTTTTTGTTGCCATAAATAAAGCATTTGAGATCATTTTAGCTGAGCATCCTATAATTTGCTGCACTTCTTTATACATTTTCCCCTCTCCAATCAACTTTATAATCAAATTACATTGTTCCGTTTGGAACGGCCCATTTTACTTAGCAATTCAGAAGGAAATATATTTTATAACAATGTGTGAAACATTTGCTTCCCTTCTTCCTTAATAAAGGACAATTAATGACACCTATTTTTTCACAGAATTAATTAATTCTCTAATTAAACTCCACACTGCTATTATTTTGAACATGCCCCTTTCAATGAATGAGTCAATTACTCAGAACATGACAGCTGGGTCTGTTGTTTTTCTATTACACTACTACATCTACAAGTAAATTATTTGCCATGCAGAAATATCACTACTACTAATAACAGTGGTTCATCAGGATACTGATGTTGTACTGCAATTTTTTTGAACACCACTGTATTACACTGTTATTATTTTCACATTAACAAACGTATTTTTATTGCAAAGGCAACATTTGAAATAATAACTGTTCAATGTTTCACTTGTACTACAGCGAAATGGTGAAAGTCAGATGGACACTGACATCACATGAAACAATTCAGTCACTGGACACCACGGCAGAATGCAGGCTAGCTACAATAGCCATTTGTCAAGCAAAGAAAAAAGTTTTAACGCAGAATATCATCTGGTTAACATCGCGTTGTTGCATTAATGTAAAAAAAATTCTATAAATAACTGTCATTGGCTACATGTGTTAATCTCACACAAATTCCGACAAACAAAATGTGTCTGTGTGGAGCCTGCTGTGCTCTTCCGGTCATGACTGACTCACGGTGGAAACCGAACCTTCAACACTCGCCAGCCAACATTTCTTTATTATGTCTTCATTCATTTCTTCTCTTCAGCTCTATTCAGTTTATCCTTTTCACACATAAGACAATGTCACCATAAAATGAACTACTAGGACAATTAAGAATTTACGATAATACATTAAGAATTGATGATAGACTACTGTAAGCTACAATGGCTGAAGAGACCGGATTTATAAACCTTTAATTCCCCAAACATATCAGTGTCATCGTTAGTCGCTTAAAAAAGTTACAATAGCCTCTGAACATGCCTCTAGTCTACACTAATCTGCAGACAATGTAGTTTACTGCAAACACTTTTAGTTATAATAATAATAATAAGAATAATCTCTGGTAAGCTATCTATTGTTTTCTTTCTGGCTAAGATTCCTGTGAAATATGCGTTGTCCAATTAAGCTTGTTAGCCAATGCTAGGGCCGAAACATAGCCTACCTCAGGCAAATATGCGAACGTGGACGCTTCGAGTTACGCTAACAGTTTTTCTTTTGCCATGACATTTGTGAAAGGCAAACTGCAGGAAAGCACAGATTGAACAAGAAAGTTATTTACTGTTGTTGCCTGCTATAGCGTCCCTCGCTGGAACGCTCTGGTTTGGCTTGCACAAATGTCATGGCAAAAGAAAAACTGTTTTCGTATTTCCATATTTTTAGGCTGTACTAACAGGCTGTATGTCTTTCAGCTAGAATGTGTTTGCGTCTAGCCTATTGTGCATGCATGTCTCCACATAGACTTGGTTAATTAATTTACATGCTTCTTCATGATCCATAGCTCAGGTGGTGCTGTTCATTGTATTTCTTTAGACATTAAATACAGCTCATCTACAAACCCTTTTAATGTAATTGTGGGCTATCAATAGGAGAAAATATGTTCTCATTCTCGTCAGTAGAGGGCGTTATGGTTACGCGAACTAGAGGTCTTCCCGGGTCCACCTGAACCCGAACCCGAATACCCGAGACCCGAGCGGGCACGGGTCCTAAATTCTGACTTGTCTGATCGGGTCCGGGTCGGAACTGATATAATAGCCGCGGGTCTCGGGTAAGCACATGTGAAACTAATTTGCCCATAAGAACCCATGAGGACCCGATCACATTTTTTATTTTTTATTCTGTAGCTTAATATTATATTCTGTAATAACATTCCATATTATATTCTGTAATATTGTAATATAAAAAAAAGAAACCATATTGTCTGCTCTCGCATCTTTGATGACATGTAACAAGCGCTGAGCAGCGCGTGCTTATTGTCTTTCATACTGTTTCTCATAGGCTACTGAAGAGGCCGTTCTCAACAGATCCCACCAGGCCAGACGATTGTCTTAGTTTATTTGTTTATTTTTATAGAATTATTCTATCGCAAATAAAGGCTCATGGTTTTAGTTTCATCGGCTTAGTTTTTAGCCTATTGGTTTTCGATTTCAGGCTATTTTGTCAGCTACAATTTGCCATGCGTAGGCTAAATTACGATCTGTAGCACATTTTTTCATTATTATTATTATATTACTAATAGTATTGCCTATTTATTTATCCAAATTTTTGAAGAATGCAAGTGTTATGTTGCACGTTAACTGTGGATCCATCGTAGGCAGAATAAAGTTGTAGCCTTTCGTTAAAGTTATTTCCCTATAGCCTTATAAGTAGGCTACCTTAATGTTGTAATCAGACTAGCATGACTGATTATCACCGTGTTGGGTTTATTACATTACATTATAGGCATTTAGCAGACGCTCTTATCCAGAGCGACTTACACAGCATTTATACGTAGTATCCATTGATACAGCTGGATATATACTGAAGCAATGCAGGTGAAATACCTTGCTCAAGGGTACAACGGCAGTGTCCGACCTGGGAATCAAACCGGCAACCTTGCGGTTACAAACCCAGTTCCTTAACCATTATACCACACTGCCGCAGCAGTTTGTCGGCAGTTCCCCGCAGGAGGTCCGAAAGAGGTATTCTGATAAGTGTATATTATTAGTCTAATATAAGCTAACGATGTAGTTTTCAGGCCTATTAGTCGGTAATATAATATTGCAGTGCATTCGTCTATTGTAGGCCCTGGGCTATTATATAACGAATTTCTTCCGTTCTTTCTCGGGTATGAAAAGCTGTATATTTGGATGACTTGTGCAAACATAAGTTATGTTTCGTTGTGAAAACATCACTATATTTCCCTGCTAAGATTTTTGCCGATTTTCAACTTTGGAATAGGATAGGCATACTGTCAAATTTTATTGAATTGCAAGCGAGAAGACATCCAGTGGTCGACTCGGCACACAGCAGGGTCCGGCAATTGGAATAAATGTTAAAACGGCTTGCCGAATGATGTCTTTAGTGTGGTGTGGTCCTCATTAATATTTAGCAGCCAATTTGCATGCCATGTAGACATCACGTTGTCAATGTTACTAGTATTTACTGGGTTGGGAATATCTTTCTGAATAGTTACTAGTAACTAAAATATAAGTACTTGTACCTAAAAACATTGTACTAGTAAAAATGGAATAGTTACTAGTCACTAAAGAATAAGTACTAGTATCTAATGAAAAGTTACTAGTAAAACTGAAATAGATACCAGTAACTATTGGAATAGTTACTAGTAACTAAAGAATAAGTACTAGTAACTAAAGAATACGTACGAGTATCTAATGAATAGTTACTAGTAAAACTGAAATAGATACTAGTCACTATTGGATTAGTGACTAGTAACTAAAAAATAAGTACTAGTAACTTTAGAATAGTTACGAGTAAGTCTCGAGGAATAAATGTTAAAACGGCTTGCCGTAGCCGTTAGACCGCGAGCTACACCTTAGACACGCACCGCAGCAGTTTGTCGGCAGTTTCCCGCAGGAGGTCCGAAAGAGATATTCTGATAAGTGGCATGCGACTCAAAAAAAGATGGCGGACCGCGAACAGCTTTCTATCTGGGTCGAGTGAGTTTACTGTACGACTTTCAGCCAAAATAAGCTGTACCAACTGTACATGGAACTATACAATACAGTAGTCACAAAAAATATAGAAAAACCACACATTAAACCGATTACTGCCTTAAGTTCTTCTAGAAACAGGGTAGGCCTAATACGTTTTTACAAGCTAACCTGCTAGTTAAGTAGGCTACATAACGATTTTATTAACACGCTATCACTTTCCATCTGTGAACTCTTACTCAAAATGCACATCCACCTGAACATTACCTTTATATTCACTAATCTGAAATTATGAATCAATATTGTAATGATTACATTAATATTTTGTGCAAATTACTCACTGGCTTCAAAGACATGCGACACACGGTATAGCGATTCATGAGACCACGCTCTCTTTTTCCATGCAGAATGTAGCCACCGCAATAGCTACACCATCCGCTCGTAAAGCACCCTTACATTCACTTTGCGTAGTTATGAACTACAATTTCAATATTTACATCCCTCTTGCGTGGGGAATCGTTTATTTTCCTGCACGAACAATCAACCCGTCGTCAATCACGCAGCTCACACGTGTTGTCAGAGAAGATTTGTGGGCGTGTTCGAGTAGACATAGGCGAGCAGTCGGCTTACCTGCCTCAGGCGGAAATGAAAATCGCCTGAGCAGATCCAACTGGGACAGTTTCGGACTTTTCTGAAACCGGCTGGGAGAAAAACAACATGGAGGAGTTAGCCGTGTTGTTTGTGGCTGCGGAGGACTTGGAGGCGACACAGATGTCCTTTTTACTTCAAAATCTTGAAGAAATGGAGGAGAACGAATGAAGGTTGTTTTAATACTGCCTTACATTATTTCATGACTTGTATTGTTCGGGTAGTCAATATTTATCTTTTGCTACGCGACTTTGGCTATCACCCTGAATTGTGCCACAGTGAAACTCCAGTTAAAGTTCTTGAATAAATACGTATCATTTCCATTGGAATTAAAGCGCTGGGTGCCCTTTCATTGTCGAATAACTAAATTATTTAGCTAAACTGTCATCTGTTATGGTAACATACCTGTAAACATTAGGCTGCTTATGTTCTATTGCTCACATTCAGCTGTTTCTTGTCTGTCAATTCATGAGATGGCCTAAACTACACCTGTCATCTCTGTTTAGACTTGCAAACATGGTAGACATGTCATTTTAGTTCATCTAAACCCAGAAGACATCGTAGCCATCGGTAGTCATACATTGTAATGTGAGAATCTATGTAGCTATGTTAAGTATCATAACTTACATGCATGTTTTCATAGACCTTTGAGTGGTGGTTCTAAAGCATATTTTATTGCAGAATATCTGTACCAATATAAATGAGAAATGTCTCTTTCATGGGACTTTTTTTTTTAGAGTTGTACAGTTAATGCATTGAATATATTCCTTGTGACATAAGGGGAAAGTGTATTAATCCTAATCATTAATTATGTTGCTATGAAAGAATAATACTTGGTGGTTGCATGTCCTTTGCATGCAAGGACTGCCTGAAGTCTGCGAGCTGTAGAAATCATCAGATGCTGGGTATCTTCACTGGTGATGCTATGCCAGGCCTGTACTCCAGCCTTCTTCAGTTACAATATGGATGAGAATGCCCTCAAATTAAAGCTTACAGTCTGTACTTTAGCCTCACAGTTGTTGTATCATTTCACATCAAAAGTGCTGGAGTACAGAGCCAAAACATAGGGGAAAATGAGGTGATTCAGCTACTCATAATGTCAGTGTTCATGATTTATTCAAATTACATGACAGCACGTGGTCCCTTTGGACCCTGACAATGAACGTATTGAATTGAATGCCATTCAATGTCTTTAACAAGATAAATTGAGTTTATATGAATGAATAACTAATATAGTACATATTAGGGACATTGGGATACTGGGAGTTGTTATGTGTTTTGAGGGAACAATGTCAAGAAAGATGACATTTTCCTTGCCAGTTATGGTAACGTATGGATAAATAGAATTGTATTTGCACAAGATGTATTCCAATATCAACATGTTGTCTTCCTTTTACCTGTCACCAATCATTGTTCGTATATTTCTGATTTGACAATAAACATACAAAATGACAGAAAGAACCCGGTGTCGTTGTGGCTTGAATGGTGGTGGAGGGGAATAGTCCTACAGTTTATTTACCTTTTGTGAATGTCACCATATTGTGTGAAATAAATATTCTGAAAATGTGGTCTTAATTGCTAGTATAATTTATCGGTTTTGTTTTGGAGACCAGAATACCCACATCTAATGAACCCATAGCCATAATAACAGTGTTAGATCTTTAATCTCAATCATTAATCTTTCAACAATTTGCAAAGTGGATGTACAGCACAGTAGCACCAGGATGTGTTACATAATATTGTTTAATTCGTCCTTCCCTTCATGTTATTATGGAATTGCCTTATTTGTATGTGGTCCCCTCTGCTGGAATGTGACAGGCAGAGGTCTGCCTATACACTGTCCCATCTGGAGATAGGGAAAACTCCACTTCTCAACAGAAGAACATCAGCAGAACATCCCTTCAGATCCGAATGAGTTGTCTTACTGATAACAAGGATGGTGAAGATAAATATAAATTAGGTAACTTCCCAAATACTTTGACAAAAATGAATGTGTTATCATTTGGTGGTCCTACCTTAATGTTCTATATGCTCACACCAAATGTTCTGAAGAGGACAACTTTTTGGACAACAGTCCAATTAGGATTTTACTCTTAAACCAGCTGTTATACAAATGCAAAATACAAAACACTCATAACAAAGTTGCATCTTTAATTTGATATAAAATATGTTAATCCAATATAGTTACATTATTGAACAAAACATTAAGTTACCTATATTTGGCCAGGCCTTTTTGTTTTTGGTTATTTCTTGACACTTCTAGGTTCAGACAACATATTTCATAAAGTTAGAGGTAGGCCTACAGTTGGATTACAGAAGCAGTCAAGAATGAGAATTGCCATTTGTTAGTGTAACATTACCAATATTGTACTTTTCACATCCATATTGGTAATCTCAAGAAAGTACATGTAAGGTACAGTATATAATAACCACAGTAGTGACCGTATGTGCTACAATCCCAAACTCCCAAAACGCATATTTATTTATTTATGTATTATTTATATGAATAAAAAATAAATTCAAGTACACAAAAGTAATGGACAGAAATGTGTTCGATAGGTTGGGCTTATACTAGATCCTCACATTATGAAACAAAATCGCATTAATTGAAGTACAAAAAAAGGATTGTATTAAATAATATATTTTTTAAAATAAGAGCAATAAGAAAAACAACAAAATAAATATTAATTGTGAAATTAGATAAGAGACCAGAAAGAGGGGGGAAATAGACTACTGCTGTTACATTGTAAGATTGACTAAATAACTCTTATAGCCTACCTGTGTTTGAACACTATTAGGGAGGGGTACATTTCATTTAGATTTTTTTTGAGCGTAGAATCAATACGCCGAGATAGGTGGCGATATTGTGAAATTATCCGCGTTTGTCATGAGGAAACACCACTCTCTCCTCGCTCTCTAACTAATTCTGTCGTTGATTAGTTTGAAGGCGCGGCGATGTTGTTGAAGGCGCCCGAGAGCAACTGCACCGCTGCTAAGGCGCCTGCTTAACCTTATGTTGTCATTTCCGCCTTAGTTCACGCAGCACCGACTTTTCGTCCATCTCGGACAGTTTCCGATGCAGGCCGACGCAGATATGACGTAAATCGGCTCTAGCCGAACACGCCCTGTCTACTTCCCTCCGCGCACTGACGTCAGTACTCAGTCACTCTTAAAGGCACAGTCACCGAGCAGTTTCAGTGTAGGCCTATAGCTATATGCACCTAGATTTCTCTTACTACAATATCTAAAACCACCTGGTTACATGGTTTAAAGCACAACTGAACTTTGGTAGAACTTTGGGTCGTGTAGTTACCTGGCTATGATTATGAGTCCAAATGGTGGCGAAATATATAGGGCAGCTAAAACAGTCTCAATATGACACTTCTAGTGTAAACGAAGTGGATTCTGTCAATACAAACAATAACCAGTCATTGTACTTACTTTTTTTGTGTAATTAAAATTATTTATAAAAGTAGCCTTTTATTTTCTTCAATGTTGTTAGCAAGCTACCAGATAAGACTAGCAAAATGACGGCAGGTTGGTTGTTTACCATAGATATACTACTAAGAACGCTTGCTTCTGTGGAAATTTGGACCAATAGTAGCCCTATTTCCATTCGAATTTTGTGCAAATCAACACTTATATCGCTCAAAGTAACGTAGATTCAAGAAGCCCAAAAACGGTTTTCCATAAATAGGAGCATTATATCGCACTGGTCTGACGTCATAATGGCCTGATTTCATCGCTAGAAGAGATCGTTTTCCATCAACAATGTATCGATTTAAATCTCCAAGCGAATCCAGGTGAACTCTCCCGTCCACTTTTAATAAGTATACTAAAATACACATAATAAAAATACACACAATAGTAAGTATACTAAAATACACATTTCAGTATACTTTTCAGAAATACTGTACAATAACACATAAAATACATCGGGTGAAAATAACTTTTAAAAAGTAGCGTCATTGATATGCGAGCTTGAAGGCCAGTAGTACAGCCACCTTTCCACCTTTGGAGACCGAGTTTGAGTCTGCCATTAGCCTATATAAATTAAATTTAGAATAGACTAATAGTTAAAAATGGATGTACTTGAAGTACAGGTATAAATGTATAAACTATTTTGGTAGCCAAAAGTAATCAAAAATGCATTTAAAGTATAATTTCAACGTATTTAAGCATATCTTAAGTAGAACTTTTAATACATCAAGTATAAAATTAGCGGTTTCAGGTTAACACAATTTTAGTGTATTATTTCAGAATACATAAAAAGTATGTTAAAATATACTTTCAGTATATTATCTACACACTTTTATGTACTTTAATTATTCTTAGAATACACTCAAAGTAAAATATTAATATACAAACAGGGTAAAGGTACAAAAGCACACTTCTGATATTTAACGTATACTAGGAATGGACATGACAGGCATGTTTCCTAGTTCACAAGTTTCCCTGAATTTCAGCAAAGAAACTTGAATAAAGTTCTTCATGCCATACAAGACCTCCCCACTACTTGACCTCTCCATCACCGTCGACGGGACCATGGTGGCTGCCTCCCGCTCTGCAAAGAACCTGGGGGTGGTCCTAGACGACCAGCTGGACTTCAAAGACCACGTCAGGACGACGGCACGGTCCTGCAGGTTCCTCCTGTACAACATCAGGAGGATTCGACCGTACCTGACCACCTACTCCACCCAGCTTTTGGTCCAGACTATGGTCACCTCACGCCTGGACTACTGTAACTCCCTGCTCGCAAGCTTACCAGCCTGCGCCATCCTGCCTCTTCAACTCATCTGTGTTCAACCTCCCGAAATTTTCCCATGTCACCCCCCTGTTGAGGTCACTCCACTGGCTGCCTGTTGCAGCCAGGATCAGGTTCAAAGTTCTGACCCTGGCCTACACTGCAGCCAATGGGACAGGCCCTGTCTACCTGCAGGACTTGATACAGAACTATGTTCCTGCTCGACCACTTCGCTCATCTACTGCAGGGCGACTTGCACTTCCCCCCCTCCGTGTCAATGGCACCCGCTCGTCCCGACTGCGGAGCTTTTCCACCCTAGCTCCCCAATGGTGGAACGAACTTCCCATTCCCCTACGTTCCATGCCAACCCTGCTTGCTTTCTGTCGTGGCCTGAAAACACACCTTTTCAGACTCCACCTGGACTAATACTTATCTAGGACCTCATGGTATGTGTTCGTGTTGAACTGTGTATCCAAGTTTATAATGTTTAGAATATAATTGTAGTAGAGCTGATTTACCCAGTTCACTGTGAACTGCATTCAGTGTTCATTACTAGGGATAGCTGCTACTGTATGGGAAGAATGTGCTTTCCTATCTGTTCTGTAGTTACTTCGATGACCTTTCTGTATGCACTTACTGTATGTCGCTTTGGATAAAAGCGTCTGCTAAATGACTGTAATGTAATAAATAAATAAATAATAAATAGAGAAAATCAAGTAGCCAAATCAGAAGCGATTTGCTGGCCTATCAGCTGTGTTGTCTTGGCCAGTATTCTACTTATGGGATCGTCAGTTAAATTAAATCAGTGCTTACTATATTCAGCATAGGGATAATATCTGTGTGTTTCTGTTGTGTTTTTAGGCATTTATAATATTTGATACACTTAGGCAAAGAGCATTATTATTGTGCTAATTGTTAATGTTATTTCTATGGATTTCACATTTTAAATAAGAACAAAAATGCATTTGGATATGTTGTGAATTTGTTTATTCAACAAGAAGAGAAGTTACGGGGGCGCTAGTGAGCACCGTATGGAGTAGACGTGTTTCTCCACAGCTCCTCTCCATATTCGAAATAATTCGGTCATTTACTCAATTTATAGTCTACTTTGCCGGTTTCATTTCATAAGTTCCTTAGTATAATAGCCTCAGGATGACAAAACCGAAAACCGAAAAGGGGAAGAAGCAGGATAAAGTCCCAAATGAGACCGATGGTGAAGTTCAACCGCTACCGAAGCTAACTGAGCTAGCCACTGGCGCTGCAGCCCCGGAGTCGGGTGACGAGCATGGTAACGAGCCTGATGCAGAGCCCACAAACGTCCTCTCTGCAATACAATGTTTGAGCAAGACGATGACAGACCGATTTAACGGTTTAGAGGCATCTCTGGCCATCACCCAGGCGTCTTTGGTGACTCTCGGCGACCGAATAAAGGAGGTGGAAAATGCTAGCTCTGACTATGACCGCCGCCTCTCGCTCGTGGAGCAGACGTGCACGAAAATGCAGTCGGAGAATGAAACACTTCGTCTGAAAGTGATCGACCTCGAGGCTCGCTCCAGGCGACAGAATATTAAAATTGTTGGCCTACCTGAGAAAGTCGAGAACGGACGCCCGACGGAGTTTTTGACCAAGTTCATCCCTGAGCTGTTGGGCGCTGATAACTTCTCCAAGCCGCTAGAAGTGGATCGAGCACACCGGCTGGGAAGGCCGCCCTCCGAGGGGGACGCGCGGCCGCGCGTGATGATAGCACGGATTCATCACTTCCAGACGAAGGAGAAGATATTACTGATATTAACTGGCCCGTATTGAAGATATTAACTGGCCCGTCAGCAGTTTCCTCTGCGCTACAACGGCAAAGCGATTCACTTCTTTCCCGACTACCCGGCAGAGGTGATGAAGCAATGCCAGGTGTTTGATGACGTCCGAAAACGACTCCGGGATGCAGGCGTGAGGAGCGGTTTCATCTACCCGGCACGGCTGCGTGTCACCCATGGCACCACCGACAAGGTTTTCTCTTCCCCGCGGGATGCTGAGGCTTTCGCAGGAACTTTGGCTTGAACTATAATCATCCACTCGTCGACATGGCATATGCTGGTATGTGACTTTTATTTTAGAATTACTCAAACCCGGACATTTTCGTGCTTTCTTGTTTATAAGCATTTGACTTGAACTCTAGTCATCCATTAGCCGACACGGCATGCTGGTAGGCCTGTGTGACTTTTATTTTATAATCATCCAAACCGGGACATTTTTATGATTGCTCTTTTGTTCATAAGCATTTGGCTTGAACTCTAATCACCCATTTACTGACATGGCATGCTGGTAGGCCTATGTGACTTTTATTTTTATTTTATAATCACCCAAACCGGGACATTTTTATGACCGCTTTTTTTGTTCATAAGCATTTATTCACATTATTGGAGAGGGGGCCTTTGTGTTAACTTAGCTTCTGTTTAGTCGTGTCTATATGGTCCGGCAGCCCCTAAGTCAGGATGTGGGGTTTATGCTCTCGCTTTGTTTGGGAAAGTGGGACGGGGGGAGGGGGGTGATGTTCTTTCTTGTGTTTTACTTTTATTCTTATCAATGTTTTACTAGGGCAATATGTGTTTACACTGCTACTATGCAAACTCGATATGCATCCTAGTCTACCTTCGCAAGGTGGCGGCATTACCTTTACTAGCTGGAATGTGCGTGGATTGGGTCATGTGGTCAAACGAGCTAATGTGTTTTCTCATTTAAAATCTTTGTCCGCTGATATCATATATTTACAAGAAACACATATTAGACCCACAAGAGAAAAGTTGTTTAGATGTAGCTGGGCCAACCAGATTTTTCAGTCCACATTTTCCAGTAAAGCCCGGGGAGTGGCAATTTTGATTCGTAAGACTGTTCCATTTAGACATGTCTCTACTGTGAAAGATCCAAACGGCCGATATATTTTGGTAACTGGCTACATTTACTCATTCCATGTCACACTCCTTAATGTATATGGTCCCAATCTCGATGATCCAGCCTTCTTCCGTAAGATATTTAGCTTACTGCCCGATCTTTCTGATACACATGTGATTATAGGTGGCGATTTTAACTGCGTGCTTGATAATCGCTTGGACAGGTCGGCCCAAATAAGCAAATCGCCTACATCCAGCAACACGGTTTTAAATAACTTGATGACTTCCACGAATCTAGTTGACATTTGGAGACTGGGACATCCTACGGACAGAGATTATTCTTTTTTTTCACAAAAGCACAAGTCCTTTTCAAGAATAGATTATTTCTTACTTGATTCTAAATTGATATCAAATGTGATCGCTTCAAAATATCATAATATTTTAATTTCTGACCATTCTCCGACTTCATTGGTTCTTGACCTTAATCATAAGAAGCAGCAGTATAACTGGCGCTTTCACCCATCACTGCTCTCTGACGCATCATTCTGTCAATTCTTATCTAATAAGATTTCAGAATTTTTGGAAACTAATGACAACTTGGCTGTCACAGATTCTACTTTATGGGAAACTTTTAAGGTTGTGATGAGGGGCCATATAATTTCTTTTGAATCTTCATTGAAAAAGGAAAGGCGTAAACGCCTCTTAGAAATTGAAGCTGAACTATCACAATTGGAACTTGTCTATAGAGCTTCTGCAACCCCTTCCATTTTACAAAATATCCTTCAATTGAAATATGAATATAATACTATCCTATCTGGTCAGGTGTGTGACCAATTGTTTAAGATCAGACAGAAACATTTTGAGTTGGGGGATAAGCCCCATAAGTTACTGGCCCGACAGTTAAGATGCTTACAAGCTAGTAGAGCCATACACAAAATTAGATCAAAATCTGGGGAGATGGTTATTGATTCTAAAGGTATAAATGATCGTTTTAGGGAATATTATGAGCAGTTATACACGTCAAAAGCAAAGGGGAACATTTCTGATTGGCTGAGGCGTCTGGATCTCCCTAAGTTGAGTGATGCTGCTCGAGAGGCCTTAAATTCTGATATCACCACCCAAGAGATCTTGGATGCTATAAAATCATTCCCCAATGGCAAGGCAGCGGGCCCGGATGGTTTTGGCATTGAATTGTATAACAAATATTCTGAGAAGGTGGCTCCCCTTCTTTTGAGGATGTTCACTCATTCATTTGAAATTCAGAAATTCCCACCTACACTATATGAAGCTAATATTTCATTATTACTAAAAGAGGGTAGGGATGAGACTGAGCCTTCATCTTTTCGTCCTATTTCATTACTGAATTCAGACATGAAAATCTTTACGAAGATATTGGCAAATAGGTTAAATAAATATATTTCATCCATCATCCATGCTGATCAAACCGGTTTTGTCCCCAATAGGTTTTCATTCTTTAATGTCAGAAGACTTATGAACATAGTATACCATAGGTATGGGAAGGGTTCTGAGGTGGCTGCCCTCTGCCTGGACGCGGAGAAGGCATTTGATCAGGTGGAATGGGCCTACATGGTGAGGGTATTGGAGGAATTTGGGTTTGGTAGTCAATTTGTCTCGTGGATTACAACACTATATGCTCACCCATCTTCTTCCATCCTCACAAACCAAGAGAGATCAGCGCCGTTCCCATTGCACCGCGGGACACGCCAGGGCTGCCCCCTCAGCCCGTTGCTATTTGCAATCGCTATTGAGCCTCTCGCCATTGGCATTAGGAATCACCCTTCTATTAAGCCCATCCGACTAGGGAGTGTGGATCATCACATTTCCCTATACGCGGATGATGTGGTTCTTTTCATATCACAACCTGAGCAGTCTGTTCCCATTTTGCTAGATCTTATAAGGTCATTTGGTGAAGTTTCAGGATATACAATTAATTGGCAGAAGAGCGAATTTATGTCGCTGGGTGCTGATCTTACCGCTGAATTTCTGCATAATCTCCCCTTCAAAATCACAGATAAACTGAAGTATCTTGGAGTAGTTATACCAAAAGACCATAAACTAATTTTTAAGATGAACTTCCTTAAGAAAGTAGAAAAACTGAAGGAGAACATTGAAAAATGGAGGACCCTTCCTCTTTCTATGGTGGGCCGTATAAATGCCATCAAAATGGTCTCCCTGCCGAGATTCTTGTATCTCTTTCAAAATCTGCCCATCTTCTTGACAAGATCTTTTTTTAAATCATTAGACTCAATAGTTCTGCCTTTTATCTGGGGCTTTATAGCTCACAGAATATCAAAAACTCATCTACATAAACCAGGGGAGATGGGTGGATTAGGACTACCGTGCTTCCTGCATTATTACTGGGCAGCGAATGCAAGGGCCCTTGTCTATTGGCAGGAGGACTACGGAGTCGAAATATCCACCGAGACTCCCCCTTGGGTTGCCATCGAAAAGAGTGATGTCAAAAACAGCTCTCTCCCAGCACTTCTCTTCTCAGCACCCAGATCCCCTGCAAATACTAAGGTGACTAACTTAATCATCTTGAATTGCTTGAAAATATGGCAGCAAGCTAAGAAGGGCTGCAGACTACCAGACACTTCTATTCATACCCCAGTATGTCGCAATCATGCTTTCCTCCCATCCCTCTCAGATGCATCTTTTGACAGTTGGAGGCTAAACGGTATAGTCACTTTGAAAGATTTGTATATTAACAAGCAATTTGCCTCATTTACTCAGTTAAAAGACAAGTTCTCTCTTCCCGCAACACACTTCTTTCGATACTTGCAGATTAGGAATTATGTCCGTCAGTGTGTGCCTAACTTTGAGTCTCTCCCTGAAGGAAGAATTATTTATATGCTTTTGTTGGGTCCACCTGAATCCAAAAAACTGGTCTCAGACTTTGTAAATATATTTTCTAAACAAGTGAATCATTCTACACACTCTCAGAAAAATGCCTGGGAGGAGGAACTGGGAACACAGATTGGGGATGAGGTTTGGGAGGAGGGCCTTGGCAGGACCCGATCTTGTTCTATTAATGCCAGGCATGAATTAATCCAATTTAAGGTGATGCATAGGCTTCATTATTCAAAAACAAAATTGCACAGAATCTTTCCTACTATTTCCCCTTTATGTGACCGATGTAAACTTGCAGAGGGCTCTCTGACCCACCTTTTCTGGACATGCCCGAAACTGTATCATTTTTGGTGTGACATATTCAAGTGGTTCTCTGACATGTATGGCTGTGTGTTTGAACCTGACCCAGAGATTGCATTATTTGGGTTTTCTCTTTCCTTACTAAACCACAGTGTTTCTGTGCAAAGCACTATTATGTATGGAATGGTAATTGCAAAGAAAGTAATTTTAATGCTATGGAAGTCAGATACTGTGCCTCAGTTTAAGACCTGGTTATCTGATCTTACTGGTATATTACATATGGAGAAGGTTCGATATGGCATGATGGGTAACCTTAATACATTTTCTGATATATGGCAGCCATTTCTGGATCACCTTGTTCAAAATAACACTGTACCTGACCGGTAACAAAATGTATTGTGTGCCATTCACCTTTCTTATTGAGTACCTGTGCTAAGACGTGCTGTGCTAGTGATGTAGCAGTGTAATTCATTATTTTATTTTTTAAATATGCCCTGTATTTTTTCTTTTCCATTTTGTCCTTTGTCTCTACTTCCTTTGTTTTTGTTTTTTGATGTGTGTCTTTGTTTTCTGAACTGTATTCTTCTATTATGCAAAATCCTAATAAAAATATTATTCAAAAAAAAAAAAAAGAAGAGAAGTTACATAGCATACACCAGTGTTTTTCAACCTTTTTTGAGCCAAGGCACATTTTTTACATTAAAAAAATCCTGAGTCACACCACCAACCAAAAGTGTTACTAATTAAGTGAAGTTAATAGGATAAGATAATTTCCCACGGCACACCTGACGATCTCTCACGGCACACTGGTTGAAAATCACTGGCATACACTACCACTGATAGGTGTCTGAGTGCCACCTAGTGGACATGTGTTGAAACACAATTAGCATTCATTTTGTTCAGCCAGTTGTGGAACAGCCAGTTCAATGAAAGTAGTGGAACAAAACATTTAAAATGCAATAAAACAATCTATTGAAATGGAGCAATTGTAAAGGAGGTTGCAGTATCGTAATTTGCCTATGGTAGCTATAATTCTGCTGGAGGAAAAGTTATAGTCCAAATTGCATGCAATACGGTCAAAGCCTCGAGTAGAAGATCTGCTTTAAGTGTTTTACATTCATGCAAAACTGTAATGAAATAAAGCACACTGTAGTGTTAAGTTCCAAAATGCGCACTTGTTCTTTGCGACGAGAGGAATGTAAAGGCAGGCGATTTATGTCTGTTACATGCTCAGGAGTTATGGCAGTTTAAACATTGCAAATTGAATGCATTGTCATTGTCATGGTTTTTAGCAGCCTCTGCTGTTTCTACGTTTGGTTTTATTTTTGGCGTCGTTGGGATGCTCTATCTGATTTTTTCCGCCTCCATTCCGGTGTTTGAATCCCGCCCGGCAATTGTCCATTTCACCTGTTTTGGATTTCCTGCCTATTATAAATAGCTCAGGATTTCCGCCTTCTGACACTTCAAGATTGTCTAACTATTTTAACAACAAAGTCGATAAGGTATAGAAATTCAGTCACTGCATTTCTGGTTTGTACAAATAAGAAACGCAGCAAGTCCGGTTATCTTTAGAAATATCTGTGTTTCTGTTGTGTTTTTAGGCATTTAAAATATTTCATACACTTAGGCAAAATAGCATTATTGTTGTGCATCTTTTACTTGTCCTTTATTCTCTCAGCCTGTTGCCTTTTGTGTTCAGCTCTTTTGCCACAAGAGCATAGGTAACAGGTTTGATTTTCTTATTCCTTCTTTCACCCATTTCGCTTGTTTTTTTGTTTTGTTTTATCAACCTCTCGTCTGCGCTCTTAGATTTAGAGCACAGGGTTTTTTCGTTGTTTATACTCACTATTTTCGAGTCCGCCTCCTTTTGAGGGAGTTTTCAGCTGGCTACTGCCAGGAGGGTTTTTTTCTATTTTTTTGTTTATTCCTTCCCTGGTGTGGTTATTTCCGCTTTTGTGGCATATCTCTTTTAGATACCCTTTTAGATTCCTATCAGGAAATCACTAGTACCTGGCTATACCTGGCTCGAATGCAATGTCGTAAGACAAACAAGCACCGGAGAAGTGGAAGTGAGGAACTTAAATACCTTGCCTTGAATGCAAGGTTCATTTTGTCTATAAATTTTTTTCTCCAGATCTTTCATCACACGTTGTTCAGGCAGGTTAGGCAGGTTCTTAAGGCGCTGCTGAAGGCCCAACTATTTGTTAAGGCAGAGAAATGCGCCTTTCACACTAACTCTTTATTGTGCAGGTACAACCTCTCACAGTTATAGCACGACCAATTGGCCAATTCAGCGCTAAACCTACGCCCACACTACTCCTCATAAACGTCTACCACCAATTATCATTACTTTTGATGAGCTGAAAATCCCAAAAATTAGCAAAACATCAACGCAGCAACATATTTTAAAATCATAATTTATGTGCATGGCTTTCTAGGTTTATGCGATAACAAGGCACTCAATTGCTTCATCAAGATCACATTTGGTGGAGATATAGGCTAGTCAGGAAATTGATCTTACATCGGTGCCACTCCTCATAGCCGAAGGCATGACAAGGAGAAAGCACTCAGCAATTTGAATATCAGTAAATTAGCTTTTACATTACCTAGATTACCATAACGTTACCTAAACAAATGCGTAGTACAGTGGTGAATGCACAGCATAATTTAATAGGCACGATCGTTCAGCAGCATATAGGATCTGTGGTGAACAGGTGAGGTCTGGTCTGGTCTAACCTTGATCATCATTGATTGAGTGAGGCAGTTTCGACCTTATTGGCTATGAAAAACACCATTAGACTGTTAGCAAAAGGCGTTTGTGGCAGGGTGGGCGTGGTTAGCCTCTGCTTGCAGAGTGAGCTGAGCAGCTCTCGGACCCTGAGCCACAGCTGTCATAAGTTAATCAGCATCACGGTAAAACGTGATTGAGTAATGGTTTAATTGTTTCTGATTGCTATGACAGTGAGCCTGGGCTTGAAAAGGGAGAGGTGGGCGAACGAACGGGGCTGACTGGAGACGGAGGAAATAAGAGCTCCGGGAAGCTCCACAGCAGGAGAGAAAAACAAAAATAAAATAAAAGAGCTAAGCGTGGTTTCCGAAGCTTCTGTGTGGTCTACAATTCATTCCCGAGAGGTGGCACTTGAACTTGCCACAGTGGTGGCCCGAACGGGGGGATTTTCCACACAAAAAAAACCCCACAGAAGCAATGGAGACCAGCCAGGAGCGACCCGAAGTGGGGCAGCCAGTAGTAGCGCTCGCACGCATGCTGGAGGCAATGGCCCAAATGCAGGAGCGGCAAGCTGCGGTACACCAGGAGCAGATGGAGGCTCTGCGGGTACAGGCCACCCTCCAGACAGAGATGCTAGCCACCGTCGGTGGGGCACGGTCCCGGGATCCGCACGTCCGAACCCCCATAAAGATCCAGCTGCCAAAAATGACCGCCGACGATGACGCCCAGGCCTTCCTGAACAGTTTCGAGTTGGCCGCAGAGGCGTGTCGGTGGCCCAGCGAGGAGTGGGTAGTCCGCCTCCTGCCCCTTTTAACAGGGGAAGCCCAGCAGGCGGCACATGGGCTGCCGGCCGCAGCCCGGGCAGACTACAACACCATCAGGAGGGCAATCCTGGATTGTCTGGGCTATATCCCAGAAGACCAAAGGCGCCGGTTCCGGGAAGCCTCCCTGGTTCCGGGGGACCGCCCCTTCGTGTTCGCCCAGCAACTCACCGACATGGCCCGACGATGGCTGCAGCCAGAAATCCAGTCCGCCGCGGGGGTAGTGGAGCAGGTCGTGCTGGAGAAGTTTGTGGGCGGGCTGCCAGAGACGACCGCCAACTGGGTGCGCTGCCACCGACCCACTAGCCTGGAGCTGGCAGTTATCCTGGCCGAAGACCATCTGGCCTTGGTACCCAGCAGCCCGCCGCAAAAGCCGCCGAAACCGGCTCCTAGGAGGAGACCCCCTTCTTGCACGGTCCCTTCTTTTCTTTCCTGCGTCCCCGCTACAACCTATCCCCGAATTAATCCCCCCTCTTTTTTCTCTCCCTCTCCAGGCCCAGGCTCGGTGGTGGGAGGGTCCGACCCTCAAACAGGGGAAGAAAATACCCAGTTGTTGGTACCTAAAAGCCGCCGGGAAATGGTTTTTCAAGCGGCTCATTATAGCCCAATGGCGGGACACTTGGGATATGACAAAACACTAAACCGTATAATGGCCCGATCTATTTGGCCGGGCATTTGGGCAGACGTACGTCGATAGTGTGCGTTTTGCCCGGAATGTCAATTAGTGAATTCCCCGGCCACCCCAAAAGCGCCGTTGCAGCCACTTCCCTTAATAGAGGTCCCGTTTTATATAGTGGCTATGGACCTCATCGGGCCATTTGAACGGAGCACTAAGGGATACCGATTCGTACTAGTTCTGGTGGATTATGCGACCCGGTATCCCGAAGCAGTTCCGCTGCGCAATATCTCCGCTAAGAATGTTGTGCAGGCACTGTTTCAAATCATCTCCCACGTCGGAATTCCGAAAGATTCTGGCGGACCAGGGCACATCATTTATGTCATGGACACTAAACGAACTGTACGCATTATTGGGCATTCAATTGATTAAAACCAGTGTGTACCACCCCCAAACGGATGGGCTCGTTGAGCGGTTTAATAGGACTTTGAAGTCGATGATTCGGAAGTTCATTCACGAGGATAGTCAAAATTGGGATAAGTGGTTAGTCCCTTTATTATTTGCAGTGCGGGAGGTTCCCCAGGCCTCCACGAGATTTTCTCCCTTTGAGTTAATATTCAGTAGAAAACCCAGGGGAGTCTTGGACCTAGTTAAAAAAAACTTGGAGGAAGGTTCAAGCTCCAGTAAAAATGAGATACAGTACATCATGGACCTGTGAGCAAAACTCCATACACTGGGTAGGGTATCACGGGAGAATTTGATCAAGGCCCAGGAGCGGCAGCAAATGCACTATAATAAAGGGACAAAACTCAGACAATTTTCACCGGGAGATAAAGTACTGGTATTACTTCCAACCTCCAGCACAAAATTGCTTGCCAAGTGGCAAGGGTCCTTTGTGGTCACACGGCGAATAGGGGAGGTAGACTACGAGGTAGTGCGTTCGGATAGGGAAGGAGCAAAACAAATCTACCATCTAAATCTGTTAAAAGCCTGGAAAGAGGTGGTGGCTGTCTCGCTGGTGACGGTAGATAAGGAGAAAAATTAGCTGGGGCGGGAGGTACCTAATTCACCCAATCAGACCCCGCCCCTTTCTGATAGCCATCTCTCGCCAAGCCAGCAGGCAGACCTTGCTCTGTTGCAAAAGCAGTTTGCGGATGTGTTTTCTCCCCTACCCGGACGCACTAATCTCATAAACCACCATATCGAAACCCCCCCGGGAGTGACGGTACGTTCCCGTCCTTATCGGCTGCCGGAACACAAAAAGAAATGGGTGCAGGCAGAAATAAAGGCCATGCTGGACTTGGGCGTAATAGAGGAGTCACACAGTGCCTGGAGTAGCCCCATTGTTCTGGTAGGTAAACCAGATGGGTCTATTCGGTTCTGTGTGGATTACAGAAAGGTAAATGAGGTTTCACGGTTTGATGCCTATCCTATGCCTAGGGTCGATGAGCTCTTGGATCGGCTGGGCATGGCTTGTTCTTTCTCGACACTGGATTTGACTAAGGGCTACTGTCAGATTTCCTTGTCGCCAGAGTCTAAGGAAAAATCGGCTTTCTCCACTCCGGACGGTTTGTATCAATTTTGGACTCTTCCATTCAGGCTATTCAGGGCTCCAGCCACGTTCCAGCGCCTTATGGATCGGGTGCTGCGTCCGCATGTTGCATATGCTGCAGCCTATATTGATGATGTTATCATCCACAGTAATGACTAGGCGCAGCATGTGCGGCATGTGGGGGTGGTACTCGAGTCCTTGAGGCGGGCGGGGCTCACAGCTAACCTGAGGAAGTGTGCAATTGGCAGAGCGGAGGTACGATATTTGGGGTACTACTTGGGAAGTGGACAGGTGCGGCCTCTAGTGGACAAAACCGCGCCAATTGCGACCTGCCCCCGGCCCAAGATGAAAAAAGAGGTGAGGAGGTTCTTGGGGTTGGCCGGTTACTATAGGAGGTTTATTCCTGCGTTTTCTGAGCTGACCAGCCCCTTGACTGATTGAACTCGAAAACGTGCCTCAGAGCCGGACCAGTGGACGGAGCCGTGCCAGAGGGCGTTTGAGCAAGTAAAAGAAGCACTCTGTGGGGAGCCGCTTTTGTTCACACCTCATTTTTCTCTCCCGTTCACCCTGCAGACAGACGCGTCAGACAGAGGGCTGGGGGCCGTTTTGACCCAGCAGGTGGAGGGAGTCGATCGCCCGGTGCTGTATATAAGCCGCAAATTATCACAGCGGGAGGCGAAGTACAGCACCATAGAAAAGGAATGCCTCACCATCCGGTGGGCGGTCGAGACTCTCCGGTATTACCTGCTGGGCCGCACATTCACCCTCTGGTCGGACCACGCCCCCCTCCAGTGGCTCCACCACATGAAAGATGCCAACGCACGGATCACCCGTTGGTATCTGGCATTACAGCCATTTAATTTTAAATGAAATAAGAGCTCCGGGAAGCCACAGCAGGAGAGAAAAACAAAAGGAAAATAAAAGAACTAAGCGTGGTTTCCGAAGCTTCTGTGTGGTCTACAATTCATTCCCGAGAGGTGGCACTCAAACTTGCCACAGCGTTGTAGTACCCCAAAATCTGTGTTTTTAGGCCGTTTTTATAAGCACAAATACAGTACAACAAGGGTAGCTATAATGTGTCCAGTTTGTGAAGAATTGTGACTCATTTGGTGTTCCATAAAGAAAGTCGATATTCCCGTGCTGCACTCGAGCTCTGTGGCATGTGTTCTGAACATGCGTGACATCCTTATATCGCTTCAACGTTTTTCCATCACCATCAGTCGAATCAATTTACGGTTTAATCCACCTGTACCAAGCGTACTAATTTAGCGCGTTACATTTCATTCTACGTCGATTTAATTCATTTTCCACCAGCCTTCTCGCAGTAACTTTCTGATGCGCATCAATTTCTAGCAAATTAAAATTCTAATGGAAAAAGGGCCAATAGTGGTTTTTGCCGCATTAACACTGTTTCTGGCGCAAGAATGACCTACCGGATCTACATTCCAAATAAAATACGAAAAAAGGAAAGGGCCATTTAATAAAAATAAAAAAATACCAGAGGACTGGTTATTGTTTGTATTGACAGAATCCACTTTGTATACATGCTAGACATGTCATTCTGAGACCGTTTTAGCTGCCCTATAGAAGTGAATGGAGAGCGACAAATACCCAATTCTGGATTATCACCCCAGGGGAGCACAGAGCAACAAAAGACATTACATTACATTACAATCAAAACAACATTAAAAGTTATCTTCGAGGCGGTGCTGAATGCGTCATTGATGACATAGGCACAGGAATCCCCGTAAAGGATTCTCCTGATAGAAGTTGTAGTCCATTTGTCCATTTTCCCAACAGCGGCATCAACGGTCTTGTTTTGGTCATCTTCCATGACCTTTAAAGCAATGTTCAGAATACATAGAGAAATAATAGCAGTTACAGTGTGTCTTTACCTGCATTTCAGTACCTACAACAGGCCATATTTCCCTTGTCACATCAAACGCACCGAGACTCTTGATTCATGGAGGAAGTGCCTCTCCCCAGTGTAATTATATTGAAGTGACGTAGGCTCTTACAGCTGAAATATCTCCAGTGGACCCATTAACCTTGCATTCAAGGAATACATGTACATTTCCTAAAGAACATGCTTTGTCCTTACCTCTGGCAAATTAAAAAATATTCCCCTCAAGAAAGCGTAAACCTGACCGCAAAGACAATGGCGAACACACCCAAAGTCTTGATGAATGGAGGAAATGGCTTTCCCCAGTGTAAAATGAAGTGATGGAAAGTCTTACGGGTAAAAAAAAATATTTTCTCTGCGCAATTGTATTTGTATAAAAGAATATATTTTTTTCATATTTCAACATACTGTACGTATAGTCCATTACAATGTGTTGTTTATTCTATGCAACCTTTTTTGTCATCATCCGGTGCCAATAGTCTTGGATGGCACTGCACATCCCCACCCGAACAAATATTGTTCACTTTGAATTAATTCCTTCAAGGAGAGATTAGAGTTCTGTTTCTGGACGTGCCACCAACCTTCTTGCTTTGCTCATCTTTCACATTTAAAGCAACGTTTAGAATGCATAGAGAAATTACAGCAGTTAAAGTGTGTCTTCACCTGCATTTCAGTGCCTGTGCTCTTACAACAGGCCGTATTGCCCTTCTCCCATCAAACACACCCAAAATGTTGATGAGCGGAAGAAAAGAGTTTCCATCCATTATAATCGATATTGGCAACGCATCGTTACGTGTGTGGGCGCATGTGTATGTTTGTGTGTGTGTGTGTGTGTGTATGTGTGTGTGCATGTGTGTGTGCATGCGTGTGTCAGGGGAATATGTATCAGTCTCAGTCATAAAGGCGAGGGTAGTGAGTGTGGGAAAGTAGCAGAAGGACAGGAGCGGGGGAGTGAGAGAAAGAGGAGGGGGATCCCTGGGCTCCACTCTGTGAGTAATACCCTGTCACACTTGGCCGTCAGCAGCGGCCTCTCTACTGGACCTCACCATGTCCACTTCACAACGAAAATGCAGCGCACTCAGGAGAATCAACAGGTCAGCTCAGATACACAAATACTTCAGTTGTTTCAGTCATGCCAGTTTTTTTCAGTACATTGCCGTTTACAATAGTCAAAATATACAAATGTACATATTTGGGCAGCAGTGTCGTATAATGGTTAAAGAACTGGACAACCGAAAGGTTGTAGGTTCGATTCCCAGGTAGGACACTACCGTTGTACCCTTGAGCAAGGTACTTAACCTGAATTGCTTCAGTATATATATCCAGCTGTATGAATGGATACATGTAATAAGAAGTTGTGTAAGTCACTCTGGGTAAGAGTGTCTGCTAAATGCCTGTAATGTAATGTTTGTAGTAACAGTAATCTGTATACACACATGCACATTTCACTGTCACTGTTTCCACTGTGTCAGTAAAATCAGGCTCTCCCCATGATTTTTTTTCTCATCCTGCCTTTATGCCCCTTTCACCCGGGAATAACTCGGATATTGAACAGACCGACTGGCAAGTAGTCATGGCCGAGTGGTTAAGGCAATGGGCTAGAAATCCTTTGGGGTCTCCTGTACGGGTTGGTATCCTGCTCTTTACGAGTTGTTTGTTTTTGTCGTAATCGATATTGACAGTCCACCTCAGTCTTCCGCAGAAATCACTTCAATGAAGCAGGATGGCCGAGCGGTCTAAGGCGCTGCCTTCAGTTTGCAGTCTCTTCTGGAGGCGTGGGTTCGAATCCCACTTCTGACAGTACCTGAGACCTTTTCTTTGCAAAACAAGCGATGGCATAATCAGAAATACCGGGCAGTGACTCTGGCATCAGAGTGATGGTTTGAGGCTCATTTGATACCTCAGACCCTTGATGACTTACAGCCATTTAGCCAACCATGTATTCCATACTATTCCAGTGTAATTTACAGCTTAATCTAGTCCAACCCCCCAATTCCCATAGAGATCCATTCAAATGCAGAGAGGTTATAGTATAGCTTGTAAGATTACCTGAAAATAACATATCATTAGTCTTTTGATGTTGTTGGATCACAGACACCAAGAAGTCATGGCAAAGCAAGTACAACCAAATATTAAATATGATGACTTTATTTAAGTTTATGTTCATTTGTCCAATTACTTTTGGTCCCCTAAAATGGGGGGACTATGTACAAAAATAAAAAAGGCTACAATTGCTACACGGTTTACCCGATATGGATGTGCACACCCTCAAATTAAAGCTGAAAGTCTGCACTTTAACCTCACTGCCAAAACAACAAAAAATGTGTCACTGTCCAAACACTTTGGATGGCACTGTTTAACATAACTGAAGAGAGAGATGTCCATTGTAGTGTTCATGTCAGAATGTGATGCATCTTTAATCTTTTATTTATTTTGTAACAGTGTAAAAGTCTGGCTTACAGATCCCAACTAAAACCTGTGTAAACAAAGACACCAAACGTGAAAGAGGGTCTTTAACTGGGGTTAACAGTGAGAGCACGGGTAGAAGAGAGACACTGTGGCGTTTCATTGGTGGGGTCATTAATATAACGAGTATAAAGCAGAGGTGGTGGTGATTAACCTTGGCTTCTAAGGAGCTAAAGGTGTTACCATGTCTACAAAGGGGGCAGGTTTCAGATTGCTGAAACAACATTTGATCTATTTTTGCTCCTTACGTGTAAACAAATCCTGCACAGTAAAAATTTTAGTGTTCGATCATCTCGGACAGAGTAGATTTTACTCTGATCTTACTCTGAATAAATTTGATATAGAATACATTCTGAGAGAGTAACTTTGTTTCCTCTTTGACCCAAACTATGTTACAGTTAAATTAACATGGAGTGTTTTCCTCCATGAGTAAATATCAAGCAAACTCCCTGTTCATTTTTTTATTTCTGTAAATTGGGCATGGCACACATTCCTCACCGTCAATTGTTATTTATTTTTATATTTGTTAAAATAATTTCCGGGCACTGCATACACTTCTTTCATCCCTATGAGAAAGAATAGAAACAATGAGAGGGAAAGGCCTTTCCGTCTAGCCTAGCCTAGCCCAGGTCATCTAGACATTTCTCTCCTTAATGACTAATCAACGGCCCTGCTCATAATATCAGGAGCAATCAGCGGCACCTCCCCACCCTGCCTCACAAGAAATGGAAAGGGTGAAAAAAAATGAGAAAGAAGATTTTAAATGAGAGGAAGAGAGAGAGTAGAAACAGGAAGTGCAGGCCAGTCTTTACATTGGAGGAATTTCCTGTCTGTAAGATGTGTATCGCTATAGTAGAAGAGAGAGAGCGAGAGAGAGAGAAAGAGAGAAAGAAAGAGAGAGAAGGGGGGGGGGGGGGGGGGGTTGGGGTAGGAGAGGTTGAGAATGGGCCGAAAGCTTAGTTCAAGGCCTGCAAAGACAGTCTTGGACTGACCTCGATCTTTGACACTGAGCAAAGATCTGAGTGGAAAAATTCCCTTTTTTTAAAACTACACATGAGTGAAAAATGTTGTACTGTTATCAGATAAGTGTTTGTTTTGCACAAGCAAGTGGAGGACCAAACAGCAACAAGCACTTGTTTTTACTTTGTAAAACTTCTTTGTGTGCAAAACCCATGTTGATTGGCTAATCCTGTTTGCTGATATGCACACAGATTTGTGCAGCCCTGTCTGCCGATTGCCTGGTTGGTTTGCAGACTTGTATGGTCCTGTTTGTTGATTGGCAGGCTTATTTGTGTGGCTCTATTTATTGATTGGCTGGTTGGCAAGGACTGGTGAATTGAAAGAATTGAGTAGGTTTTGCTGAGGGTGGGGTTGGGGTTTCCCTGCAGTCTGATGGCTATCATAGACACTCCACCCATCTCCCCTGCTGTGCACATGCTATCAATCTGCCTCAAGCACTGTGATTGTGCCCAAAATAACAACAGGGGCTTTGTGTAACTGCAGTAATTACCAATCAATTAAAGGTGATGATAGCCCATGCTGTCAGGTGCTCACACACTGTCTCAGCTCCCTCTGAGCACTGCTTATGGTCATCTGATGAAGCTGAACTTCCAACTGAAGGAGGTTTGTTGGTCACATGTTTGGGGTTTCTCAGTCACTTTGGCAGGCTTTTGAGCCTTGTGAATGTTTGACAGCCAGATTCTCTAAAGCAGTGGTTGTGGGCTCAGAATCAAAACTACGAAGATATGGGACAGTCCTCATTTTCATGTTGAGTTTTACTGTTCTGTGTAATTATAACCCCAGCGTTAGCCCCTGAAGTGCATACCGCTGGAGCTGCATAACAGTGTTGCCTGCTCTGCCAGGCATTTGAGTCCAAAATAAAGTAAGACACCTGCTTGATGTTCAGAGCGCAGGATTTTGAGGCTGCTATTCCTGTGTTGTTCCGATAAAGGGAGAGTGCCGAGCTGCTTAAGTTTCCTCTCAGAGACCCAGTTGTCTGGATGAAGATCCGCAAGGGTCATGCATCTCCCTGTGTGTGACCTACATTTAAAAAAAGATGGCCAGCTGTTTGGAAAGCTCCAAACGGGACCTCAAACAGGCTTGCAGTGTTTTGTTGAGCTCTCACATGGTTTCCATGACAGCATTGTGTGATGTCACGAGCAGGAACTCTACAGGGAGGTGAGAGTTCCAGCAGAGAGAGAGGTGGAAAGGGGCACTGAAAGTACGTGGTGTTGGCGGCCGGTGCTGTGCTCCACAGCAAAGAGGCAGGTGCGCCGACGATGTGTCACCAGGGAGCACAGCTGCCAATTCTCTGAATTTTTTTCTGCTCCACCTGGACCCGGCCGACTGAGTGAACTGTGCATGAGGTGTTCAGACAGGAGGGAACTCTTATGACTTGCTTATGAGTGTTTGCGTCAGTCTCTGCCTGGATGATGAATCAACACCCTGACTGCAGACGGCAGCAGAACTCGAAGCACACCTGTGTTTGAGGTGAAACTCTGAAAGTTACAGGGCAATAAATTCAACAAGATCCACTTCCCAGAACATAATGCATGCCCAACACTTTTAATGGCTTATTACAGGTTTGGCACGTGCTAATATTAAAAAAATAATACTGTACTTCCCCATATACAGTTGCATGTTGATAGGAATCCCTTTGGGATATGTGAGTCAGGTCCCTGTGTCCTAAGATCATATCTAAGTGCGATGACTGATCTGTTGATTGCAGTTTCCCCTCCGGACAAACAGAGACTTAACATTGCCGTTGTGTACCCATTTCTCCACAGGGGAAATAGCGAGATATGCTTACGGCAGTAAAGCACCCAGACAACCCACAATTAGGGGGTTTGAGTCATGAACAGACACAGTCCGAAACAATGGGAAGTGAATGTTTGTGCTGTTCTGTAAATCTGATACTTTGACATTGAATGGCGGTGATGATATCGAAGGGAAAAGCTGAATGAGGGTGTAGACATGGGTGGTGGTGGTCGGGGAGGGTTTGGGTGGGGGTTTTTTTATTCAAAAGTCAGAGAATATTCTGATTGGCCCAACCCAAGCAATAGTGTGTTTCTGAAAGGTTCATTTGTAATTTGTTTTTTAATTTGTAAAAACACACCCTCACACACATAGGTACGCACACACACACACACACACAGAGTTGATTTGCAGCTGCTAGACTCCATAGCGATATTTAGGCTAGTCAGTGTCAGCTGTGAATGCCTCCACATTCAGTACGAATTATAAATATTTTTGAGAATTATCGGCAGTATCCATTTCAGTGTCCTGACACCAGAGTGTTAAATAAGGCCTCACTGCCTTTGTGAATAGGGCCTGGCATATGGGCCATGTGGGATTGGCACACGGTTTTAAAAAAAAGTACAGTACATGATACACTTTAAGCACGACAGCCTATTCATGCCCCGCGATTACAGTCACACAGACTCAGAGTGAACCTTTGCAGACTGACACAGTGGTCTCTTTCCTGATGCATGTCATTAGATATGTTAATGATGCCCCCCCCATCTCCCCCACCCACCCTGTGCGGAACAAACAGCTTGCGTTTGTGTATAGGTGTGTGTGCGTGTATTGGTGGTGAGGGCTGCTGGATAGTTGAAGATGCCATTGAATATTAATGATTTTACATTAATTTATACACTGTTTTTAAAATCTGTTTATTTATTTATTTGGGGGGGGGGAGGTAAAGAACCTAGTACTATTGGACACAGATGTAGGAATGCGGGGTTTTTCCATCACCAAGCAGATATCTTTAAAAAAGTGACACTTGTGTTTGATACTGAGAACACTGGATATAGTCCCAAACAGCAAATGATCTACTTGAGTGATGGGGTATGACTGTATGGATGTGAGGTTGTTGTGAATATCTTATTGGAGAAGATCAGTAATCCATGTTTTTCTCATTAGTTCTTATTACTTCATTATTACTTCTTATTTCAAGCCTAGATAAAATACTTCATTTGAAATATGTTAGAAACCAGTGCAATACCACAGATTATTGACAATTTTAAAAGAAGCATCTGTTCTTTTGCATGATTGTGTAGTATTTCATTTAAAGGGGAATTGCAGGTATCTGCCTTACTGTGGACTACAACGGGCAGTTTACAGGCGGGCGTCAGACAACGCCAGTCACAGGTTGCCACTCCTACGTAATACAAACGGAGGGGCTGGGGCATTACTACTAGTCCTGAAAGCGGTTCTTCGAGAGAGGCTAACGTCACTCGCTGGCATGCTATCCACTACAGTTCTACTGGAAAAGTTCCCCACTTTAAAATGGAGTCTCCAGAAAAAAACTGAGGAAATACAGTCATTCATTGAGCTTAATTTAGGAAACAGCCCTTTCGTTTATCTACTTTTTGAGTAGTGAAAACATATTGCCTAGCATAGTCAGAAGTCTGTGACACTTACTCATTTCTCCTCCCGGTCCTCTAGGTCTGTGTCTCTTACGCAAACACCCCTACTCTAGTTCTTTTTGGGGATTCCGATGACCTGTGCCTGGTCCCACTCATTGCAGCAAACACTTTCCATATCAGTTGGCACTGCTGCACAGTTAGCACACGTACACCACCGGTCATCACTTACCCGAGGCACTCCCGGGTCGGCTGCACGCAGCAGCTCTGGCTAATCTTCTCAGCGATGTATTTTGGCTCAAAACTGTAACCTTTCACCTCCGATTCCAAAGTAAAATTTCTAGGAAGGTGTCGTCATCTCCACCCCTCCCTACCTCTTTGTGACCTCCCTTGATTATGTGGTTGTGTGGTTACCCCCCCAAAGAAAAATAAAAAATCCCAATCGTACTGACTGCGCCTGGTACTTTAATTTGTGTTTACCTTTTAGGGTTGTTTTAATGCACTTGTTCCTAGTTCGGAAATGCACTATGTACGTCGCTCTGGATAAGAGCGTCTGCTAAATGACTATAATGTAATGTAATGTAATGTCATCCAGTGTATGGTCCACAAAATTGCTGGAAGCCATTGTACTGGAATAATTGGTAACTTAGCTAAGAACTTTGAGCTAACTCACAAGCTAATACAGTTTACAGTTGTAACAACAGATTAACACCTCTCTCCCTCTCTATCTCTCTGTGAGTTTGTCAACACCTATCTCCAAATTAAATTTAAGCGCCCTCTGTAGTTTTTAAAAAAATTAGAAAGGGTAGTCTTTCGCTGCTGATATTTCTGTTCACAGATTGTTTTGGCCAGCCACAAAAAAAGACTTAATCAGTTACACCTTAATCTGTTAAATAAGATTAATGTTGTTTTTCGGTGGAATTCCCCTTTAAGGTGTTCATTGGCTAACTAATCTACACATCTTGTTCTCAAGGCCTTAATTGGCTGCTGATTGAAAGGAAGCCACAAATACCTGCAAACACTGTGGCCTGCCAGGACAGGAGTTTGACACCCCTGATCTAAAGAGGCAAAGTATTTCAAATACAGGGTTGACCCGCAGGTCCAAAGAGTTGTGAGCAAACCGCTTTTACAACCTTTTATTTAAAATAGGAAAAGAAAACTTGTTTAATTAGTGACTACCCTCTGCACGCTGCTTTGGCATCAGCATAAGTAAGGCGGTGTATATTCATGTATCTCCGTATCTCACAGGCTCTGTTGGCACTGTAAACGTGGGAGGCAACTTGACAAGTCCAAGATCAGTGCTGGGAACATTCATTGTCCCAACAGCTGTGAAATTTCCCTGCTGTTCTAATTTCACCCTACTCCGTGCTATCCCACACTTCAACCTACTTCCCAAATAGACCCCCCCCCAAACCCAAACCTCATCCCCTCCCTACCCAGGGAAACCATTTCTAAATTTAATATGTGTAAGCACCCAGCCCTGACGTCATCTCCCCACCACTGCCGAACCTGGCCTCTCAGGCCCAATCCCTGGGCTAAGACTGATTCAGCTAAAGCAACACACACTAATTTCAGCAGCCGGGTGGCCTGATTTTAGCCATACTGGGATCCTTCCAGTGCCACCGCTTTCCATGTCTGTGTGTCTCCTGTGACTCAGACCTTTAAAAATGGTAGAGAAATCAAGATCAGACTCTCTCTCCAATCCTCACAACTGCTTCAAGTTCTGAGCATAAATTCTTCCTGAACTTTGTAGACTGCAAATAGAGACGTATTCTGCGCTCTGAATTTGCTTAGAGTTTATGTATGTATGTAGCCTATGCCTATTATATATGCATGTGTAGCCTATGGCTATCATAAATACCATCTATCACAGGTGTTAATCACGGATCGTGGTTAATCGGAAACTGTAACAAATAGGCTAACCTACTATCGGCTCTTCAGCATGGATGCTCAAATGGCCGGTGTAATTCTTCTGCAAGCAAGCTAGTTAGTAATGCAGTCACAGGTCTGATCAAGGCATCGTAGCAGGCTAAGGTTAAAGCCTACATGTGGGTATAAGCCTATTAGACGTCCAGTGTTCACGCATGTCTTTTGTACTAGCCTACAGCGATAGTCATTTGCCGTAGGCTCTTTGGAAAAAGAATGAGAGGAGCAGGCGTTGGTTGCCTAATAAATATTATAGTGGCTACAACAAATAAAAATAATATATGACAAATATAATAAAAGCACATTTAGACAAACGCGTAGGCTATAGTCTACTTTTATCAAGTGATTAGCCGGCGCCCGGAATGACCAAATGAGAGCAATTCCTGAATTTCCCCCTCTCCCCCACCCTTGTCTTTTGGTGAATAGAAAGCTCCACCTCTACAGAAGTTTGCCATGAGTTAGGGAACTCCCTCCTTTCGATGCTCCTTCAATTAGCTAAGTGAGAGCACAGGGGACGGAGAAAGAAAAGAGCAGCAAGGAGAAGTCGGACGTTTAGGAGAATACTGGCTCGTACGGTTGTGTATCGGCAATTCGGCATGCAGAAGTTTAGATAGCATTTACTGGACGTAGGACACCATCTTTTGAACGTATTAAAACTAACAGAGCAGCGGTTAAAATAGACAAAATAATCCAAGTGGATTCATCCAACAACAGCGATGGGTTTAAGGCGGAATCATTTGCAAACTCCATCAAACTTAAGCTCTTGTCTCAGTGCGCGGCTTAGTTTATTGATCGCAGTTCTGCCGCTGTGCGCAGCGTTTAATTTGGACATGGAGAACCCCACTGTCTACAGCGGACCGAACGGGAGCTACTTCGGATATTCCGTGGAATTTTACTTGACCAATTCATCAAGGTGAGTGTTAATCTCTCAAATGTACATTGGCGTACGGTCAAGAAAATGTGTGACTTATACTTGCAGTGGCTGAATTCGTAGCTATTTGAAGGCGGTGGGGGTAGACAGACTACAGCTCTCCATGCTGGGGTTAAATATTTTCTTCGTATTTTCCTCTACGTCAATTTCTCAAGTCGAAGTAAGATTATTTGCACGCGACTGAGAACAGGGTAGTCTACATCACGTAAACGCGTGTTAAATTCCGACACCTTCGCACTTCGACGCCAACACTGGTGTCAATTTGAATGGCAAAATAAGGAAGAGTAAGAAAAAGGCAAATAATCAGTCGCCGTCCCTTGAAAGACCAGATAAATTAACAATGCTACCGCATTTTTCCTGGTGTGATTTTATAAACTCGGTTCCATTAAAATAAACTATTTCCTATTAGAAAAACTAGGACAATTGTATTGCATTTCGCATACATTTTGCATGTTTTATTTTTCTTTCAAATGTGTCTTTGGTCGAGTTTGGGTCAGCTAAGTCCTCCCCTATATTAACTTGCTAGCTATTGTCAGAGGTATTGTTAATTTATCTCTAACTACTCTCTTCGAGCTTGGAGTTTGGTACTAAGTCCCTTAGCAGAACATATTAGATATGATTTTCCTGTTAAGAGTTTCATTCATTGGATACTCTCCTCCAATCATGCCACATGTGAGCAACATCGGTCATTTATTCAATGCAACCAATGCGCTGAGAACAGCATAACAGAAAAGCTATTCGTCATATAATTTTTTACAAATATTAGCCTACCATTTTGTTTAGACAATATCGCGTAGTTGCAGTCGACTGTTTTGACCCCATTGGAAGTAGATGCTCAGCGGAATTCTGTCTCCTCTCTCAGTGATGTGCCAATCCTTTGAGACAAGGACTGGATGTGCTTATTAAAATCCGATGTGGTTTCGCCCCGTTTTGCGTTAAAACCTCCACTCCATTAGTTTGCTACCGGCCAGATCAAAGGCAGCCACTTCTACTGCGGCGTGAGTCTTTAGGAATTCAGTATTCGGGGAATGAGTGAGCTACCAGCGACTTGTGTCATGCGTTTTCTAATTATTTGCTTTTCTGTGCGTGCATGTGCTTGTGCGCACGGGTAGGCTATGGTTATTATGAACTGTTTAGCTACAATCAGGATTATTCTCTGACATTACATGTAGGCTATCGTGTGTGTAAAGATGCGTTTTCCAGTCATGACGAAGTGTGAAAGCTTAGGTCTACCTGTCAGTCAGAAGGTGTGTCCTTTGTTCAGTGTCTAGACTGTAGTCTATCGTGCAAATTGTATTCTGCCACCAGCCCACCTGCTTTTCTCCGCAAAAGTCTGTTATCTGATTTGTCCCAAGTTTCAGAATCATGCGCTACGTCGGAATAATAGAATTAAATAATCTGCTTGCAGTATCTAGCCTTTTGCCAGATTCTGTCTGTCTCAGATTGTGATCTCACGAGTTGAGCACATTATGAACCTAAATTGTTTATGAACCCGAACACCCTCCCAAGTCCCAACCCCTGAAAATAAGTCAAGACCCCTGACCCTGTGATATGCTGATGATAGGCCTACGTAGTACGGATTCGCATTCATGTCATTGCTTGCTTGCTTACCGGGCCTGCCGCTGCATGGCAACGGACATGTAGCCTCAAAGCCCACATGAAACACGCGCTGCCCAGTTCAGCTATCTATATTCTGTCTGCGGCCCTCGTACTGGAGAACTGCAACGAAGAACTGCGGATCGTCATGGTTCGAATAGCTACCTGATTACCTTAAAAGAAACCCCACAAAGTTTCGTGCGCAGGACTTTGGGAAAATGGCAGGGTCGCTCCTGCATTGTATGTGAATTTGTAGTTGCGGTATAGCCTGCTCGCGCTGAACAGAACAACAAGCCTGTCTCCAGCTGTAATAATTAGCCAGACCAGGCCCCCAGATGCGACCGGCCTCTTGCTGTGTTTGCGTCTGCCCTGCTGTGTCCCGACAGCGAGCCTTAGCCAGACTTTAGCGCTGTCAGGGTCTCCGGTTTCATAGCCTTCCCCCCTTTTTTTCTCTGCAGTCACAGGCTGGGATTTTTAATGGGACTTGTACTGGTCCACATTTTTCTGGCAGAGAAGCTCGTGAAAACTACATGATTTAGGATGTGACATCAGCAGACTATGTCTCTCTGTGTGTGTAAAGCTGCCTAGGTCTGCTGATGTAATTCTGCAGGGTTTTAATTTGCAGCCACCCCCACCCCCACGCTCTGCGTGGGTCTCAGCCTTATGAAGTATGAAGTCACAGTGAGAGCCAGAGTCATCCACCCATGACATCATCTGAACTTTTAACTGGTGAAACATGGTGGGGAAGAGAGGGAAAGAGGGAGGGAGGAAGATGGAATGAGTGAAAGGCCATGCTGGAGGAGGAGGGAGGGGGGGGGGGGTGGATTTGGATTTGTTAATGTTGTCGATGGTCAGTTAGTGTGAATCCACAGATAAGTGTTATCTCTGGGGGAATGTTCTTTGGCCAAGTGAGCTCCGCAGCCCTGACACTGCGTGATACACAGGGCAGCCAGAGCAGCCCTGACCCGTTTTTCGGCCTGGAGAGTCAACACTTGAAAACAGAAAATGTTTGCCAAACTCACGGCCAGCTGTGTGAAGTATCTCGCTCTCTCCCTTTCTTTATTTCTTTCTCTCTCTCTCTCTCTCTCTCTCTCTCTCTCTCTCTCTCTCTCTCTCTCTCAAATGGGCTTTATTGGCATCATGCATGACAGTTATTCAGTGTTTCCAAAGTGTTTTGGAACAAGACAATATGATACCAGTCCTCTCTCCCCTCTTCTTCCTATACAGAAAAACAGTACACCGATTCAATACAGTACAACCTTTAATTGTCCAACCAAGGCTGGATGACTGTCTTTGGCCTCACCCCAGGGACAATAAAAACAGTTTAACTATATAGTAACATAATCACATTTCAGTACAACACGTAGGGACAAGTACACGGGACATACACACTTTGTACAGTTCATCTAGCCTTGTTGAGGAGGCTGATGGCACTAGGACTAAAATACCTTTTTCAGCTTTCTTTTGACCATGGGCATCCTAAAATACCAGTCAGAGGGCAGCATCTCAAACTTGGAGTGGAGAGTGGAGCTATGGACTGTGGCCAGAGCCTTCCTGCACACAGCTTCAGCTGCGTTAAATATCCTGGCAAAGAGATAAATGGAGAAAAGGAAATAAAAAGTATTGAAAAAGAATGCAAACAATCTGTGTAAGCTGTCCCTCCCAAAATATAGGCCTATTAACAGGAAACAAAAGGGTCTCTCTATCCCTATTGGTCTCGTTCATGGTGTGAAGCTAAATCCCTGCCTGATCCTGTGCGTCTGAATTCTACCGTCACTCCCTGTCCTGTTTTAACCAAATTAAGGTAGCGGGGCTGGGCGCTCTGGAAGATCTCTGGAGATAGGGTTAGGGAACACGGGGTGAAGACCCTGCCAGTCACACACAGGGGAGATCAGCATCAGCTCTTTGTGCAGAGAGAGATTGTTTAGCTAGAGGCTTTTTCAGGGCAGAGTTTATCACCGAATCAAATGTCACGGAAACTGCCAAAGGATTTGCCGCGTTTGGAACATCTTCATTTTAGTGAGCGATGAACTCTTATCTGAAAAGCCCGCCTCTCTCTTTACTGTATTATGTCAGAGCTGTGTGCGTAGGGAGCGCGTCCTTTCTTTTCTGTTGCCGTGGTCATTGTTTTACAGCTTTCTCTTTGGTGTTTAAGTGTAGTCCAGGATCGGCCGTGACGTGTAGCGCGTAGGGTCGCCCGCCATTGCACTGGTGGTCCTTTTCCTACTTCTCAAGGTTCCCGCTAAGCTAATATTTACCGAGCACTTGTAACCCTGTAACTCCAGTGCTGCTTCAGAGATGTTTGCTCACCGGGTCTGTGCCCCTTGTATCCCCCCCACTGATTGGTCAGCCTGCGTTTGTTGTTTTAATTAATATTAGTATCTGTCTGCGGACATCTTTAGAGGCTGCTGTGGGTGGGTGGGGCCTCCGGAGGAGAGGAGAGGGGGAAGGGCGTGTGCTGTCAGGCTATTCTCCGCTCCTCATGAGAGGTTATCGTTCTCCTGCACTAAGTGCTTTCTGTGTGCTCTGGACAATGGGCCTTTTGTAAGCCGCTGAAAAAAGGGTTTGCTGTTTGGGGAAACTTTACATGTGACTTGTTCTGGTTATTTATTTTTTTAAAGTCAGTTATTGGTTTTTAAAGTTTTTTCCCCTTTCAGTCAAGCCAAGCCCGACCTGTCCTGTCAGATTCATGGGACCCTGAAGCACAAGCGCTCGCTGGGTAAACAGCGCAGGTTGTGGAATGATTTCTGTTTCACCTCAAGGCCTGTATGTGTATTGAATGTGCAGGCAGCTCCTATTTAAGGGCCTATAATGGGTTCCTCTCCAGTGTGTGTCGGTGGAGACCCAGTGATTGGTAATGATCAACTAAATCAGGCCAGTGATCTCCCTGTGGTTGGCGGGAACGCCTCGGGGCTGGGGGTGGGTTATTGTTCAGATCCCCTCATCCTGCACAGATAAGCAGATCTTATCTCCCACTGCCATCATTCCAGCTTTGTATTCCCCTGTTCAGGGAAAAATCAAAGAAAAGGCACCATTTGTGCTGATAACACAGGCTCCTTGCACCTTGAGGAACGCATGGGCTCCTCCCACTTTGGAGAATGCATGGGCTCCTCCCATTTCGGGAAAACACGTGGGCTCTTGCCATTTCCACCCCAGTTTAAGAGATAAAGGGTCAGTAAGAGGTGAGAAGGGTGCTCTGCAGGTTTCTACAGCTGGCCGGTACCACATCCCCCAGAGTGTGGAGGCCCCGCCTCCCTTTCCCGAGAGCAGGCGCAGGCGCAGGTGCAGTTTAACGGCTTTAGCTGGGCCGCGAGAGCATTCCTCAGGATGTGAACAGGCAGGAGAACGGTGAGGAGGTGTGCGACGTCAGAGAGGGGGAGGAGGGGGGGTATGAACCTCAGACCACACCGGCGCTGTCACCGCGGCTTTTCCAAAGTGTCCCCTGCTCCGCTTTTGCGACCGCACAACAACAAAATGACACGCCGGCTGGGTTTGTCACACATGTCGCGGTGCTGCCCCTCCATGCATTTCCTCTCACAAATCATAGCAGGTCCAAGGAGAACCTGAAATTAACCGCGTTAAGACTGAAATTAGAGTTATGTGGTGGTGGGGGGTGGGGGGTGAAATGCTTAGCGAACTGCGACTTCTTTATTCTTCTGGACGCAGTGCTGAGTACTGCTGTGACAGCTTCCTGCCACGAGACAAAACGGTTTGTTGCACTCTGGGGTGTCAAGCGCATGAATTTTAGAGCCCTGGGCCCATAGTCATAAATTGTCTCAGACTAGGAGGTGCTGATCTAGGATCAGGTTTCCCTGGTCCATATCGTAACCTCGTTCTTTATGAGCTAAAAGGCTCGATCAGCTCTCTTACTCTGAGATGCTTTGTAAATATGGGCCCTGGTCATCCCATGTCCATTCCACACCAAGAGCACCTGCAGCTGGGCACTCTGAGAAGCCAGAGGACCTCCAACATTGCCAGAATTCTGTATGGAGGGAGGGAGATTTAAGCAGTGATGGAGGGAAAGATACAGAGAGAGCCAGAGGGAGGGAGGGAGGGATAGAGAGAGCCAGAGGGAGGGAGGGAGGGGGAGAGAGAGAGAGAGAGAGAGGGAGGCAGAGGCAGACAGAGGCAGACAGTCTGAGAAAGGAGAGAGAGAGCGAGACACTGGATCAGGGAGACTAAGTTTTTTTTCATAAAATATGATTGTGTAGACAATGCAACATGTAAAATGGATGTTGATAGCTTTTGTTCTTTTTTTTGCTGCAATACATAGCATGGGATATACTCTATATACCATACGGGATATTAACCCCGATTCCTAAAAATCTAATTTCATTTGTCGCTCACAATTTTTCAATAGTATACAAATACACAAGACGGACACATGGCAAACAAGCCCCAAAGGGAATAGCTCTTATGCTTCTACTGGCCTGTCTCTGAACACAACTGGCCGTGTGCACAGCCGTGCGGGTGAGGTGTGGCAATGGCAGCCAAACATGCAAGTCTGAAATGACCAGGGAGGGTGATGCCTGCAGCTTTCGTTTGAGACGCAAAGGCTCATGGGACCGTGTATACTTTGTTGCACATTTACAATGTATTTTTCCCCACTCGATTGCTACTGGCATTAGATTTAAGTTCTTTGTGACCGATATGGAAGTTTTACCAACCTAACAGTTTGGTAAAAGTCAACCCACAAGAGGCTTAAATACAACATGGCCCGTAAATGCGCTGTTGTTAGAATCCCTCTCCAGCTTGTGCCTTTGAACACCTCCCTCTCTTAAAGTACATCCCTGTCTGACTTCATTTTATTTTTTTTTGCAAGGAAAAAAAGGCAGGATGTCTTATTTCTTTACCATGAGGTAAGCACACGCACCCTCTCTAGCACCTGGTCCAGAACTGTTGATTGCCTGGAAGCAGACAAGACCCCCCCCCCGTTGGCAAATGTCTTTTGGGAGGAAATGCTTTCATGATGACATTAAAATCCGGTCTTGGAAGTTGCGGCTGTTTATCTGATAAACCTATTTAATGGGAGTAAGATAGTGTTGGTTTTTATCTTTTTTTTAAACTGCCACTGCAGTAGGTTGGTTGGAACTCTAAGTACAAATCTTCAGTTAGGCCCCCAGGCGCTCTCAGGCCTTTATTTGGCAACAGGGTCTGTTTGGTGCCAGTTGTCTGCTTGCTCGCCTCCAGTGAGGTGCAGTTATTTTTCGTAGCAGCCCTCCTTCCTCTGACCCCCCCAACCCCCTCTGGGATTCAAACCTGCATTTTCAGGAAGCCTGGAGTCCGTGCGGGCCGTTATCACACACTCTGGTCACGCCCTCTTTTCCAGACCTTTCCCCCGGTGCGCTGTGCAGAGCTGCGCGGTCACACAGTCCTGCTGCTTTTCCCCCGGTGCAGCACTGCACAGTCGCGTGCTTGTGTTGGCTCTGCAGGGCCCTGCTACAGCCATCACCCCCCTCTCCAGGGGAACGGCATCCAGGACCTGGCGCGACCGCGGCGGCGAGACCGCCCGCCAGCCAGCATGGCACCGGCAGTCTTGGGCCTGCTAGTGCTGGCACCAAGCCTGTCACTGCTTCAGCAAGACCAAAAAAAAGAAACCCTTCCTGACTGCTCACTGTACTGGTTCGCATGAGCGCTTAGTCTGCGGTCCGCATGACCATGTATGGATGACAAGCGGAGCCTTGGAGGAGGGGTAGGGGCTCTGGAATGGACAGAGCAAATTTTATTAGTGCTAATCTGCTGGGTTGCAGAGTGACAGTCCTGCAGTCAGACTGTACCATAATCCAGTGATACATACTTTGAGGAGACGGGGGCCCATTCTCTGACCAATTTTGGAAGTGTTTGACCATTCTCTGACCATATTTGACCATTTTCTGACTATATTTTACTGTTCTCTGATCATGATTGAATATTATCTGACCGTGTTTGACCATTCTCTGACTATATTTGACCATTCTCTGACTGTGTTTGACCACGCTGCATGCAGACTGCCCCATTCACTCTCTCAGGCCCCCAGCCCTCGGCCCTGGGCGTCAGTCCACCCGCGGACTTGGCGGGCACCCAGGGTGGGAGAGCCGTTATTTCTGTTTAGATCTCCCCTCTGCGCTCACGTTTGGAGCAGTTCCAGACCCTTTTTTTGCCAGAACGGGGGTGCATGGAGTTCAGCCTGGGTCACAGAACAGCTAAATTAAGCTAAATTAAGCTCCCTGGACAATCTTTTGCACTTCTTGCATGCAAAAGTTTTGGTCATAATGAGACTTTGCGTGTTTGTGTGCAAATAGTGCAGAGAGGGTGCCGATGCCTTGTTGGCCACCTGCACTTTAAGTGGGAGGCGGGGGTGAGAGATTGTTGCCAGAAGATGGTGAAATTCTGGATGCAATATTGAAGACTTTTGCTGCCAAACAGGCTGGATTCCGCTCTGGTCCACCAGCTGCAAGCTTTAAGACCCCACATTCCAATGCTGTTTATTGTGTTTCAGACTCAGGGAGTTTCATTCTTTTGATGTGTTGCAAACACCTGATGTGCTTGTGCGTAATTTCTGCAGTACACGCAAAAACAAAACGTTCTCCTTTCTCTTAAACATGGCCCAAATTGCAGATAATCCATGCAAACAGCTGAAAATGTATATACCATTTATCAGTGGCTTGTCGGCCCTCATCAGTTGTGACCAGAATCGTATTGCGTGTTCACTGCTTACCCACCACCCCGCCCGCTTTCTCTAGGCCCTGCCATCACTTCCGCTGTGATGTCACCGCAGATGGCGGCTTTCAATGATGCTGCTGGCGCAGGGCTGTGATTTCCTTCTGTTAAAAATACAAGATGTGTGGTTTTCTTTTTGTTGTTTTTTTTTAGCTGGCTGTAGGCCGTCATAATTGCGTTGGACTGACATAAGTCCTTCATCTGGAAGGAAGACGATTAATGATGGAAACGAGGGGGAAGCGTCTGTGGCGGGAAAAGGCATTTCATTACGCGTTTCATCCTCATTGTAAATCTGCTGGGAAGCAGACGGACCCGCAAGACCAATCAGAATTTTTTCCCATGACTTTCTGGTAGAAGGCCGTCTCGAACGGTAGATTTTCTTCATCGTTTTTTCTGCTCTGAATGTTTCTTGTTAATTTCCAAACCAAATGAATTACACCAAATGAAAACCCACTTAAACGTTGTTTTGTTTGCTATAATTGCTGATTTAAAGCCTCAAATGAGACCGTGCCGGGGAACCCGCTGTCCAACTGGAAAGGTTTTCTGAGCAGCTACTGTTTATGTTCCCAGCATGTGCAGCCTGCATCAATTAATCTAATTAACACCAAAACCCTCAGTCTAGTGGGCGTGGGCTGTAAGTGGCAAGATTGCATTTTTTTTAAAAGGAATTGTGCTTGGTGGTCTTCGATATCAGAGCCCTTGCAGGACCGCAAATATTGTTTTTAACCCTGGCCGGCTTCTGCCCTGGATATAAATTGGCGATAAGCTCTTTCTGCACTGCGATTTTACTGTCTTTGTATTGCAGCCTAACCTGGATGTAAATTGCTAATAAGCTCTTTCTGCACTGCGATTTTACTGTCTTCGTATTGCAGCCTAACCTCTGATGCTGTCAAAAGACTTTGAGGAAGAATTTGTGCTAAGAAGCTCTATATGAAAATGGGAGTCTTGACTTTTTACTGCAAACCTCTTAAGCGCAGAGATCTGAGTCGCGCATGGCCAAAAACCACCATCAGACCCGGCCCCGGAACGCCGCTGATGCATCCATAGCTGTAGCCCCCCGCCCCCCCCCAAACTTCACACCCTTTGGAATGCAGAACCATCAGGTCTGAAATGCCAGGGACCCCAGACTCTGTAATCCAACCCCTTACTCGTAGCGTTATCATTTGAACTGGCTTCTTTATTGCCTTGCACTGAAATAATAATGTCACGCTGCTCTCACCTTCCTGTAATCCATTTTTAATTTGTACTCCAGAGAAATTGACAGATTAAATTATGTCATTTGAAATATTTTCCAAAACAAAAAGCGCATTATTAGGCGAGATATCCTGGATGGTTTGGGTGAGGTAGTCCAGGACAATAGTACTCTCTTTCTTGAGTGATTTGATGGAGCACAGGAAGTGTTCTCACTGAATGAAAGGATTGTGGAACTGTGGGGTTCTGTCCGTATGGGGAAAAATCTTTTTTTTTATGTATAAGAGGGCTTGTTTCTGTAAGCCGGAAAAAAAAATTATATTGAAAAGTTGGAAACTGCGGCTGAATTGAGGAGAACTGGGACTGAAGTGAGGAGAAATTGAATGTGTTTTCAGCTATTTAGGGAGAATAATAAAAAAATAAAAAAATAATTATTGAGCAGTGAGCGGCTTAGTGTTTGACCAGCTTAAAGCAAGTGGTTTATGTCATGGAATCCTGGAAAGGTTGGATTTTATACCTCTGAAACAGCCTTACAATTTTCCTTCTCTTCAGTGGATCGAGAGAACTATGCCAGGAAGCAGTCTTAGCCAAAATGACTTATTTTGAGACAAAACAGACTTTCTGTAATGGCTCCGCCTGGTCATTGCTAATACCCCCTTCTGTAGGCAGACAGGCAGGAGGAGAAGTGGATGATGGGTTCTATCTTTTGTCTAATTGTTTAGCTACTAATAGGCACTCGTTCAGGGGGGTTGGGGGCTAGACGGATTCTTAGTCGGGATAAAGACCCTTTAAATGCTAATTGTTCCTTATTTGCTCTCCCCGCTGATCACTATCGGGTCGTGGTGATTGAGGGGAGGGGAAGGGGCGGGGCAAGATGACCGGTTTTATTGATGAAAGATGTTTCCTCCGCCTTTTTTTTTGTTTTTGGAACCTCAACAAGAAAATGTATTTAGTAAATGCTGCCCTTTCTGCCATGAATGATGCACTTGGATTTGAGTTTTTGACAACCTATCCAATATTACCAATTATTGTACCATGGTTTCAGTTATAGCAGTTATTTCAGGCTATATAGGCTCTTATGTATGTGCTATTTTCCATGCTTCTAAATAGAAAAAGAGATGTGGACCCATTCTTAAACCCTTTCTTTCACCTCATGCTTTGTACATGCTGATCCTCGTGTCAGTTTTTATCCAGGGGTCCCCAAGAAACCTGCAGAGGTGAATTACCCAGGTAATTAAACGGGTTCATTGCTTTCAATTGAGTAATGATTAAAACCGGTGGACCTGCGGCTTCCCAGGACCAGGGTTAGCCACCCCTGCAGTCTAATATATACTGTCGTTATGGACTACAGGCAATGCACAGAGCAGGGGTTCGTAAAAGGGCGTCCAGAACAGTTTGGTTTTCAGGGGAGCCTGAGAGCTGCAGACCTGGGGCTCCGTCCGAGCGTCTCCTGCCGGGTGTGACACAGAAGGGAAGCGATTGGCTGCAGCCGTGTGGTCTTTTCCAGCTCCACTGTTTAGACTCGGGATCTCTGCCCAATTCGCAACACAATAGCCATGTTGCTCATTATCATAGCGGTTAAGTGAGGGCACACACATCCAGCACAATGGCTCTTAACTGAGACTGCTTGTCTTTCTGTATTGTGTGTGACTGTGTGTGACTGTGTGTGACTGTGTGTGACTGTGTGTGACTGTGTGTGTTTTCAGGTACAGGAGAAGACAGTGGGGATTGTGCGTATAGGGGTTCTCAGAGATTAAATGAGCATACACATTAGCACCCTGAGGTGAAGTGTATACTCAGGACTTTTAATTAGGCCTTTTATTTCCATTTGTTTGTGTAAAAAGCAAGCTGGCCCTTTGGATTTGGCTAGTTTACACAAACAGCCCAGTATGTGGCTTGCTAGCCACAGCAACATCAGGCTAATGAAATTGTTTAGCGGTGGCTAGACCCGTCACTCCCTCTTCAGGACTGGCTTTCTTCCAATGAGAAGCCTTTCTGACGAGGGCCTTGAATTGTTTGGATGCTTAAATATAAAGTTGGGATAGTACCACAACTGATGTTCATTCATTGCTGCCATCTCTTTTATTTAATTTATTAACCTTTACTTTACCAGATGATTGAACGATGGAAAACCGCTCAGGTACTGTTGCGTAGTTGTTTGAATATGCGGGTCATGTCTGGGTGCTCGGTTTGTTACGGCTACTTTAGGAGTATGATGAGGGATATTGGCAGTAAGTTTGTGAAGTGCAGTCAGATCTTTAATGATCACAGTGGTTCAGGATCATGATTTAATCCAAATACCATCATCTCCTATAGCACAGTTTCACTGTCATTGCACTTGGGTACTAATTTGGTAGATAAGTAAGATAATGTTAGTTTAAAGAGGTAAAACGGCCCCCCTATTGACCCACAAAAGTCACTTCCAACAGCAAGTACACTTTTTTTTTTTTGATTTAACAGGGATAACTGACTTTTTGATCAATGTGTGTGCATCAACACAAATGTGTGAGTGTGAGTGTGAGTGTGAGGCATCCTCTTCGTGCTCTCTAGACATCCGGGCCCCAGATGGACAACATGGGAAATGTTAACTGTCAAACTCTCAGGGAAGGTCGTTATTCACAGACGGGTTTCCACAGCTTTTAGGGCCCTCGGCGTCCCTCGTTCTCGTAGGGATTCTCCAGTGTGCTCGTTCAGGGATGCTATCCGCAGTTGTGCGGCTGCATGCTTGGAATAACCTGATCCCCGGAACGTTGAAAACATCACCTGCTTCGCACTCTTGCGCAGAACCGTGAAGCCTCGGGGCGCCTTTACTTCGGCTTTGGCCGCAACCGCCCCACACCATCCTCACCGCTCTTAACCACGTTCTCACGCACTCTCCACAGTGGGGGGAAAAAAGAACACCGGTGTCTGTCAATCATCGCTTCACCGCACTTGTTTTGTCTCGCCCGTTCGACCATACCCTGCTTTGGCAGATTTTTTCTAATCACAACAAGGAAACTTCCTCTTCTGTCTCAATTCCCAGGGTACCTTTCAGCAGAAATATGATGTCTGTGGGGCTGCTTAATGAGCCCTGCTAGAGTGATTAGGATTTTGTATTTAGCGATGGCTGAATGCTGCTTCTGTAGGCAAGCTCGTTGGGGGATACTAAGTATAGTTAGTCTAAGTTCCCTTTGTGCATCATGGAGAGACAGGAAATGGTTCACATTTTCTATGTTTCAAGAACTCGTGTACAAAGTCACTCACTCACTCACTCACATGCACAATCCTACACTCACATGCACGCACTCTCACACATGTACACTTGCACATTCATACTCTTGCACTAGCACGCATTCTCTCTCTCTCACACACACACACACATACCCCCCCCCCCCCTGCTGCCAGTATAATGAAATAATGGTAGTGAGGTCATGGCTGGACTGTAAGAAAGAATGCAGCCTATGCAGTCTAGAGAAAGCCCTCCAATTACAGGACTCCTGTGCTCACTGGTGCGATCAGGGGAGAGACGCCGCAAAGCTTTGACCTGACCTCTTCCTGGTAATGGGTTGCCATGGAAATGGCTCGCAAAGGTGCAGGCCATCACAGTCCGAGCCCGGCACATGTTAAAGTTCTCCTGAACCTCAGCATGTGGGAAGCGGGGTGCGGGATCGAGCCCTGGGGTGGGCCCTGCTGGAGATCCTTTGGGCAAAGTGCTTAACATGAACTGCTTCGACAAACACCCGGCTGTGTGACTGGACAAATGTCAGTTATCCCTGGATGAAGGATGATGCGAGCATTAGCAGTATTGGCTCCAGCTTCGGCGCGCAGACGCCAGCGTCCTCCAGACGTGTTGGATAAACGCTTTTCCAGGTCTGCCATTTCAGCAGTTCCTGACGTGAGTTTCTGTTGGGGTGTGTGGGGGGGGAGGGGGGGGCATAATCCTGCTGATGGAAGACAGGAGCGTTTGCGTGAGCGAGGGGTGTAAATAAGCGCACATGGCTACGCTGCATTCGCTTGTGCAGTACAGCATAGTGGAATTCTATCAATGAACGAACATCTGTTAACTAGTATTCGTGCTGTTATAATAGTGAAGTCTCTTGACTGAATTTGAAAGGGCAAATTGAGGTCAGTTGTATGTGGCTACTAGCAGCTATCTCTCCCTTCTCTCTCTCCCCATCCACCACCATAGTCAAATACTTGAGATTAGCAGAACCAAGATCGGATTACCTTGGCAGGGACTGTGCGTGCACGTTCGCATACACTTGTGTGTCTGTGAATATGTGTGATGGTTGTGCCAGAATGTCCTGGTGGATGTGTCTCCAGTCTGAGAGAGATCGACGTTGTGTGGTATTGAGTGCTTGAAATTACAAACGATTTTGCGAGACTCTATCTGAGGTCAGCCAGAGTGTTTGAAGTCCTCCCCTTCGAGGTGTGGGTGATTCTGAGCGCTTTGTTGCAGTGGTGTGCGATACACTATGTGGACCCTGTGCGGAGGGTCCACGGCTCAGGGTCATGGGGATAGTTTCTGTGTACCATCTCACTGTTTACACACCGATAGTCCGCTGTCACACCACAGGTCGTACCAGGGGCTCCGTGGGAGGGGCCTCAGGTCCAACAGTGTTTTTTTGGGTGCTGCTATCTCCTGTTTTCCCAAGGGGCCGTTCTGTGTAACATTTTAACGAGATGATGTAAGCGCTCAAAGTGCACTTTGACATTAGACATTATAAATATTTGTGAGGGATCGTTTTTTGCTTCAGTTGTCTGTCCCTCAACTCATTTTGATTAAAATCACTAACTTGTAAAATTGGAAATCTCACGCAGAGAAATTATGTCTTCTTTATTAAGTTCTTTGATCTTCGTGGTCATGCACCCTCATCTGACATAATTTATTTTATATATTTTGTTTCTGTACTATTATTTTATGGGAGTGAAGGAAGCAGCCGCACAGTTATGTTCGTCTCTGACTCACTGAGTGAGTTTAGCGGCTCCTGCAGTAATGATGTATCACCAGTAGAGGGTGAAATGGCATTTGTACCTTTATTTTTTTTGTTTTGAATGCTTAGGAATGGTGGGAAGACGAGCACTTGCTCACCTCTGCACACTGTATTCATGTTGCTTTGTCCTTTTCAGTGTCAGCGTTCTGATTGGTGCCCCCAAAGCCAACACCAGCCAATTGAACATCACAGAGGGAGGGTCTGTGTACTACTGTCCCTGGGGCCTGAGCCAGTCACAGTGTAGTGCCATTGAGTTTGATAATCAAGGTAAGACTCCTTCTATCAGCACTAAGTTCTTGTCGAATGAGTCCAAGTTCTTGCTGAATGAACTTGGTGTGAACTTGGGAGAAGGGGGACTGGTGCCGGTGTTCTTCAGCTGAGCAGTTGGGCTGCTGACAGACACTCATTCGTAACTTGTTCCTGCTTCCTGTAGCACTAAGAACACAGAGCCAACCTCATCACCTTTTATCTCTGCTGGTGAATCAGTGGAGGTGTGTGTGTGTGTGTGTTTGTGTGTGTCTGTGCGCGTGTGTGCGCCCGCACGCGCAAGTGAGTGTGTATACGTGTATGTGTGTGTGCGCATTTGTTTTTTTTGCGTTTGTTTAGGGCAGGGGGAGTGGGATTGTTAAGCTCGGTTCCTGTTTGAAGAAATCCCCTTAAATCCAGTAGGCCTGTTCTCTTTTTACTGAATGGGGTGGAGGTGGGTCCGGGGCAGGGCAGGCCAGCTAGATTCCCCTGTAAGTCATTTGTGGGGTTTCCTCTCTGAAGTTTGTCCATGGAGCGTGCCGGCACTGGACTGGAAAATAAAACCGTTCTTTGTGAGGTCATCCAGGGTAAAGTAGGAGGGGTTGGGTTGGGTTGGGTTGGGGGGGAGGTTGCAGGATATGGTTTTTGAGGGGGTTGGGGTGCAGGGCAGAGGGCCTGGAAGCTGACAGTAAGAGCTTTGTGTGGATCTGAAACACAGACCTGGGCCTACTACAGTTATAGGAACGGACAATGTACAGGCCAATGAAGGGAGGGAGAGGAAGATAGAAAGGGATATAAGAGAAAAGAGGCAAAGAAAGAACAGAAAGGGAAGCGAGAGGTGAAAGAAGAAAGATGAAGGGAAGAGTGGATGGTCTGAGGAAAAAGAGTTAAAAAATGTATTTAGTTCAGTCTGCTTGTTGGCACACTCACCCTGTGTACACTCAGAGAGTTTGGCTCCGGAAGACAGATTTGCCTGGAACGGCTCCTTGCGCATTTGATGGCGCTCAGCAAATGAGAACAGCATGTACAACACATGTACAAAGACAGGAAATGCGTCCCTCGGCAGGCTGTTTTTTCTTAACTGGATGCACAGAGGTATTTGGCGATTAATTATTTGTAATGCTAAGGGGAAATATTCACACGGATATAAGTGGCTTCATACCAATTCCTCTTTTCTTAATGCAAAACTTTTTCATGTTGCTCTTAAAGGTATATGGGAAAGCTGGCTGTGGGCCCAGTTCAGTGACCTTAGACACTGCTGTTGCTTTGCTGATAAGCTAAACTTAAATGCTAAATCAATTGAATCCCTTTGTTTAATCTCAAGCATTATTAGCTTGTCGGTGCCCGTAGTCTGACCTGTTAAATTAGCTCCTGGTGCCCCGCCTGCTATTTTGGCAGCTTCCATCAGATAAACAGGAAGTGAAAATGCCAGTGACCCGAGGATCATAGAAGAAAGGCAGAACAGGCTGACATTTCTTCACCCCTCCCCCGCCCCCCACACCCCACACCCCACCTCCCTTCCCACCAACACTCCCCTGGGGGCAGCTGATGTGATGACTGAATTTAGCCATTTGTCGCTGCCCCTAATTTTGTCCCCTCCCCATCCTCCACACACCATTCCCAGGACACCACCCTAGACTGTGAGAGACCCCCCCACCTTCCATACCCTCCACCCACACTTCTCTCACAGAGTTCAAAGTTCAGACTGTCTGTAGACACAGTCCAGACCGGCTAGATCCCCAGAGGGCATGAGCTGGGGGGTGGGTGGGCCAGTGGGTGGGGTCAGACGGGGGCAGGATCACATGATCTCGACTCTCACGGTGACTTCAGAGGGTTGGCATCGGAGCAGGAAAAGACGGGGCTGAACAGCAGAGGCGGCCCAACCCCGCCGGCGGGCCCCCGTCCAGGACGGGTCCCAGAGGAGCTCCCTCAGCCAGCCTCTTTCATGCCGGACTGATGACTGAGCGAGGCTGGGAGCTCCGGGTCGGGAGGCTGTGAAACGGCAGCGCGGAGGCTCGCGCGACGGGACAGACGGACACGGTCGGCAGCAGGCCTCCGTTGGGCTGAAGGCCCAGATAAAAGCCGCAAGGTTTCGTATCGGGCGGGGCTGGGGGGCATAAACATTGCTCTGCGCATAAATGCGGTTCTTATGCAACACGTCGCAAAACCTAATGTTTAAGAGCCAGCTGCTTTTCCTTTCATTCCACAGAAATGCCTGAATAACGGAGTAAAGCCTCTTGGTCACTTCAACAGTGGGTTTCCAATGGCTGCGGTGCGTCCCTGTAGCTGAGATTATGCAAAGCCATAATGAGTGTCAATTTCATAACTGAAAGAATACTTTTATTTTTTATTTTTTAGAAAAGCTCTTTATGTAATACATATCACAAGCCCAGCATGTGAAAGATGGCAGTGTATTAAACATGTATTATCGGGTCTCCTGCTGTGAAAATGTTTTCCGTATCCTGTAAATCCAGAACGTGGGATCTGGATGCTTGCGCACACAAAACTTTTTGGTGAAAGCGTGTGGATTGTACTACGAAAGGGGTTCCAGCTGGGAGGGGCTGACGCTCTCCCAGTTTGTTAATGAGAACAAGGAGGCCGGTTTATTTTGGCAGGGCACACGCATAACTGGGGGGGGTTCGGCGGTTTGCGATACGGTAGAACGTGCTCCGTAATGTTATTAAAAGCCCTTATCCCTCTGCATCGCTCTGACCTAGGCGGCGGGGTACTGTGAGAGGTGTTGTTGGGGGATTGGGGGACTGGGGTGTGGCTGGGGAGACTGATTGATATGTAGCTGTGGGGAATCGGTGAAACCAAGCCAGGGCGCTGCTTTTTTTTTTTCAGTGGATGGTATACTGAGTGTCTCACTCTGCAGAGAGTGTGCTGAGGATCAGAGCAGGCTGCCTGGGGGTGGAGGAGGCTGATGTAATGCTGAAATCCTCTCTCCTCTGCCTCACTCGTTCCCCCTTTCACCCCTAAACTCGTTCCGCATGCCATGGCCATAATTAAGGAAACTGCACATGCTGTCCTTTGGTAAAGTCGTTAATGACACAATGATGTAAAAAAATAGCTTTTGGAGCGTTTTAGTTTTGTTTCTTTTGGAGAAGATCTTGGTTTGAGAGTCCAACTGATGACTGTGATTGACATGGTAATTATAGTAATATCAATATAATAATAATACTACTACTACTAATAATAATAATGAATTAAATTTAACTGCAGGGCAAATTGATGTGTAGTAACTGTAAAAATAATTTAGGGGCACCTCTAATAATTGGGATGCATTACTGTATTCTTAAATCTTTCAACTTAGGAGCATGTGTACTCCTTTGCTATAAAATGTTAGTGTAGAGCCCTGAACTCGTGCCTTTCATCTCAAAGTGCTTCGCAGTGAATGAGAGGACCTTTCTTCAGCCACCACCTGGGCTTTTCATATGGGACGCTCCTCTTTGTCTCGTTTTGACCATCTGCACACCTGAGGCGCTGAGGCCGCTCTCTCTCCTGGTATAGCTGATGGTCACCTATCCCATTACCTGTCTTACTGCTGTGTAGAATGGGCCCATTCACAGTCCCACTGGCCAGCTGGCCCTCGCAGATGCTGGGTCAACAGGGTGCTCCCTGTCGGCGTTCGAACCTTGGCCCTTCTTTTTTACCTTTGGGACAGGGCGGCTTATAATCGAACCGCGAAGGTTATTGATTGGTTCTCAACCTTGCTCTTAAGCAGACTGCCTGTGGAGCATATGTGCTGCAGTCATGGATCTAATACATATAGAGACCTTTATTTAACCAGGGATAAGCCAATTGAGAGCAAAGCTCTTTTTTTTAAATTTACAATGGCGCCCTGAGAGTACAACGATGCAACAAGAAAACGCAACAATAAATTAAAATATTACAAAAGTAGTGTGAACAATATGAAAATTATTTCAAAAAATAAGATGCATTATGAAAAGCCAGTACAAGATTTTTGAAATTATTAAAAATAAATCTGAAAACCTCAACACTAGTCACTCTGTCCAATTTGAGGGTAACCTGTAACTGATTCCATTTAAAAGGTGCATAGAAGATAAAAGCAGCCTTTCCAGTTTCAGTATTCATATGTGTGTTACAGAGAGTGAAATATTCTTGAGAACGAGTATACTACTCAATAGCTCTAAACGGGAACAGATATAAAATGGCATCTTATTTAACAATGCTTTTTAAATGAACATTAGGCAGTGGAATTATTTTCTGGCACTAAGAGATGTCAAGCCGACATTCTCATATAAAATGCAGTGATGTGTTCTGAAATTAGCACCAGTAATAAACCTGAGTGCACTATGATATACTGCATCAAGGGGTTTGAGGGTACTGGCGGATGCATGCATGTAGATTATATCTGCATAATCCAACACAGATAAAAATGTTTCCTGTAGAACTTCTAATCTTGATGCTCTTGTAAAACAGTTTTTGTTCCTGTAGAAAAAGCCCAATTTATATGTTTTTTTCACCAGTTTTTTAAACGATAATTTTCCATCTAACCAGATGCCTAAGTACTTATAACCTTGGGTTCTCTGAATTTCAAGTTCATCCATAGTATACAACTAAATATTTTTGATGTTTTGTTTTTGATCTACTGAAGAGCATATAGGTTATTAGTTGGGTTAAGCACAAGTTTAAGATCAAATAGAGCATTTTGAATGGCATGAAAGGCAGTCTGTAAATTTGTGAAAGCTTTATCAACCGAGGGTGCTGAAGTATAAATTATGCTATCATCTGCATAAAAACGAACACAACTATTTGTAATCAATGAGCCAAGATCATTTATGTATAAAGTGAAAAGCAAAGGATGTAATATGGAGCCCTGAGGCACTCCTATGGAAACCTCAAGAAAACTAGACTGATGCCCATCTGGCAGTATTGCTTGTGTTCTGCCCTTAAGGTAACACTCAAACCACTTACAGGTATTACTATCAAAGCCAATTGATTTAAGCTTATCTAAAAGAATAGTGTGATTTACCGTGTCAAAAGCTTTTGATAAATCGATAAATAGGGAAAAGCAATGCTTTCTCTTGTCCAGTGAACAGATTATATTATTCACCACCTTGCAAGGTGCGGTCACAGTACTGTGCACAGGTCTACAATATGTATACCCGCTGAGTACTGATCATTTAAAAAGAAAACATCTATGTTCACAACTGTATTGACATCTGTTGTCATCTCTGCTATATTGATGGCATAAAATACATAGCTGGTAGCTTTTATACCACATTTGGTTAGCTTTTAATGAACGTAATCATTAATTGAACAGCGATCTGCAGGAGTTGCAGAAGGTTATGCCAGCATCAGAAGTTAAAGATCCTGGTCCAGGTGTAGGGAGGTTGTAAGCTGGGACTTGCTGGTTCAGGTAGACGTGGCAAATGTGGTGACCTCGTTGGGAATAAGGTGTCCCAGCATTCTCAGGAAACAGGAAGTGGAGTGTGGGGTGGTAGTTGGAGGGTGTGGAGGGAGTGGCTTGGGTGGTTGGGGAAAAATGGCGCTTGTTATCACTGTAATCATCCTCATTTCTGTGTCCTTCACTCTTGCACAGGGGATCGCAGTTACCAGGTCAACAACACGGACCTCCAAGTGGAGTTCAAGTCCCACCAGTGGTTTGGTGCCACAGTACGCTCCCATGGCAACACCATTCTGGTAAGACTTGGTTCCCGGGGGGGTGGATCTGTGGTTTGAGCTGAAGGTGAACAAGCAGGGACTATGTTACGAGGAAGTGGACAATAAACCTAACCGTGGGATATGAGGAAGACCCCAATCAACCTCACCTACGAGTCTATGATCTGGAATCGAAATTAATTCCTTATAGTATCGCTTTAGGATAGTAAAAATATCAGCTGGGGTCAATCTACGCATTTCCCGCCCCAGCACATTTTGTATTGTCTCACAATAACTCGGTAAACAAAGAGGGAGGCCTGTTTATTTATGGGAAGCCTAAATAAAGCAAAGCATTCTGTACTGATTAAGCTGAGTCACAATAAATATGTCTGCCGCTGCACGGCTGCTTCAGCCACAGTAAAAATCAGCCTGGAAATCGAATCCAGAGACCCGTTGCTGGCTGAAAGCTACTTGAAGGCTACCCGAAGGTCAATTTGGCAGAAACTGAAGGCCAGTCAAGCGAAAAAACAGAGCTTCTTTTGAAACCGTTTACAAGTGGGGCTCACCTACCACTTGTCTGTCACTTGTATACCACTTGTCCACTACTAGACATTTTGGAATTTCAAAGGTCAACAACATTTGTCGTATTCTGGCACAGCAATTAAGATTCAGCTTTTTTCTCACCAAATATTTAGTCTTGTCAGTTCAACTTCTGCCAAGACGAAAAGAGTGAGAACAATGGAGCTGTAAAAACAGACATGGGCGCTAATTTGCATTGACTGTTTTTACAACCCCGGTTGTTCCCCCCTGGCTTGTGGAATGGGTAACTCTTGAACTGACACCTACCCCCCTCCCCCTCCCCCTCCCCCTCCCCCTCCCCCTCTCCCGCTCCCGCCCTGCTCAATTCTGCTGTAGGCTTGTGCCCCTCGTTACTACTGGAGAACCGAAGAGGATGTTCCACTCTCGGACGCCACAGGAACCTGTTACCTCTCGGTGGACAACTTCACCAAGTTTGTGGAGTACGCCCCCTGCCGCACAGGTATGGTACTGCGGGCCGAGGACACCGGCGCTATCTGGCTGTTTTCTGAGAAGCCTTGTGGAAAGGATGAATCCGTGACGGGGCCCTCTATCTGTTTCAGAAAGGCACGATCGTGCCGGTCAGGGTTACTGCCAGGGTGGATTCAGTGCTGATTTCACTAAGGTGAGGTGCCAAGAGAATCCTTCTGCAATTTAAACTTCTTTAAAGTGGTCCGATATCCATGGTGCTGTGAAGAATTTGTGTCTGTTTCCTTGATTGGTTGCTTCTCTCTCTCGTTGTATTCTAGAGTGGAAAGGTGGTTATTGGAGGGCCAGGGAGCTACTACTGGCAAGGTGAGCTCAGGAGGTAGAGGTGGAATTGAACCAGGTTATTGTGAGCAAATGGAAATAAAGCTTAATTCTGAGTAAAATGGAAGGAATTAATATCCTGTTTTGCGCCCCCCCCCACCCCCGTTCCTCAAAGGCCAGCTTATCTCAGCGACAAAGGAGGAAATCGTCAAGGCCTACTACCCTCAGTACTTCCTGTTGTTTGTACCGGGCCAGATCCAGACCAGACAGGCACAGGGAAACTACGACGACAGCTACCTTGGTAAAGGAAGCCAATTTGGCTCTCCATCCGTCTTTTTCGAAACTTCCTGTTAAGTCTCCAATACCGTTAGCACACGGAAAATAAACATTATCCCTGTGCTAAGAATGCGCTAATGATAACATTGCATTGAAAATTATAATGTGTATGGCATTACTGCCCAAATAGAAAAGGCATCATGTAGCTCTATTGGGGACGTTAACCTCGCTTGATGCCGCTGTTTTTCTGTCCTGTAGGGTACTCTGTGGCAGTGGGGGAGTTCAGTGGAGATGCAGAAGAAGGTAAGATCAACTCCACCTTCATGCGAGCGTGATTCGGCCTGCCTCCACCCACATGGGCGCCATTAGGCCCGGCAGTGATCACCTTCCCTCTTTGTAAAGCTGACTGCCCTCTCATTTCTGACTCGAGACTGGAATCTCAGAATCTCTTTTTTTTTAATGCTTCTGGAATGTTCAGGACTTTTTTCAGGAGAATCATAGCTGTGTCAGCGTTTCCTCTCTTAAATCCCGTTGCTCCTTGTTTTTTCCTGTCTGTGCGTCTTGCAGATTTTGTGGCAGGTGTCCCAAAAGGAGTCATGCTCTACGGCTTGGTAAGAACCCCTCACTTTTTTTTTAAAGGGAGAGCGGAGAAAAAGAGGGAAAGAGACAGAGAGAGTAATAGGAGGGAGATGGAGGATTTTAGCGGAATTGTAAAGAAAGGGGTGATATTTACAACTGGAGTGATTGCATTACAGAGGGAAGGTGCGGGTTTGGGGGGAGGGGGTCACTGAACATGTGTTTGAGAGAAAGCCCCTTACTTGTGGTATTACAATTCATTTTTTAATAATTTAAATAATTCCTATCAAAACTTTCAAATCAAACTGCGATTTATGGTTCTGTGCATGGTCTGTTTCAGGTCTCCTTATTGAACGGGACCAATATGAAATCATTGCTGAACTTCACTGGCGAGCAGGTGAGTGTGAAGCCTGGTGTTTGATTTACTGGCACCCAGTGCAGTGCTGGTTCTGTGACCTCTTATCACTCTGTCTGAGCTCGGTTCACTCAGTTTGGTCTGTGAATGCCAGCAAAATAATTTCCTTCAGTAGCTGTTTACTGGCTGGGTGTGCTTGAGTATGCGGTCGCCTGAAAAACCCAGTTAACGAAGGGGAGTGCAGGAGCAATTTTCGAAAGTGAACTTTATGGTCCCGTAAAAGAAGTTGTGTATATTTTTATGCCCTCATTGCTGCGGTTGAACTAATAATAAAATAAAGTAAAAATGTTTTAATTTGCTTGCCTCAGCAGTCTGGGAATTGAAAATGCCGTGTCGCAAAAAACAGGAAAAACATTTATTCTGATTAAGGCCAGCACAGTAGCAGACCAGCTGGGGTTCGCTCCGGCTGTCAGTGCTAAAGGAGGCTGATGGTTAATTCCCACTCCTGAGACTACATTACAGATGAATCTCATTCAAAATAAATAAAACGAAACAAAAAAACTATACAGGTAATTGTTATAAAGGCTTTTTGTGTGTGTGTGTGTGTGTGTGTGTACAGGAAGGTGATGCCTCTTCTAATGTTTTCCAGATGGGCTCCTATTTCGGGTATGCAGTGGCAACCACCGACGTGAACAATGATGGGTGAGTGTGGGAAGCGGCGTGGGGAGAAGGGCATTGCGCAAGGTGGGAGACCCCAATCTGGGGCAGGTAGAGGGGTTTTGCACCAGGGCAGAGACCCCCTAGTCTGGAGCAGGGAGAGGGACACAGCATGGGAGAAGGGGGGAAGCCCCTTAAGACTGTGGACAGCAGTGCGGTGTGGTGATGGAGTGATGCGACCTGTAACCAGAAGATTGCGAGCGCAAATCCTACATTGGGGCATTGCCATTATACCCTTCATTGAAATGTTTAACCTGAATTGCTTCGGTAAAATATCTCAGGGGATCACGTATAACAATGAAAGCTTTGTAAAACACTGTGTGTGTGTGTGTGTATGTCAATTGAGTAAAGAAACAGCCACAGTGTTATTTCACGTGTGTATCTGTTTCTGTCTGTCTGTCTGTGCGTGCGTGCGCCCTGTGTGTGTGTGTCTGTGTCTGTGCCTGTGTGTCTGTTCCCAGGCTGGATGACCTCCTGGTGGGAGCTCCTATGTTCATGGTGCGGGGTTCGGGCGGACGGCTGGAGGAAGTGGGCAGGGTCTATGTGTACCTGCAGCGGGGGGCCCTGGACCTGGAGCCCAGCTTGCCCCACCTCACGGGGACCCAAGTGTTCGGCAGGTTTGGGAGCTCCATCGCCCCTCTGGGAGACCTCAACCAGGATGGGTTCAATGGTGAGATGCAGGGTCGGGGCAAGGGAGGGGTGGGCCATGGAGAGGGGTGGAGGCAGGGTTGGGCCAGGGGCGGGGCTGGGGGACCAAAGAGACCCATTTGGACAAGGGTGTGGCCAGCAGATCCATTCAAACAGGACATTTTTTGTCAAATTAGTTTTGGCCGCTGAAGTGACATCAGTAACCCCAGCCCCATATTAGCTGAATTCTTAGAGGCTGGTTCGCAAGGCTTCCTGTCCCTGGATGGGATCGCATTGTTGGTCACTTTTCCGGACAAGTCTGCCTCTGTCCCAACAACCAGTACCTTTTTGCCTAGCCGTGGGGTGCGGTGGACAATTTTCGTGTTTCGGGCTTCTTTAATTTTCATGGATTCTGATCCCTCTCCAGATGTGGCCATCAGCTGTCCGTTTGGAGGGGAAGACCAGCAGGGCGTGGTCCTCATCTACAATGGACACGCTGGTGGCCTCAAGGACATGCCCTCTCAAGTGCTAGCTGGCCAATGGGCCACGACCACCCTGCCCGCCAGCTTTGGCTACGCCATCCGAGGAAACAAAGACCTGGACATGAACGGATACCCAGGTGAGCTGTGACACAGGAGTTGTTCATTATGCTGTACATAACTTTTTGCTCACAGAATAATGTCTTGCTTTTTCTTCTCATGATCCATTGTTTTTTTTTGGCTGTGGGTCGCTCACTCACTAACGCTTTTCATACATGCAGCCTTATCTGGCAATGTTCCGGAAGCTTACTGTTTAGGGGTCATGTGTGAATGAGAGCCGGGGTTCTGGTAGAGTTGCTTTGGCAATTCGCCGACTCAAGACCTAGTAACATTTACAAAAATGTTCTGTTGCTATGTTAGCGTGAACAAAGCTGTAATGTTAAGGAAATGAGCTCTAAAAACTAGACTTGTTTCACCAAGACATCCATCCAGCTACTTTGTTTTTTACGACTGCAAAGAGGTGTAACTAAATCGAGCGTGTAGGCCTACACCAAAATAGCTTAGCTTGCCTTACTAACTAGCTTCACAGTAAAGGTTGTAACTGTTACACATCAATGTCATATACTTATGCAGAAGTTTCTAAAGTTCTTGTTGGTGTACATGCACAGTTGTTATCTAGTTTATCTGGCTAGTAAGCCAGTTATCAAAATTGTACAGTTGGGACTGTGTAGGTTTTGGTTATGCTCTTTGCCTTCTACCATAGCTTTTTTGGAGTATTAGACAGCTACTTGTTGAGGCAACATTTACTGGCACCATTGTGTGTGAATGCTATTGACCTGGTAATATAGCCCTTGGTTGTGTGAACAAAAGAAGCTGCTAGATTTCAGAAAAAGTTAATGCAACCGTGTTCTGTGCTCCATGTGTGAGAGAGGCTACTGACTCACATGACACTAACTCACAGGAATTGTATTTTAGTTTAAGGATTTGTGTTTTGGTTCTTCGTTAGCGTAGGTCACTTACATTCGTGCGTTAGTGATGCTGAATAGGCACTCTGTAGTCTGGTCATGTTGTTAGCCTGGTCTCTGTCACTGTTGCTCATACAACACAGTTAAATGCACTTCTCTTACACTGTAAGCCGTTCTGGATAAGAGGTTCCTGTCTACTGATGCACCAACCATGAGTCATGGCATTCAGCGAAATTAATGCGATATTCATCGACACACTGACTCACTAGACATAATTTACCAGCTAATTTGCTTTAAGTAATTGATTGAATTTTGGTCATGAACACATGTTAACTATAATATTGTACACTTGACAAATGAATTCCATTGTAATTATTGCTCTGAAGATGGTGATAAAGACAATACATTATTACTGCTTGACAACAGTAGTGGCAAGAATGGTAATATTGGTGCGTGCGCCATACAAACATTTTCAAAAAAATTTCTGCAGTTAATCTGCGTGCATTTCTTCCCCAGATCTCATAGTGGGCGCATTTGGAGTTGACAAGGCGGTTCTATACAGGTAATTTGTCTTAATGCAAACCCATAATTCTTTCTAACTGCATGTCTTCCTCGTATAACCTGTTCAGGGTGGAGAACAAGACATGCTTTCCTTCCAACCCGGTTGCTTCTAACCAAACACACATGTACTAGGGTGCTATCAATATCGTGCCCGCATTCCGCACCCCCCCCTTCCACAGAACTGATCTCAGAACAGTGCTGAGTGAGTCTTGCTAAATGTGTGGGGTGGGGTGGATTTTATCATCTGTGTGTCTGACCTTTGACCTAATCCACTCCACTGTCTCTCGGTGGTCCATTTTATGATAATTAATTTAAGTTAGCCCTTATGCAGCATGACTTAAATAACTTTTACACAGCGTTTACAGAACATACAAAGGGTAAGTACCTACTGGAGTTACTGAATTTCCCACATGGGAATTGAACCTATAACCTTTTTTTAAACTGTGCATGAAGTTGTACGGTTTCAAACCAAGCTGCACTAAACCCCTCCTGCGCACTGTTGAGACGACAACGATTTCTGTTTGTGTTATTGATCTATGTGAACAGAACCAGTTTGGGGGTTCAGCCTTCATACAGGAAGGGACCTCAGCCCCTGTTTTGTATCATTTTGTCTGTGCAGGGCTCGGCCCATCGTTAATGCCAGCGCCTCGCTGACTGTGTACCCCACCATGATCAACCCAGAGGAGAAGACCTGTGTGATTACCAATGGCAATGACACTATCCCCGTCTCATGGTATGTGTAGGACCCTACTTCCTGCATAGGCCCCATTGGTGGAGCCATTTTGAGTAATTGCTTAGAAGGCAATTATACTGTAGTTGGTAAATGGACAGCGAACTGGTTCCTTTATATATATGTATATACTATATGTATAAAAGTAAAAATAATAAGTTTTTGATATTATATATAGTCAAAGCTGTGACTATGTCTTTCTAGACAGCCTGGCTCTGCATACGGACTTCTTTTCTTGAAAATGATGCGAGGACGGGAAAATGTGTGGTGCCGTTTTCCACTATGAATGGCCTTCTTTTTTTAGTCTCTCAGGGGATCCCTTATGCTTGACTCACAAACGGGAAATGTAGAGGGGTGGCTGAGTATAGCGTAGCACTAGAATATGACTGGACTATTCTGTGTAATACAATGTGAGTCAACACTGTGTTTCCGTCTGGCTTCTCCCTTCCTGCTCTATAAAAGAAACTCTTGTGTATATGTATGTGCCTCGGTCACAGTTTACGTTACCCGGCAACAGGAGGAGAGCGAGGGCGGGGCCAGATGTGGGGGTAGGGAGTGGAGTGGAGTGGGGTGGGGAGGTGCTGAGGAGGGCTGGCAGCCGCTTTCAATGAGATATTGTTTGGTAGCGGAGCACAGCTGGGAAACATCAGGACGAGAATATGTGCATGTGTCTGCAGACATGCACACACACATAGCTATTGGGACATGCGCACGCACACGTACGCGTGCACTCGCACACATTGAGAGATGCACACAAGCGCACACTCACACAAACACACATTGCAACATGTGTGCACACACTAGTTTGGAACGTGTGGACAAGTATGGACACACACACACACACACACACACACAGGCACAGAGTCTCTCTAGCCAGAGTGGTGGCTGTAAAGCGATACAGTTGAGAAGCGCAGTGGTTGGTCTGAGCGTGCTCGGGTGATGTCATGGGTTATTGCCACTGGACCATTCCAATGCCCAGCGTGCGCTGTCCTGCTGTGGGAATGTTACTGCGGCGGTGCTGAGGGAAACACGCAGCTTGCTGTACTGTTTCGGTGGGAGGCGAACACAGAAACCCTACCCTCTGTGACCGAATGCTAAATTCCTACTGTCCTGCTCACTTCTCTCAGGGTAGGGAGTGGCCATTTATGTCAGGAGGAGCAACATATTTCTACATTTTGACTTTGCAACCATAAAAAAAGTTTTTTTAAAAACTAGCAAAGAAATAAACAGGAAGTTGCTTGGAAAAAATATGTCATGTGAAGTGCCGGGTAGGGTGTGACTGTGTTCATGTTGCTAATGGAAACTTCACATCTGTTCTTATCTCTTCCTCACAGCGTCAACCTCAGTTTCTGTCTCTCAGCCAATGGAAAGCATCTACCGGATGCCCTAGGTGAGTTACCTGTACATTGGAGGACCAGTTTGTTTGCTTCTCACCTAATGTCCTCCATGAGTATTCCTACACACATTATATAATACACAAATCCCCATTATGAATGTCTGCCTACACTCAGTATTGGTCATTTAAAATGCACTCAGTTCAAATTTAACTTCATAATTGCCATTGACTGAGTCCTCTGCTGAATGGCAGGAGCTTCCACTGTCCATTGTTGTGTTTTGTCCTGCTAAAACCTGTTTGTGTGTGTGTGTGTGTGTGTGTGTGTGCGTGCGTGTGTGTTTGTATGTGCATGTGTGTCTCAGGCTTTCTGGTTGAGGTGCAGCTGGACAGGCTGAAGCAGAAACAGAAGGGGGCGGTGAAGAGGGCTCTGTTCCTGGACTCCCAGCAGGCCGTCCTGCAGAAAATCGTCAGGGTGGGCAACGGCGCCCGCGTCTGCCAGGAAACCAAAATCTACCTGCGGGTCAGTCGCCAATCACACACTCGAACGCAATGCCTAAACCGCAGCGTCAACGTTCTCACCTGGGTCTTAAAAACACCATGCCTTTCTTCTCTGGCTCTGCAGGATGAGAAGGAATTTCGGGATAAACTCTCCTCCATCTACATCGCACTCAACTTCAGTCTGGACCCCCACGCGCCAGCCGACTCCCACGGCCTGCGCCCCATCCTCAACTACCAAACCGTGGAGCTTATGGAGCAGAAGGTAACTCCCTCAGGTCATGTGACTGAGCTTACTCTTGGTACCAAGAGACACAGGAGTACACTGTGTTCAGTACTCTTGTGATTAATGTATGATCACACATTCTGAAAATCATAAATACATTCTGCTGGTTGAATCATGTATTTTGCATTAAGAGATTTGTTACTTTTTTAAAAATTTACAGTGGATTAGTCTATAACACTAACAAATTAGTTTTTTTGCAGCTGGATAAGGGGCTAGAACTTCTAAACAAGAAAATTCAAAGCATGTATGCTGGAACGTTTTTTAAATGTTTCTACAGGATTGTTTTTCAGGGCTGTTTTGTAGTGGTTGATAGGAGGTGTGCTATGATAGTGTAAAAAAACTAAAACAGCAGGACTGAAAAGCTATATGTTGGGTGGGGCCTTCCGGGACCATATGGCATCTGTTTAAAGTTTGTTTGTATTTTGCCAGTTTTCTCTGGTATGGAGGAGTTGGGCTTAATCTGTGCTGCATTTACCACTGTTCACCATATGTGAGCATATGAGCATAGGTATACGAGTACAGACACAGACACACAGACACACAGACACACAGACACACAGACACACAGACACACAGACACACAGACACACAGACACACAGACACACAGACACACAGACACACAGACACTGTTTTCTACCTCTTGGGTATAATGGATTTTTGCTTGGGCATTTGTCTTTGCTACAGTCAGAGTGAGAGGAATATGAAAGCTGTATTACTGTAAGGGGAAACTGTGGTGTAGTAGGCCTACTGTAAGTGTTAGCAATGTCAGATCCAGGAACTGAGGGTTTAGTCCTCAACAGGGGCCATTGCTATGTTACTTTACCCCAGTCTCTCTAGTATAAATCCCAACTACATACACAGGCCAAATAAGGAAAAGTGTGCTTTGCAAACAATACAGTTCAGAAATATGAAAGTAATAGAAGAAGAGGGGGAGGGGAAGAGTTGGTAAATTCTAATGTGTGAGGGAGGAGGAGGAGGAGGAGGAGGAGGAGCGTGGGTTCCTTCATATATCACTGCATCTGCTGGGAGTGTCAGGCTCTCACTCTTCTTGTGCTGAGTGAGAATGAGAGATCAAAGTCGCCTCTCAGCAGGTTTTCACAGCGTAAATCTGCACCACATGCTGCCTGGTCTCCACGTGCGACGTAGTGATGGACTCTACGCGAGGCTCTCTGAGTGCGCAGATAAACAGACACACACACGCAGACGCGCGTGGGCATGCAAAATTAAATTTAATAAAATTTATTTAAGCCATTTGCTTTCCTATAGACCTGTCATTGACGGACGTAAAACACCACCGCTCAAGAGAATGACATGCTGCGAGTGAAAATCACTTTTTTTTATTAGATTTTTATAGCTTTTAACATTCAGTGTCTTGTATCTGCAAGTGTATTGATCCACAGTTAATTTACAAGGAGCACATTTAAAAGTGGATGTATATCTAATTCACTAGTGAGAATGGCATACTCTATAGGTATAGTCAGCGTGGTTTCTTAACGTTTATAGCCTTACCCAGTGATACAAAAGTTGCCAGCGTGTTGCAAATTGAACAGGCATCACAGCGAAGTGTGCAGTGGCGGAATGTGTGTGCATTTAGCCAGTCTAAGTTACGGGATAGCTGTGAAGTTTCCATGACCTTTGCTTGTGAAATTTATCTAATATTACTTAATGTGTAGCACGGTATAAATGACCCTACTTGAACCAAAATATTCATGTCAATATTTCCACAGTCTCAGCCACTGTAGCATACGTACATTTACATTGGGCTTTCTCTGCACGGCCATTTTTGAACAATGCTCCCAGTGACTCCCTTGACATCCTGTTTATAGCTGCGTGGACAAACTTAGCTGTAAAAGCTGTAGGTGGGTTAGAGAGTGAGGCCGACCGAGCCGGTGGTGGTAGTTTCCTTCTGGTCCCCAATTAGAACCCCTCGCTTTAATTACAGAGAAGCAAAGTGCTTTGATACGGCTTTTTCCACAGCTTCTGCTCCGCTTCCCCCACTTCGCTGCGGGGTTGCCTCTTTGGGCTTTTGGGCTTTCTAATTTCTCTTTCATTTTATATTTATCGCCATCGAGTATATCGCACAGGGACTCAATTACAGATGAGAGGGTGTTCACCGGCGAAGCCTCTCTGTTACTCTCTATCCTCTTTAATGCAAACGCAGCCTCTGGCCCCTGACCCATCGCATCACCCACACCCACACACTATCACTTACTCGTGTGTGTGATCTGCGCGCTTCGGGTGTGCTGGGCGGCGTCGCGCTTCATGAGCGTGTGGTGTGCTAGCGGTTGCCTGTCATGTGGACGGCACCAAGAGGGCCCGTGGATTTGCAGGGAGCACATCTGACCTTGGTCTGCCGATCGGCCTCGAGAAGTGGAGCGCTGAAATTCATGTTTGTTTCACATTTTTTCCCCACTGCAGGCACTTTTTCCAGTGTACATGAAATTAGTTTAGTGAAAAAACCAGGGAGCATGCAGTTCTTTTGTTGTTTTGTTCTCCTTGTTGGATACGGCATAAGAACTGGATGTAACTGCTGTGCTATGCTTTTGATTTGAAGTCAAAACTAAACAAGTAGTTTTTTTTTTGCCTAATGTGTTCAGTATTTTTACACGTTTTCTGGCAGCTGCAAAGATCCCGTCTTGATTCATTCGGTTACGGGCATCAATCCCGTCTTATGTTTCGGGGAGCAGGCATTTTCATTTTTCGGTTCATAAGACTTGTGTCTTTTCCTTTAAAGTGTTGTGTTTAAATTGTTTGAGTTAATGGTTCCTTTAGCTCAATGTTCACCAAACCGCGTCTGGTTAAATCTGTTTGGATTAACTAAAATCTGTCTCTGATTTCATTAGCTCATAATATTCCTTCTAATTTACTATCCTACCAGCAAATCCTTCAATAACTCTTGGTTTGCATTGTAAGCAGAACTGAAGGTTAAGGTTTAAAGGTCTGCCTGTGGCTGACCTTTAAACGTAGTCTTTTCACGTAAATAGTTACGTTATCCAGCAATGCAGAACACAGGGACGCAAGGAGGTCTGAGTGAACCATGGCGCTGAATGGAATCGCCGTCATTAGAAAGCGGTCGTGCCTTTGAAGGCAGTTTTGGGAAATGGGCCTTGCCCGAGTCTATCCCCGCCTGCTTGACGGTCTTTAAGTGTCTCTTTTTCATCTTACAGGCCCAGATTTTACTGGACTGCGGAGAAGACAACATCTGTGTCCCTGATCTGAAGCTGACGGTGCACGGGTGAGTCTTTTTGTGCCTTCACTTAATCACTAATCTTAGGGCCTATTTATACCGTTGGCTTGTTTTTGTTGAGTGTCGCGCTGCGCCGGTGCTACGGACGCCGGTGGGTATCGCGTTGGGACGGGTCCCGTCCCATCTGGACTGCCGCAGGGAGCGCCACGCCCACCTCCTCCCATGCTAATGAGAAATCATGGCTCCTGAGGCGAGGGCCTGAAGAACCGCTACGTCAAAGCAGATTAAAAGGTTGCTGGAATCCTGGCTGGTCGTGTTCAGCGCTGATGCTTACAGTAACCCAGCTTCAGTTGGAGTTGTGTTTTTTATTTTATGGTGAAATCGGGAAGCACATTTGGGCAACAGCAGGGACTCAAACCCAAGTCCTTGGGAGTTGTAGTGTCTGGTGGATTTTGGTGTGTTTCCACACTTTTTTTATTTATGTATTTATTAATTTATTTTAAAAAAGTGCTTAATTTAACTTATTGATTGGTTAAAGGATTTGCACACCTGGGGTTCAAGGCCAGACTTTGCTGTTGATTGGAAGGAAACCAAAAAACCTTGCAGACACTGCAACCCTCCAAGGCTGGAGTTAAACCTGTAGACACTGCGACCCTCCAGGACTGGAGTTAAACCTGCAGACACTGTGGCCCTCCAGGCCTGGAGTTAAACCTGTAGACACTGCAACCCTCCAGGACTGGAGTTAAACCTGCAGACACTGCAGCCCTCCAGGACTGGAGTTAAATCTGCAGACACTGCGGCCCTCCAGGCCTGTTAAACCTGCAGACACTGTGGCCCTCCAGGCCTGGAGTTAAACCTGCAGACACTGTGGCCCTCCAGGCCTGGAGTTAAACCTGTAGACACTGCAACCCTCCAGGATTGGAGTTAAACCTGCAGACACTGCGGCCCTCCAGGCCTGGAGTTAAACCTGCAGACACTGCGGCCCTCCAGGCCTGGAGTTAAACCTGCAGACACTGCGGCCCTCCAGGACTGGAGTTAAACCTGCAGACACTGCGGCCCTCCAGGCCTGGAGTTAAACCTGCAGACACTGCGGCCCTCCAGGCCTGGAGTTAAACCTGCAGACACTGCGGCCCTCCAGGCCTGGAGTTAAACCTGCAGACACTGCGGCCCTCCAGGCCTGGAGTTAAACCTGCAGACACTGCGGCCCTCCAGGACTGGAGTTAAACCTGCAGACACTGCGGCCCTCCAGGCCTGGTGTTTGAGACCCCCAGTCTACAGGGTATGGGGTGGGGGAAGCGAAGCAGTAGCATGGAAGACGGAGGGAATTAAGATGAAGGAATTTATTTTGGAAAATGAAAAGGAGAGAAGAATCATAGAAGCCTTTAGCTGCTGTGTAGCTGTTGTAGAACTTCTTTTATTAACGCTTTAATTAAAGAAGTCTGCGCGCAATTTTTAATAAAATACTGGCACAGGCTTCTTTCTACACTTTCATTTTCTTTATAATGTTTATTTGTTTGGGCTTGGGTTGCAACTCTTCCATAATACAACAATCAAAATCAGTTTAATTGGTTTATTAATAATATTATGTTTAACTTGGCACTGACCAAACTGGATCAGTTTTATACTGTTACGTAGAGCTTGACTGATCCTTCACTGAAAATATTGTTTTAAACTCCCAGTAATCTCTGGTACTCTGCACTTTAAAAGTAGCAGCAATTTCTTAGTCTACATGTGGCAGAGGATGTTCCGAAATGCACACCCTCAAGGAGTGGGGGTGGGGAGGGATAGGGGGAAGGGTTAAAATATTTCTTGAGAAATTGTGAGAGAAAAGCGGAAGGGGGGGGGGGCTTCCCAGTTAATTTCGCCTTGTTCATTTCGATTAAGAGGATAACATTGTTGTCGGTTTGTTTGTCGAGGGTTTACATTGTTCCTCCTCATTGTTTTGTTTGAAAATGCGTCGCGTCGGCCCAATCTGCAGGCCGTTCCCCTGAGCACAGCGCCGGCGTTGGGAATGTTGACTGTGCGGCTTCCTCTGCCCGGCTCTGCTGGGCCCGGCTGTAATTGGAATCGTCTGTGTGGCCCTCGTGAGGAATTCCTCATTGTGTTCGAGAGCTGCGGAGGGAAAGGAGGATAGAGGGGAAAAAGGACGGTGGTTGGGAGGAGGGGAGGGGGGGGGGGGGTGGGGGAAGAGGGCGGTGTTCTCCAGCACTAGTCTCTGCTCCATCGCATGTATGACTTTATTGCTACAATGGAAAAGTGGAGGGGGGAGCGGGTGGGAGGGGGGGTGGGTTCCTGAGACAAATCATACTGATGTGTTTTGGGTCGTGTCCCAGTGCTGAATTTAAAGGGTATGAGCAGCGGAAAACCTGGGGGGGGGAGAGGGAGATGTGAGCCACTGTGTTGAAATCGTACTCCGCACTCAAAGCTGGCTACTCCACAAATGTACAGATGGAGGGTTAATCATCTGAGGAACCCCCCACCTGGTTCAGGGGGGTTGTTTGTTTTCTCGTTATTTGTGCATTTCTCACATCTTGGGTGTTGATGCGCGCCTGGGATTCGGCTGCTCTGGGGTTCATCTGTTAACACATTCTTTCCTTTTTTTTTTTTTTTTTGTCACCTGCTCGGTCTAATCGATTGCAGCAGAGTCTTAACCAGAAGCACCTGTTGAAAGTATTGACAGTGTTTAGTTTTCTTTTAACCAGTGTCTGTTTTTGTAGACTAGCAAAATACACTTTAATTTTTATTTATTTATTTTTTTTACAGCCATGCTTCTTGTAGAAAGTCAGTTTGTGTTTTCCTGCGGTTGTTTATTTTTTGAACCAATTCAGTCTTTCATTTTTATTAATTTTTGTTTTTTTGGGGGGGGTGGTGTGTAGTGATAAGAAGGAAGTCTACCTGGGTGACGACAACTCGCTGACCCTCACGTTCAACGCCAGGAACGAGGGCGAGGGAGGGGCGTACGAGGCGGAGCTCTATGTGGTGTTGCCCCCCGAAGCTGACTACAGCGGAATAGCGCGCAATAATGAGGTAAGGTTGCCATGCCGACTACACCATCCTGCCAGCCTGGCCAATATAGTTCTTTACATACATATGGATTAAGAGGAAAAACACAATTTTAGTCGAGATTAGGATTGGATTGTAGTGAATCTGTTGCTTTCTTCACAACTTTTTTCAGTTTAACTCAATAAACCATTCTGTATGTGTTATGTAAAGAACATTCATCAAAGTATAATAAATAAATTATGATGTTGTAGGAAAAGGTGTTATGTCATGGATATTCCCTGTCATAACACCAGTTATTAGCACTCACTATTGGATTAAGTCAGTGATTGTTGTGATATTTATAGTTTATCATATGTTGTAAGCACCTAAAATGTACTATAGTTTGGGGTTGACATAGTTGCCTACATTAATGTTTTAGTAGGTTGCATGTAAACTCTGCTGTGGGAGTGTTTTTAGCCCGGTCTGGCAGTGTTGCTTGTGTAACTCTGGTGGATCCACTTATGTTTGGTCACATTGTAAGTGGCTCTGGATAAGAGCGTTTGCTAAATGAATGTAATGTAACGTTATTGTGGAGGGGCTTGATAGCGATTGGGTTAAGTTCTGTTAAGTTGTTTTGACACTGAGACCCTCATCTGCTGTGTCTGTAATCATGTGTGTGTGTGTGTGTGTGTGTTTCAGAGCCTGTCCCAGCTGACCTGCAGTTATGAGACTGAGAATCAGACCCGTTATCTCAGCTGTGACCTTGGCAACCCCATGAAGTCTGGCACAAGTGTAAGGATCTGGACAGAAAGAATTGCTCTCTCCCTCTCCCTCTCTCAACCTCTCTACCTCTCCCTTTCTTTCTGTCTGTATTTACAAACAGGGCTTTTGTTATAGAATAGTCATCAGTACTGTAGATTATCAGTGGGAGTAACATAAGCAAGCTCTGTTTCCAGTTCATCGAAGCACATGTCTTTTGTCTCCAGTACTGGGGTTTTTGGGAGGGGTTAAGGGGGAGCGTCTGTGGGAGCACGGAACAGGACAGGAAGAGACTGCTTTTTCCATGTGTCGGCCCAGCTTTAGAGGGACAGGAAGTTTCCAGAGGGGGAACAGGAAGTTGCTCTCTGTTCCATCCCGTTCTCTGCTGGAGACTCCCCCTGCGGTGTGTGCCCTGATAGAGACACAGGCTGCGGTGTGTGTCCTGATAGACGCAGGCTGTGGTGTGTGTCCTGATAGAGACGCAGGCTGCGGTGTGTGTCCTGATAGACTCCCCCTGCGGTGTGTGTCCTGATAGAGACGCAGGCTGCGGTGTGTGTCCTGATAGAGACGCAGGCTGCGGTGTGTGTCCTGATAGAGACGCAGGCTGCGGTGTGTGTCCTGATAGAGACGCAGGCTGCAGTGTGTGTCCTGATAGAGACGCAGGCTGCGGTGTGTGTCGTGATAGAGACGCAGGCTGCAGTGTGTGTCCTGATAGAGACGCAGGCTGTGGTGTGTGTCCTGATAGAGACGCAGGCTGCGGTGTGTGTCCTGATAGACGCAGGCTGTGGTGTGTGTCCTGATAGAGACGCAGGCTGTGGTGTGTGTCCTGATAGAGACGCAGGCTGCGGTGTGTGTCCTGATAGACGCAGGCTGTGGTGTGTGTCCTGATAGAGACGCAGGCTGCGGTGTGTGTCCTGATAGAGACGCAGGCTGCGGTGTGTGTCCTGATAGAAACGCAGGCTGCAGTGGTTTTACTGCGTCTGCTTAAGACAGCTGGCAACGAGAGCTCTGGGGTGGGAGTGGGCGTCGCTCTTTTGAAATTGTCAATATTTCTCCTTAACACACTTGTTCATACGGCTTGTGCTGTTTGAAGTTGAAAGGTTAAGCGGTTGATAATATACAGACTCTGACCTTGAAACATAGAAACCACCGGCTGTATAATAGTGTTTGAGAGAGCTTTTTTCTCCAGGACACACAGATGCAGGGGTGGGTGAGCCCTCAAGTGACCCCTCAGTATTATGGTTCCAAACGCAGCACAGACGGGCAGCACTGTAGGGATTACTCTTACGCAGTTTTAGGCAAAAAAAAGAGAGGGAAACTGAACGATTATGAGTGCCATTTTGTTTTACATGTGCGGGCGGGCGGGCACAGACGTGCAACCACACGAAAATAGCATTTAAATAATTGGGTTCACATTTTTTCGGATTTAGGATCGACTGCCGCGTAGATGCTTCTGGTTATAGCAGGAAATAAAAACGGCATTAAAAGGCAATTAAGAAAAGCGACCAAAATCCCACAGTCCCCCCACTGTCTGGGCCTTTCCAGGTGTGTAGCAGCTGTGTTGTAGGGTTTAGGGGTATGGGGTGCCAGTGGAGCCGAGCTGAGAAACGGGTGCATCAGCGGCTATGTACTGGAGCAGCGGTAGATATTTCATATGTTTTACTTATTAATGTGCGATAGTAGGCAGATGGATGCTTCCAGTTGAGATCGCTTACAAGTTGCATGTCTCCACCCATCTCTCTCTGCCTATCTGTTATCTATCCTCTCTCTGATGTTGATTCGTTATGTGTCTCTCCAGCTGTGGGCGGGGCTCCGTTTCACTGTGCCGCGGCTACGGGACACACGCAGGACGGTGCAGTTTGAGCTGCAGATACGCAGGTGAAGGCTCGCCCCCGTGCCACACCCACAATAACAGCTCATAATCAGCGTGCCACACCCACAATAACACCTCATCATCAGCGTGCCACACCCACAATAACACCTCATCATCAGCGTGCCACACCCACAATAACAGCTCATAATCAGCGTGCCACACCCACAATAACACCTCATCATCAGTGTGCCACACCCACAATAACACCTCATCATCAGCGTGCCACACCCGCAATAACACCTCATCAGTGTGCCACACCCACAATAACACCTCATCAGCATGCCACACCCACAATAACACCTCATCAGCATGCCACACCCACAATAACAGCTCATAATCAGCGTGCCACACCCACAATAACACCTCATCATCAGCGTGCCACACCCACAATAACACCTCATCATCAGCGTGCCACACCCACAATAACACCTCATCAGTGTGCCACACCCACAATAACACCTCATCATCAGCGTGCCACACCCACAATAACACCTCATCATCAGTGTGCCACACCCACAATAACACATCATCAGCGTGCCACACCCACAATAACACCTCATGATCAGTGTGCCACACCCACAATAACAGCTCATAATCAGCGTGCCACACCCACAATAACACCTCATCATCAGCGTGCCACACCCACAATAACACCTCATCATCAGCGTGCCACACCCACAATAACACCTCATCAGCGTGCCACACCCACAATAACACCTCATCATCAGCGTGCCACACCCACAATAACACCTCATCATCAGTGTGCCACACCCACAATAACACCTCATCATCAGCGTGCCACACCCACAATAACACATCATCAGTGTGCCACACCCACAATAACACATCATCAGCGTGCCACACCCACAATAACACCTCATCAGCGTGCCACACCCACAATAACACCTCATCAGTGTGCCACACCCACAATAACACATCATCATCAGTGTGCCACACCCACAATAACACCTCATCAGTGTGCCACACCCACAATAACACCTCATCAGTGTGCCACACCCACAATAACACCTCATCAGTGTGCCACACCCACAATAACACCTCATGATCAGCGTGCCACACCCACAATAACACCTCATCATCAGCGTGCCACACCCACAATAACACCTCATGATCAGTGTGCCACACCCACAATAACACCTCATCAGCGTGCCACACCCACAATAACACCTCATGATCAGTGTGCCACACCCACAATAACACCATCAGTGTGCCACACCCACAATAACACCTCATGATCAGCGTGCCACACCCACAATAACACCATCAGTGTGCCACACCCACAATAGCACCTCATCATCAGCGTGCCACACCCACAATAACACCTCATGATCAGTGTGCCACACCCACAATAACACCTCATCATCAGCATGCCACACCCACAATAACACCTCATCATCAGCATGCCACACCCACAATAACACCTCATCATCAGCGTGCCACACCCACAATAACACCTCATGATCAGTGTGCCACACCCACAATAACACCTCATGATCAGTGTGCCACACCCACAATAACACCTCATCATCAGTGTGCCACACCCACAATAACACCTCATCATCAGCATGCCACACCCACAATAACACCTCATCAGCATGCCACACCCACAATAACACCTCATCATCAGCATGCCACACCCACAATAACACCTCATCATCAGCATGCCACACCCACAATAACACCTCATCATCAGCATGCCACACCCACAATAACACCTCATCATCAGCGTGCCACACCCACAATAACACCTCATCATCAGTGTGCCACACCCACAATAACACCTCATCATCAGTGTGCCACACCCACAATAACACCTCATCATCAGTGTGCCACACCCACAATAACACCTCATCATCAGCGTGCCACACCCACAATAACACCTCATCATCAGTGTGCCACACCCACAATAACACCTCATCATCAGTGTGCCACACCCACAATAACACCTCATGATCAGTGTGCCACACCCACAATACCATCTCATCAGCAAGGCAAAATGTTCAGTATAAAATTTACTTTGATAGAGTAAATTTTTTCTTTGATGGAGATTTGGTATGTCACTGAACTTATATTCGTGGCTTTATTTAGCTTTATAAAAATTCAGGAATATATGTAATAATATAGGACTAGTGACTACAGCAACTGCGATAATGTAGTTTTACTATTTGTGTATGCTTTCAGTCATATTGCACTTTTCAGATTAGCTGGTATTTGATCTCTTCGTTGTGTTCCTGTACTGCCATATTCAGTGTGCTTCTCATAACTGCACAGCACTCTTATGGAATAACTGTTCTGTGCTTTTACAAAACAATGACAGTCTGAATTAAACACTTCCATATGTCTCTCTATCCCCCCACAGTAAAAATGAGAATAACTCACAAAGTGAGCTTGTGCCATACAAGCTGGAGGTGGCCGTGCTGGCTGATGTCATTCTGCAGGGGTGAGTCCAGGAAGAACAGTGCGCTCCATTTCCAGAGCTTTCCGCTTACTTGTGTATGAGTTCCCCCCCTCACTTTTACTCTCTCTCTCTGTCTGAAGTGTGTCTCACCCAGACAAGGTCATCTTTCCTCCCCAAAACTGGAAAGCGACCAAGAGGCCGCAGGTGGAGCAGGACGTCGGGCCTCCTGTTCAGCATGTGTACGAGGTAAGAGATCCCTCTGTGAGTGAAATAGAGGTCTTCTCTTCGGAGATAGGGACTCAAATTCTCTATGTGAGTGAAATAGAGGTCTTCTCTTCAGAGATAGGGATTCAAATTCTCTCTGTGAGTGAAATGGAGATGCTCTCTTCGGAGATATGGACTCAAATCCTAAAAAGACCTTTTAACTTACATCTGTCTCCGTTTTCTCCTCTCTCTCTCCTAGCTGGTGAACAATGGGCCGAGCATGATAAGCCACACCCTCCTGGAGCTGCACTGTCCAATGAGGGTCAAGGCTCAATGGCTCATGTACCCACTGGAGGTGACCACCGTAGGACCCCTGAACTGCTCCACTGACCGGATCATAAACCCCCAGCACCTTAAGGTGAGGACCTCCCGGACCTCCCCCTGGTCTTGCGCTCAGCATCAAGGTCTCTATTTCAGAACCATAATTGTCCTGGACAGACGGAGTAAGAGGCTAATAACAGCAGGATATGTGGACTTACAGCAGGGGGAGATCTTTTTTTTTAAAATAAATTTTGTTTCTGATTTTTCCCTTTTTCTCCCAATTTGGTAGCCAATTGAACCCCTATTCTAATTCAATTCCCCCCATGTAGCAACCGCTTGAGAACCACTGCTACACAACCCCGTCAACCGGTATTAGTAGTAGGAAGGAGGGCGCCACGTCCTCTACAGGGCGCGGCTCCTCGAGCTCCTGACCGTGACCCCACCTCCTCCTGGGTCGTCCGTGCGCAGCGATTCTCTCCGAGCCCCTCCCCCCACCCGGAAGCGGCCGCCAATTGCCGCTTCCACAGGGCACCGGCCACGCTCGGCTATGGCAGGACCGGGGCGCGAACCCCGATCCTCGGAGTACAACTGCGCTGACTGAAAGTCAGCGCTCTTACCGTTGTACCACCGCGGCGGCTGCAGGGGGAGATCTTAGTTGTGCTTAAAGATCTGAGAAAGCTTCTGAAACACGCAATGTTAAACGGAATGCGTTTAAATGCCAACCGCCCTGTGCATTTCCCAGAATTTGAAATGCTTTGAGTTTGAACTGTCGATTCCGGGACACGTCACATGTTGCTCCTGGCTTTATATGTGCTCACTGGTGTGCACTCAGGGCTGAAACAGGGGTGGCAGAGGTGGCTTTTCCAGTGTCTTTGTCCCATTTGAGTCACAGGCAAGTGTAACAAAAAATATAGACCTATTCAATCAACATTTGTCCATAAAACTTTCAGTTTGTCAAGTTAAGCAGTCACTGAAATTGACTTTCTAAGCTGTGTTTGTGAACAAGAAGAAATATTAAAATTTAATTATAATTCAAAATTTAGGACTAACATTGATGGAATATAGACCATAGCCAATCTCCTCTTTTTTTTCGTATTTTACCATATTTAACCTCACCAATGCTGCTGACACACATGATGGACAGTCACGGGAGAAGGGCGTGGCTACGGCCTGCGGGCACTGTGTTTGCGAAGCTCCGGAGCTTCTGAAAAGGCCTGTTCCATCGCGCGGCTTTGCGGTTTACGAGTCGCTTGGAGATTAATGACACCCTTAATTTTGTCAGCGTTGCCATTTTAATTAATCTGGGGGGTTCTGGCAAGGCTCCCTGCCACCGCTCATAATTGCTCTTGGGTTTTGGCCCTGGCTCATTTACTGTGTGGTTCGCTCTGAGCTTTAATTGGCCATGTGTAACGTCCGTGAGATGAGAGCAGTGTCATGTGTGACCAGAACTAGCGCCTGCCTTTGCTAGAGTTTTTGGTTCAGATGGTGTAGGTTCGATTTGCAGTGCTGTGACCTGATATATCTGACAAAATGGATGCAAATGTCCAAGAGTCCAATCTGATCTCTGAGCCAGTGTTGGCATTGTCAGCGTGCTGGAATATTGGTCAGTGTTGTTCTTGTCTGGTGTGGAATGTTGGTCATTGTCTCTTTTCCTCCTTTTTCGGTGTTGTCCAAGTCTGCTCTGAATAGTTGGTGTTGTTCTTGTCTTCTCTGGTGGTTGTTCAGTGTGGTCTGGGTCTATCCTATAGTGATTGATTAGTCTGTCTGGTCTGGACCATTTGTCAGTATTGCCTGTGTCTGTACTGCAGGGCTGAAAGTATTTCTTGCCTCCACAGCTCCAGCAGTCACCCACTGACCAGCCGCCCCTGCAGACGCCCAACCCGGGCCACCACATCGAGAGGAGGGACACACAAAAGGACCAGCTGTCTGAACCCGGAAACCTGGTGAGAGGGGGAAAGACTGAACAAGGCAGGGGTGGAGAAAGAGAGGAAAAGGAGTGTGGCAGAGCAGGGGAGAAAATTGAGTAGGGGGGCCGGAGGGAATTAAGGAGAGAGCGGCAGGGAATAGTTAACACAAAAAATTGATTCTACTGAGCAAGACTTTGGCTTTACTACATATATATAAACTGACTGAGTCACTTGAAATGTGAAATTGTGATGATGACATGATGACAAAGCTGATAAGCAGTCTGAGTAGGAGGGAGGGAGAATGAGAGGGAAGTGGGGATGTGCAGACTTCTCTTCTTTTATGGTGTGGATAGATGGATAGTGTGTAATTCTTTCCTCGGCTGTGCCTGGGGCTTCCTGAGCTGAGGATCTGGCCTTGAATAACCCTGTTTGAGTCATGGCGGTACAGTGCAATTATGGGGGAGTGGTTCAGGGGGACAGAGAGGTACAGGTGTGTTATTTGACATGGAGGAGGCTGGTGGCTGTCAGCTCTTGGGTCATCAATCACAGGGTTTCATTAGCACCGGGGGGCCTTGCCGCTCGTCCGTCGTGACGGACCCTCTAATCTTCCGTGTGCACTGCTGTCATTAGCGGGGGCCGCTGCACCCTGGCAGACAGTGGCCCTGTTCAGCCGCACGGCCACAGGTGGCTATCCTCCTGCCTTTCTGAAAAGGCTCTCTGTCTTTGAGCCCTGCCGCCTTTAACTGGCCGTTTACTCCATTCTGTTTCACGACTTTGCTTCAAAAAGCCTAGTTTCTGAAACAGCTCTTGAAGCTCTCACTGTAGGGTCACTTTTGGGTTATTCTTTGTCGAACGTGTCCGGTTGGTTTGTGAAGTAAATTTTATTTTACTGGGAGCGGGTGAAAAAATTAGGCAGGTATTTGAAATTGACCTCATCCTCACCTAACTCCTTGCCAGGTGGCACATAAGGCCTCTACCTTTGTCGCCAAACAACTCTGTCTTGCGCTGCCCTATGAGACGCTTTCCGGTCTTCCATCCTGCCCTTATTCTGTTCTTTCTCGAGCGTTCGTCTCCACGCTTTCTTGGGTCTCACTTCCGGCATGTTAATGCAGTTCTACATTCTTTATCTGGTTCTTTCCAATGAATTTACATCTTCTTCTGATGTCCTTACGTAGGGCTTCTCTCTCAGCCATTTGCGTGACTTCTTCGTTTGTAATCCTGTCCTGCCAGCATATCTTGAGAATTTGTCTTAAGCATTTACTTTGAAAAACATTAACTTCTTCTTGACAGTCTTATTAATCTTTCATGTTTCACATCCATACATGAAAAGTGGCTTTACTAGTGTCTTGTACGGTCTTATACTGTATAGTTCATTGACTGATACTTTTGCTATTCTAGATCTTTTTTAATCTCTTGAATACTCCTCTTGCTTTGACTACTCTGTTGAAACTCTGGGGTAAATTGTACAGTTAGACGTGCCAATTTCTCTCGCCAAGTGGGCGGTGGGACGGAAGCCGCTGGTTGAAGCGGCCTGCGGTGAGAGAGGATTTGGGGTAATGCTCGGTGTCACAGGGGCCGGGACAGGTCGAGGTAACCTGGGGCCTCGGCCCTTGTAGGGTCTGCCCTGGGCTGCTTACACAGAGGGACCTGGCCACTATAGCCACAGCTGACCGATGGGCCAGCCTCATTTACTGTAGCGCTGCTCAGCCATGGCCTTATAAGACAAAGTTATGCAGTAGCACACCTCCTGGTGTTCCTGCTGCACTGAACGACCCTACTAAGCCCCGCTCCCCCAACCCCCTGACCTCCACAGGGAATACAGCGGCCAGACAGGCCCCGGGCAGAAGTGCGGTTGGACTATATAAAATTTTTAAAAAACATTCCCTAGGCTTCATGTCACACAGTGTCCTGACAGGCCCTCTACCCCAGAATCCTTACACCCTTATACAGCTGAGTGCCTGAGAGGCTCCCTACCCCAGAAGCTTTACACCTTAAGCTGAATGCCTGAGAGGCACCCTACCCCAGAATCCTTACACCCTTATACAGCTGAGTGCCTGAGAGGCACCGTACTCCAGAAGCTTTACACCCTAAGCTGAATGCCTGAGAGGTACCCTACCCCAGAATCCTTACACCCTTATACAGCTGAGTGCCTGAGAGGCCTCCTACCCCAGAAGCTTTACTCTCTTAGGCTGCAATCACACCGGACGTGCTTTTTAGGCTTCAAAGTGAGAGATGCACTTACCTGTCTTGATTTTATAAAGCCTACATCATTTTTTGCTGTTGCTGGGCAACCAAACTCTCCTCCTGTCAATCATTTAGCTGAACTTGTTAACGGCGCTAGCGAACTAATTTTACCCGGAAGTTTGCTTCGTTATTTGTCTTCAAAATAAATAAATAAATAAAAAGCTGTGTATAAGCGGAGCGCCTTGGATCGCTTATTTTTATCATTGTATTTAAGGCCTGCCTCTACTTTCGTGTGATTGGACAGGGGAGAAAAGAGTGACAGTGACGTAGGGCGGTTTTTTCCTTGGTGTGCTTTAAGAAGATCATTTCAGCTCCGTGCATGCCGAGCATTTTTCAAAAAAAAAGGTGCCCGGTGAGCAAAAGCAGCATAGAAAACGCTTCTAACTCATTGAAAATAATGGGGAAAAAGGCCCCCCCCGGCTGTTAATGCACGTCCGGTGTGATCGCAGCCTTATACAGCTGAGTGCTGACAGGTCTGTACACCCTTATAAAGCTCTCTCTGCCAGCTCCGGGGAGTCCTGGTTGTCTGACTGACCTCTCAGGAATTCACTGGGCTACTTTTTCCCTGGGTCCGCACTTCTGGCTCGGCGAAGCAGCGGTTATTTAACCTCGCGGAGGGGGTGACACGCCGCACAGGCCAGGGGTGGTCTGCTTACTCACAGCGCGTTAGAAATGTTTAGTCTGCGAGAGGCCTGAGGCCAGCGGCGTAACGAGGGCGTGATTAAGAGCGTGTATTCCTGCAGCCTTGTAAAAAAAACTAGAAAACAACAAAAAATAAATAAATAACAAAAATAAAAACTGCCAGCTTTTTTAGTGGCGAGGCAGTAATTCTGATAGCTGTGCCTGCCTGTAAACTTTTACAGTCTCATGACATTCCCTCAGACTCTCCTAATTCCAAGCAGCTCCTTTGAGATGGATGACATTGGGGGCCTTGCTGTTTTTTGGCCCGGGACAACGAAACTGCTGATCGCTGCTCTCTCTCAGTCCCTTCCTGCCCTTCACATGTCTCTCTCTTACCCCGTCTTAGTCTTCCTAGCTCTCTCACTCTCTTCAACAATTCTACCATTTCATACAGGATTTTATCCGCAAGGCAGGATATAAATCCAGTTTTACCAAAGCGTTTTTGAAAATACAATATACAACCGTACCTTTTTACTATAAGTAGCAACAAAATAACATAATAAACAACCCTGTTCTTTTCTGCATTCATTCTAATGTATTTATTGGTATGGCATATATTTGAACGTAAGAATATTTGTTGAAAAGACCAGTGCATTCCGCCCATCTAGGCTGAATCAGGATAAATGTGGGGAAAATGGATCCGAGATTGATTGCCTTGGGAATGCTCGGAGTGAAAAGGGTTCTGTGCTGTAACAGAACTGGCTGTCATTTACAATGTGTGTGTGTGTGTGTGTGTGCCCCTTTCCTCTCTCCAGTCCTGCTCCAGTGTGACATGCTGGGTGCTGCATTGCCACGTGGGCCTTCTGGAGAGGGGCACCAGCGCCATTCTCAAAGTGCGCTCCCGAATTTGGGCTGAAACCTTCATAGAGGTGAGGGTGGCCAATGGCTGGGGCATCTACTGTAAGAGAGTGTGTCTTAATGTAGCTCAATAAACTGCTCTGGGTATGGGCTTCAATAAATGCAGTGATGATGATGATGACGACAAGAAACACAAAGCCCAAACTAACAATTTTTAGACACATACAGTTCTGAATACATGTCGATTTGTGCATCAGCCCATACCGTAGATTGAATCTGTTAACTGCCATTTCCATGAATATAATTCTGGTTCAGAGGTTTCTAAAAGAGACAGTTGAGTATTCTCAAGATCAAAAACAACAAAAAAGAGGCTTTAAAAGGATAAGTTACCTTTTGCTGTGACTCCATTATGAGTTAATACTGGATGTCAGCATTAAGGGTCTGAATGCTTAAGGTGTGGCAGCAGTCCCAGACAAAGCGGTAAGAGGCGCTGAAGTGCTGCTGTGGGATCAAAGGTCACCTTTGCACAGGAGCACATTAACAGAACTGCATACTCCCTGCTAACAGTCTAGGCCATGTGCGCGTGTGCGCGCGTGCGTGGAGTGCACTGAAAATTAATTAGCTTGCGGTCTGAGGGTTGTCATAGGATTGGAATGTCACAGCGTGATTTGTTTGAGGTGATTGGGCCCTGGACCATCTGTTCTCTGAGGAAACACTGCCATCTGCTGGCCATTCATTTAATTATGCCAAAGGATGCTGGATTCATACTCTACACCAGGGATGGGCAACTCCAGGCCTCGCGGGCCGGTGTGTATGCAGGTTTTTTCTGCCACCAGTTACCAGTTATTTCATTAACCCAATCATTTACATGATCTGATATTTTATCCACAATATGAAAAGCAGCTGATTAATGTTCTTATGTTGGTATGCATGTATTGTACCGTTTTATTGTGGTGTAATTTACGAGTGAATCGGTGATGATGTATACAACTAATTAACTGATTGAGCCAGGGTAACTGGTGGCAGTAAAAACCTGCATGCACACCGGCCCGCGAGGCCTGGAGTTGCCCGCGAGGCCTGGAGTTGCCCATCCCTGCTCTACACTCATGTGGTGGCAAAACTTTGCCCTTGTTTACTCCTGTTTGTGTGGATGTTAGTGGCCCTTTCTCAGTGATATCAAGATAGCTGTGAATGGTTGAGTTGGTATGTGTAATTGGTGAAGACAATGAAAGACAAGAAAGATTGGAGAGTGGAGATATTTATGGTTAAAATCATATTTCATAGAGGCCATTTTCTCTCTCACTCTCTCTCTGCAGAGGGCATACAAACAGTATGTGTTGGAGTGCTCTGCCCGGTACAGCGTGCAGAAGATGCCCTATGCCATCCAGCCCAAGGAGTTGCCCAGTGGATCCAAAAAGGTGGTGTCTCACTTCATGGCTTCCTGTTTGCTCTGGGACATTCAGTCTAATTCTCCTTCGTTTTCACATTTACGCATTTACTCTATTTAGATGATTCTTTTAAAAACAGATGTCTATGAAATTTTAGAATAACAAAAAAAAAAACGGTGATAGCCGGTAGTGACTGTGATGGAGTAGGGCTTGCCGGTTGTAACCACATTGGGATGGTCGTTACCGGAAGTGACCGTGTTGGGGTGGTGTGGTGACGGTGTCCATTGTGGCAGGTGGTGACCCCGGTGGTGTGGAGCAAACCGGACAGCCAGTACGCCGTGCCGCTGTGGATTATTATACTGGCCATCCTGGCAGGGCTGCTGCTGCTTGCCCTGCTCATCTACGTCCTGTACAAAGTGAGTACTGCTAGCAACGCTGCCTGCTCTTAACAGCGATTGACGACAACTGGCACAAAGCTTCCAGTTTTTCTAGTGTACTGTTATTTAAGCCATATTTGAATTTTTTTTGTCTGTTAAACGTGACGTAATTAGGCTTGTTGCTGATCCTGTGCTATCAAATACGGCTATATTCATTTTCTAGTTGACCGTAATGGTACACTACAAAAACTGGAAGCTTTGTGTTATTGTTGTTAATCGTAGTTAACAGCTGGCGAAACTTGTGTTGCTACGCTACTATCTGTAAACTTTTGGATTGACAGTGCTTACATGAGAAAGGTCTATTGTTTCATATATGATGTGGAGGAAACATTGTAACCGCAACCGCCAACCGCAATCGTAATCCTCCCCCAGTCTGCGATCGCACACAGCCCCCCCCCCCCCCCCCAAACTCCCCGTCCGTGATTCCATTCCATAATAGTACTACATGTCTGAGCCTGGATGTGATTCACAGTTCTCTACATGGCCCTCAGTATGATTGAGTTTTACATCCCTGTTTGAATGAATCCACGTATTATAGGTGATCATGGCTCTGATCTCAAGGCTGGTCCGTTGGTTTCTTGATTGCAATGGTACCAGCTCTGTTAGCCAGCCTTTCCTGGAGCTACTGCTGTTTTTATAAACCCTTATATAGTTCCCTTATGTACACTACCATTCAAAAGTTTGGGGTCACTTAGAAATTTCCTTATTTTTGAAAGAAAAGCACTGTTTTTTTCAATGAAGATAACATTAAATTAATCAGAAATACACTCTATACATTGTTAATGTGGTAAATGACTATTCTAGCTGCAAACATCTGGTTTTTAATGGAATATCTACATAGGTGTATAGAGGCCCATTTCCAGCAACCATCACTCCAGTGTCCTAATGGTACATTGTGTTTGCTAATCGCATTAGAAAGCTAATGGATGATTAGAAAAACCTTGAAAACCCTTGTGCAATTACGTTAGCACAGCTGAAAACGGTTTTGCTGGTTAGAGAAGCTATAAAACTGGCCTTCCTTTGAGCTAGTTGAGTATCTGGAGCATCACATTTGTGGGTTCGATTATACTCTCAAAATGGCCAGAAAAAGAGAACTTTCATATGAAACTCGACAGTCTATTCTTGTTCTTAGAAATGAAGGCTATTCCATGCGAGAAATTGCCAAGAAACTGAACATTTCCTACAACGGTGTGTACTACTCCCTTCAGAGAACAGCACAAACAGGCTCTAACCAGAGTAGAAAGAGAAGTGGGAGGCCCCGGTGCACAACTGAGCAAGAAGACAAGTACATTAGAGTCTCTAGTTTGAGAAATAGACGCCTCACAGGTCCTGAACTGGCAGCTTCATTAAATGGTACCCGCAAAACGCCAGTGTCAACGTCTACAGTGAAGAGGCGACTCCAGGATGCTGGCCTTCTAGGCAGAGTGGCAAAGAAAAAGCCATATCTGAGACTGGCCAATAAAAGGAAAAGATTAATATGGGCAAAAGAACATAGACATTGGACAGAGGAAGATTGGAAAAAAGTGTTATGGACAGACGAATCGAAGTTTGAGGTGTTTGGATCACACAGAAGAACATTTGTGAGATGCAGAACAAGTGAAAAGATGCTGGAAGAGTGCCTGACGCCATCTGTCAAGCATGGTGGAGGTAATGTGATGGTCTGGGGCTGCTTTGGTGCTGGTAAAGTGAGAGATTTCTACAAGGTAAAAGGGATTTTGAATAAGGAAGGCTATCACTCAATTTTGCAACGCCATGCCATACCCTGTGGACAGCGCTTGATTGGAGCCAATTTCCTCCTACAACAGGACAATGACCCAAAGCACACCTCCAAATTATGCAAGGGGGTGCACTATGTTTATGCACTATTTAGGGAAGAAGCAGGCAGCTGGTATTCTGTCTGTAATGGAGTGGCCAGCGCAGTCACCAGATCTCAACCCCATTGAGCTGTTGTGGGAGCAGCTTGACCGTATGGTACGCAAGAAGTGCCCATCAAGCCAATCCAACTTATGGGAGGTGCTTCAGGAAGCGTGGGGTGAAATTTCTTCAGATTACCTCAACAAATTAAAAGCTAGAATGCCAAAGGTCTGTAATGCTGTAATTGCTGCAAAGGGAGCATTCTTTGACGAAAGCAAAGTTTGAAGGACAAAATTATTATGTCAAATAAAAATCATTACTTCTAACCTTGTCAATGTCTTGACTATATTTTCTATTCATTTTGCAACTCATTTGATAAATAAAAGTGTGAGTTTTCATGGAAAACACGAAATTGTCTGGGTGACCCCAAACTTTTGAACGGTAGTGTACCTTATGTAAGCTGTTCTGGAGAAGAGCGTGTACTAAATCAGGTGTGGGCAGCTTTGACCCTGGAGGTGCGGTGTGTTGCCTTTTGTGGCCACCAGTTAGTCTGGCTCAATTAGCTAATTACCTGATATACACCAATGTAGGTTCACTAATGGATTAGACCACAATAAAATATTTCACAGTGGGACACAAGAAAGGTTTTCAGCCTTAATTTGTGAGCTTATCAGGAAATTAAACTAAAACATCAGATCACATCAGAAATTGGGGATAGGTAAGTAATTAAGAAGTTGGCATGAAATTCAGACACAGTTATGGCGCCCCTCATCTACAAATGGATGTAGTGTACTGTACTATAACGGTTGTGATTCCTTTGCTCCAGCATGGGCTCACCTCTTCTTCTCTCCTCTTTTTGTCCTGCAGCTGGGTTTCTTCAAGCGATCCCTACCCTACGGCACGGCCATGGAGAAGGCCCAACTCAAGCCCCAGGCTACATCTGAGGCCTAACCAAAAGAGGCAGGGGGTCCAAAATCACACCAAATATTTTTTCTCTTTTTGTCAAATTGGGAAAAGAAAAGACAAATAATTCACCCACAAGATAGAACCAGGAAACTGCAAGACTCTGTAATAACAGATGGCAGTTGATTTTCAGAGAAAAGACCACTGGAAATTCCTCTGGGCTGCACTAGAAAGAAAGAAAAATAACCATAAGTACTCTAAAACCAAATGAATGTTTTTAATTGTATTTTTTTTGACAAGGAGCATCGCGGTTTGGTTTCCCAACAGCGAGAACTTCTATACCACAGCCAGACCCATTGCAGGGGTGCAGAGAGCTTCTTTGGTTGGGCATCAGGGTGGGGTTGAGGGTTTGAGATCAGGGCCTGTTCACTGGCGCATTAAAAACACAACCGGAAAGGTGTGGTGATGTGTGGAACCTTATCCAATCATAGATATTCATGGATAGCCATGCTGGTTTTTGATCCACACCTGTTGCTTTTTTCTGCCCTTGTTGCAGTTTCTCAAGATCAAGGATAATTTAATAGATTTCAAATGTCTTCTTGGTGCTAGAATCAAGTCCTATGACTGAATGTTCCCAGTTGTCTGTGAGGGGAGGTGAGAATGGTCTTGTCCCCCGTTTCTGAGCGCCCCTTGACTGCTTCCACAGGATTAAACCAAAAAGCTCGGACAAATATGAGCAGGGAAGGAGCTCTCATCACCAAAGTCTTACTTCACTGAAATCTCCATCTTCCAAAAGTGTTTTCAGTGTTTGGACCACTTTGGTCTGACACTTAGATCTTTGCCTATGATTGCCTTTTAAACCTGTTTTTCTTTTGTCAGGGACTTTTAAAAAAAGATTTAGTGTTATTGTCTTTTGGGCTTGATGTTTCTGGAAGGCTTAAAAAGACACTGGTATTTTATTCATGAGGACTGCAGCAAAGGTAGTGTCATGTAACAGAATGAAAGAGGTGTACCATTTGCTAGAAAGCTATTTCTGCAAGCAGCTGAATTTCGCAGAAAATATTTACTGTTTTCTCAGAATGAGCTTGCTTTAAGGTGCTTGGTTGAGAATGCAACACTTGAAGAGTTTTTCACTTGGTGCCACCAGGAAGTCTACTGATGAAAGACAATTGATACCAAGAAGCAGAACATAGAATACCTACTACCAGATCCCCCCCTGACTTTCTCTCATCCAGCAATCAGTACACAGGTGCCACTCACATGAAGTCACCTGGGACATGACTGGAGCAACTGTAGACTCTTGTGAAATTGTGTGAGACTCTTGAAACTGTCTTTCTCATTCAGGGTGTGTTCCCTTAAGCAGATGTAGTCCCACAACTGCAGAGAATACTATGCCTGCAAAGTATGATGGGTCAGAGATGACCTGTGTTGACTTTATGCCATGGGTCTATTATAAATGAAAGCACAGACGATAAAGGTTGGAGTGTGTGGGGAGGGGGGAACTGGGGGCTTTCATAAATCCTAAAAGTGTCTCGACTGATAAAACTACAGAAATAAGTTAGAATTATGCACTGTGGTAAATGCTTATTAAATGCAGCAATAATGTTGTAGATGCCAAAGAGCACAGGGAAGCTGCTTTTGAACCAGAAAGGGTTTGGCTCCCTGTGTGTGGATGCATGTTCTTATGCTTTGAGCGCAACATAAGTTGGTAACAGCATGTGTATGTGTACATGGATGGTTGGCCACATCTACAGGGATCTGTGCATACACAGCACCAAAGACATCTTTCATCATACCAATGGCTGCAGCTTCATCCAGGGACCAGAAATTCATGTGTGTCTTGGAGTTCAATCTTCTGCTCGTGTGTGTGTGTGTGGGTGGGGGCACGTGTGTGTGTGGGCACGTGTGTGTGTGGGCACTTGTGTGTACACGTGTGCGTGTGTGTGAAAGTGCTTGTGTGTCAGTGAGTGAGGGAGATGGTTATTTTTTCCCAATAGCTAGGTCCTCTCCCTTTATTATCCACAGATTAGAAAATCAGGGATGAATGAAACCGTCTACCAGCAGTACTTGGACTATCCTGTTACTGGACAGAGTGATTCAACCCAAAACACAATGTGATTCATCGTGGCTAGGAGCTGCAGTGGTTGTTCATGTACTTGGCTGGGAAAGGACTGTACTGTATTGGAATAAAGTATTTATGTCCAAGTCACCTGTAAGGGACAGCAGCTGGGTATTGGGGAAACTTAAAACTGTTGTAAGTGCAATATTATTTTATTTCTTATCTTCAGTATCTAGCACAGGTTTAGAGCTTAAAGGCTGACCCAAGTGCAGTCGCCACCACCTTCAAAACAAAAAGTCACTGAACTGAACTTTGGGGACAGTTTGACTTACTGTGTCCATTCTATTTTATTTACGAGTCCCAGTCCCCATGAAAGCTCAAATTTCTTTCAACCAATTTGAATTTAGAACCAGCTGTTGACTCACTGTCATTCTTAGTGAGTTAGTTTTTTTATTGTTTTTTTATATTAGACTGTACAGAACAAGCAATTATTTATACTGCTACAGGTTGTTTGGAAAATAAACACTTTTTTAAAATGTCAGTCGGAGAAAGCACTGGGTCTGTCTTTGTTTTTAAGATGTCTCTTCCTCTTTTTTTTTTTTTGAGTTGTAAATATGTATCTATGAGGAGACGATTTGAAAATTCAATGGAAAAACTGATTTGTTGTGAAATTTCCTTTCCCCATATTGGGGGAAATGTTATGGTGTTTCTAAAAAATGTTTCTTTGTATTGTATTTTACTGTTTGCGTTTCAAATAAAATTTTCGATTTTTATTAAGAGGTGAGATTGTTTTTTTTATTTTAAAAACGTACTTCACGGCGAAAATGTTTGCATTCTTGGCAAAATATGCCACATATGGTTGGGTCAGAGAAATACCCTGATTGAAATAAGTTGGATCTGCATGCGCATTATGTATGCCTAAAATAGGGAACTGTGAAGCGTAGTGGCAGATCATCGTACCATTGATAGATTAGTGAAGTGAACATCAGCAAAGACTTTAGAAACACTTTTACTAAAGTGCTAGTCTGACGTCATATAGATAGCCTATATACATTTTATATTTCTGAAAACTTAAGAAAAAAAAATAATTTGGCGCCCAATGCGGGCTGTGAGTCTTTTTGAAGTAGAATTGGCATACTTAATTGATGTAAATAAATGACGACCTCTTTAAGTGTAGCTAATTATGGTAACCGGATACGGTTGTCGTCGTTAATGTGTGTTTTGGGTGGGCGTGGGTCAGTAGCGCTCGTGCCATCTGTTCACGCGCTGAATGAGAGGACACGCGGACTGTAGTAGCCAAAGTGGTAGTGAAACAATAGCGTCCATCTGTTTGTGTAGCTACTAAAAGTTTCCCGGGCAAAACCGCGAAGACAATCCAAACATTGAGAATATTACGAGGTAAGCGTAACACTAACACACTTTTAAAATTAGCAAATATTACTGAATTACGCATATGGCGACTACACCTGCAAAATTGTTTTGGTTTGGGGTCGAATTAATGTTTCATTAAAACGCCATCTGTCATTGTATGAAACCACAGCTATAGTTTCGTACTTTTCAGCTAATAACGAAAAAATTGTGGCTTTGAATTCTTTGGTGACCTCTGTACTGTTTGTTACAGTATAATTGTAGCCTAATTGTTGCAATAATCTACAAAATGGCAAGCTTTAGACGGATCAAGTAGCCTACCGTTACATGAACGTTAGGCTACTCCTAATGACTTAAGGCACAATAGACTTGAATTGCAATGCAAACAAGAACATATTTGTGCGAACCCATAGGTTACCTAATAAAATATGTCTAAAATGGGTGGATCACAGTATATGGCTGGTTACTAAACGGGGTGTGCTGCTAGCGATATGTGCGTCTTTTCGCTAAATTCGTCCTTGTAAAAGCACTTAAATGAGAACGTTTTGGCAAAACTTTTTTGTTTAACCAGGACACACCATGATTAAACAAAATTGTCTGCAAAAAATCTATCGGAAAGTAGTTTCTGGCGTCAAATTTGTTCAGTAGTGTTCAAGAATTGCATGTATGAATTGACAAAGTCGGCTAATTATTTAATCCGCTGATCAATATGAGCCTAAGACATTTTGAACATCTATTCCTCATTGGTGTACTATTTCCCTCCAACAACAGAATTATTTTTCCTGTTTATTCGCTATTTGGGAACAGGGTTGCTGAGGCCATTCAGCTTAAAAACCTCAAATTAACTTCTTTAATTAAAACAATTTTCACCTGTTATAATCAGGCTGTTCTCTGTGTTCACTTTAAGCATGCAACTTCCCGTTTTTCCCAGTGATGGGGAAAGTGAATAGAATATGAAAACAATAGATTTTCCCATATCATCATAACAATGCTTTTAATTTGTGGTGCTTGTCATGCATTAAAAACTGATAGCAGAGTGAGGTTTCATGAACTCTAAAATAAACCCTGTGTTATCAGTGACTCACACTGCTCTGAAATAATCACAATGCTGTAAAGTATATGATTAGTTCATCGAGACAGGTGATTGACAGCACATGGTAGCTCCACCCATCCATCATGTGTCTCATGAAACCTCAAACCTCCATGTGCTCATGTAAAGCTCTGTACTCTGTGTTTAGTTGCCCATCCCACTTCGGTCACATGGGTCCCTCTCACCAATCCATCATTTTGCTGGTTATCATGGTAACCATGCTCCTCCTCCTGATGGGATTGATCTTGTGGCTTCTCCATTACTGCAGGTATGTTAGCATCTCACCACATTACCATAAGCATGTTAGCATCTCACCATATTACTGCAGGTATGTTAGCATCTCCCCACATTACTGCAGGTATGTTAGCATCTCACCACATTACTGCAGGTATGTCAGCATCTCACCACATTACTGCAGGTATGTCAGCATCTCCCCACATTACTGCAGGTATGTCAGCATCTCCCCACATTACTGCAGGTATGTTAGCATCTCACCACATTACTGCAGGTATGTTAGCATCTCACCACATTACTGCAGGTATGTTAGCATCTCACCACATTACTGCAGGTATGTTAGCATCTCACCACATTACTGCAGGTATGTTAGCATCTCACCACATTACTGCAGGTATGTTAGCATCTCCCCACATTACTGCAGGTATGTTAGCATCTCAATACATCACTGCAGGTATGTCAGCATCTCCCCACATTACTGCAGGTATGTTAGCATCTCACCACATTACTGCAGGTATGTTAGCATCTCACCACATTACTGCAGGTATGTTAGCATCTCCCCACATTACTGCAGGTATGTCAGCATCTCCCCACATTACTGCAGGTATGTTAGCATCTCACCACATTACTGCAGGTATGTTAGCATCTCACCACATTACTGCAGGTATGTTAGCATCTCCCCACATTACTGCAGGTATGTTAGCATCTCACCACATTACTGCAGGTATGTTAGCATCTCGCCACATTACTGCAGGTATGTTAGCATCTCGCCACATTACTGCAGGTATGTTAGCATCTCGCCACATTACTGCAGGTATGTTAGCATCTCACCACATTACTGCAGGTATGTTAGCATTTCATCCCATTACTGCAGGTATGTTAGCATCTTGACACATAACCAGAAGTATGTTTTTATCTCACCATGCAAATTTCAAAGGAAATATAACTAATTTCATGTTGCAGAGGCTGTCGATGATAAAATGCATTTTACAACAGTCAAGTTCCCAGTGTGGCAATTTGGCTTTTTAAGAATAATTACTGTTGCAATTACTGTTGCTGTCAGTAATTGAGCTTTTGACACCTCGTCCTTTCGTTATTCTTGTAGCCAAAGGTGAAGTCCTGTGTTTTTAAAAATGTGAACCTCTGAGACAAGTGAGCCTTTCTCAGCAGCCTGACTGGTGTGCATTTTTGGTGGTAACAGAGAAAGGCATCAGAGGCGGAAGAAGGCGGTGCCACAGTGGCCGGGGATACGACTAGTGCCCCGAGACCAGGCCACCTCCACCAGCAGCCTTGCTGTTGCCGTGGGGATTCTCCATCGAAACGAGGCTCCCTGCGTCATGTCCCACAGCTTCAGCAGCTGGGCCGAGCTGTCGGAAAGCAAGGGGGGCTCTGCGGGGCGTGGCAGCGGCGTGCTGGAGCCCAGCAGCCTGGAGTCTCCTACAGGTGCCTGCTGGAGGCAGGGGGACGAGCCCAGCCTTCTCAGCGGGGTGCAGAGGATGCCTGGTTCCACCGCCATGGTCGCCAGCGAGGGGTCCGCCCCCAACACGCCTGCAGGGCATGTCTCTCTCCCCCACCTGCAGGAGGAGCAGGAGAGGCTGAGCTCTTCTCCGCAAAGCCTCAAAATGCGGAGCGCTCCACCCTTGCCACCCCAGTCCCCAGTGCTGAGCTACCTCTCCCCACCCAGCCCGCAGCTGCCACGGCAACCCTCGGCCACGTTGGCGCCAGAGGGGCCCGGGACAAGCAGGAACGCGTCTACGGTTTCGGAGTCCAGCTCGGCCCCCAGCACCCTGACCCCTAGCTCTGGGTCGGCCTCTCTCATCCGGGCCCCAGGGTCATCGGAGCGCTCCCTGCTGGAGAGAGCCAGGTCCAGCGGTCTGTTCCAGCGGTCCCGTGCCTGGGTCATCTCCTGGTCCGACACCCTGCCCAAACCGGGGCGAGGGGGGAGCCTGGACTCGGGGGTGGACGTGCAGGACATCCCGCGGCGGAGTCGCCCTGGAGAGGGCCACTCCGGGTCCCTTAGTGTGCCTCTAAAAGGAGTGCGAACAGAAGGAGCAGACCTGGAACCAGGAAGGAGTGACAGCGGCCAGGGGGACGTGCTTATCCTCCCCAGGGAAACCACTCTCCAGCTGGGAAGCAGCAGCAGACTAAGCCTGTGGCAGAAATGGGAGGAAAGGCCCCTCATAGCATTCAACTGAGTGGAGCAGGACTACATGTATTACTATAATACACTTTTAAAACTGTACACTTTATTCTGTGTGTGAGGCAGCTCGCCCTGCTTCACTGTGTGGCCTACATTTACACTCACTTTTCCCACAACTCAGTTTAATTTTCAGCTTTTGTATGTTTTTGGCCAAATCTTATGATTCTATCTTTTATAAAGAAGAAAAATAGTTGTGCCTTTTTTTTGGCACTGATGCAGTGTTTTTTTGTGTGTAATTTATTTTCTTTATTTGTGTTGTCTTTGCTGTCAAATGTATCTTACACTAAATTGCAAAATTAGACTCATTGTAAGATCAATTTTACAGCTTGCATTTTCACATTTTTTGAGATTCCTCCATGAATGAATACAATGCATTCACATTATTTGTTTGAAATAATTTATTTAAAAAAATAAAAATTTGCACACTTAGTATGAAATATGCTTTACATATAATGTCAGTTTTTTTAATATTAGTGAGGCTACAAAATTGGTCCATGTGCTGTTTTGCTTTGTGTTCATTTTCTAATAAAAAGTGAAAATTACCCGTCACTAAGCTTGTTCGCCTACAGTGCATAAGAGCATCCTTGGCAATGGATATTGCAGTAACACTGGTGTGTTGGCTGGCAGTCCAACACTGGATACTGTGGCAGTTTAATATAAATAACGGCTAATGGCAATGGTATATTCATTCTGATGAATGTAACATTGCGGCGTGAACACGGCCTTTTGGCTAACAGCAGTCAGAGGACAAGAGCAGTCACAGGATGTCTGTAAGGCACTAAGGAACAGTATTCACGCTAGCAGCCATATTGGATAGAAGGAGGAAGGATGTGTAAGATGGAGCCTGCTGAAGTGAATGGCTGTACAGTGAATATTCAAGGAATTTCACCTAGCTGGAAATCTGTTATTTAGCAGGAGGATCCAGAACATTCTAGTGGTCTGTTCAAAGGAAGGGGATACTGCGACAGAAGTTATGGCCATAAAAACGTCTTTTTATTTAATTTATTTTTTGTATGGCTGGGTGGATTTCCAGCTAGAGAAACTGGGAGCTGGTGTGCTCCTGAAATGTGCTTTTGGGAATGTATCCCACAAAGATTTGTTTGTGGTTTCATGGCCACTTTATAATTAGACATTAATACTAATTTCAACTTGAAATTGCCCAGTGTTTTGTGCAACCAGTTATCGCTGGGTTTATTTTATCTTTCAATTTGCTGACATTTGACAGGTGCTCTTATCCACAGTGACTTGCAATGCAAATCCAACTGCAAACATCGGGATCAAAATAAAGTGTAGTCCCAAGAGAGGCAGCAATTTGGAATGGCTAATTGCAGTGATGAGCCGTTTCCATCAGCACAGGAAAGCTCAGGCTCTCTGAAGCGTGTGCTGCTGGTTCTTTCCACTCTGCAGTCCACCGCCTGGGCTGCGCTGTCATTGCATCAGAGGAGGACACTTCTTGCACAGTTGGTGCAGGCAGACTGCAGGTGCCTGATTGACCAGAGGAGGTCACTGTTGCTCTGGAACTATAACAGTTGTGCCGACTCGCCCTCCTTGGACGACCAGCCCATTATGCCTGTCTCTGGTGTGGCCCTGGTCCGATATGGGACTGAAACCCAGTATATTACCATGACAACCCGCACGGTAGCACAAACAGTTGCTAAGGTTTAGCGAGAAGACAACCTACTGTAAGGGTGTGGAACGGTTGCTTACGTACAATGTGTTGTGCTCCTCAAAAAATGGCATTCTAGCTATCGCTAGTTTATGGCAAGGTAAATGTTGTCTTGCTTTGGACATGGCAGTTCCTGGAAGCCAGCAGTCAGTGACTGAAGGGATGCCCATACAGGCTGATATTCCATCCAATATGGCCCCCCAGTGAGCAGTAAACGGACATTAAAGTATGCCCCTTACTAGACACTTTTATGGCTCTTCACCATTCCCAGGAGCATACATCCCTGGGTTAAGTGCAGAACACTAAACCTCCTGGATCCTGGACAATTCTGGAATGGTCCTTTAAAAAAAAAATTGAGCTCATGCCAACATGTTTGGCACTGGAGGGGTAAGTCTTCGTCCAACAATTCTGGGGGCTGGGCAGGGATTCTTTATATATATGTATGTATATATATATATATATATATATAGGTGGCAGTCATGATTAGCGCTCCATTGATCTGGATAACTGTGTCAGTGTCCGTTGGTTGTCGATCACTTTGAGGTTCTGGATGTACTGACGGACGATGGTGGGGCTACGCAGAGAAAGGGACTGCTCGGAGTCTGGAGGAAAAGGGAGAGGGAGGGGACGGAAAGCAAACATTAACAATCAACACACGGCACGCCCAGTGCTTTTAAGATTAATTTGGCAATGCAGTTTCGATGGAGCTTGTGTGAAGAATTTTTTTTTTTTTTAAATGAGACGTCTGCCAATTAAGGAGATGTCATCAGTGATGAATAGGGTTGGGTATCGTAAAAATTTTTGATACCGATACCAAAACCGATAACCTTAATTCGATACGATACCTGCACGATACTTTTTTCGATACTTTATATCAGGGCTGCCCAACCCTGTTCTTGGAAATCTACCGTCCTGTCGGTTTTCATATCAACCCTAATTTGGCACACCTGATTCTACTAATGAGCAGCTCAACAAGCTCTCTAGCTGTTGAATGAGGTGTGCTTTCTAAGGGTTGGAGTAAAATCCTACAGGATGGTAGATCTCCAGGAAGAGGGTTGGGCAGCCCTGCTTTATATAAAAACTGTATATGTTTATCGGCCAAGTATGTTTCTATAAATTATTATAAGTGATATCTTTACTATTTGTAAACATTTTTATTCTGTAAACATATCACTGTAAAATGACATATGTATTATTCTGTGAAAGGTTTGTCATTGTAAAATGACTGATAAGTAGGCTATTATTCTGTAAACATGTCATTGTAAAATGACAGAATAAGCACAACAGAAGAAAATAAAGTGCAATTCCAAAACTGTCAGGACATCAATTTTGGAGATTCGACTGTATTGAAAGGATGCAGCTGCACGGCGCCGTTCATCTCTTTTTCGTTCTTAAGCTTAGTTACTACTACTTTAGCTACTTTACTGCTACAGTAAAGGGAGTTACGTAAGGGGTGCAATCAGCTACACTACTGGCTTTCACAAAAAGACCTTCGTATGAAATGAAATAGTAGATCGATTAATTTCACAACTAGCTGTCCACTGCAAACGTATATTTATGATAGCTTCAAAGATACGAGGTAAGCTAATAACGTTAACGTAACTAACACCCACCTTAGCCAGCTACGCATACGTTATTAGGCTACCATTCAATCGTTAATATCCGAACCAAGAGTTATGTTTGCAAGAACCGTATCTGTTATTCAATCGTTGTCAGCAGTCCGAAGACCCAGCACTGGACGATCAAATGCTTTACCATATTCGACGTGTTTCATTTAATTGTAGTTGCATTTGATGCAATGAATTGTCCGCTGGCTGCGAAAATAGCATTCAAGTCGAGAAGTAGCCTACCGTAAAGTATCGAAATTTGGTACAGTTTTTTCCAAAATGTTTCGATACTCGGTAGGACCGACGTATTTCTTTTTTCGACCCAACCCTAGTGATGACTGAGAGACCTGAGGGAGGAAGTGTAGCTGGGGTATAGCACCACTTACAGGTGGAGATTCTCACAGCAGGCGCTTCAAGGAACATGCGGTCCGCTAGGCCTTTTTGTGGGGACGATGGCACTGGAAAAGCAGACCGGTGGAGCGATACATGTAAAATGCTATGATCTGCTTATCACAGCAGGCCATCACTTGTGTTAAAGCCAAAAACAACAAGACAGCTGATGTCTCAACCCTTTCAAGTATGTCAGGAGTAGGGGCCTAATGTCTGACAGGTTTGAAAAGTTATGCATACCTTGTGATGTCATAATGCCAACTAGAAAGTTGGCATGTGCTAAACCTGTGACTCAGAAAAAAGATTAGGAAACCAAAGGTATGAATCTGGTTGGAGGCAGGTGTGAATCACAGAAAAACCTAAGCACTCGTACCATAAGGCTGGCTCCGGCAACCTCGCAGAATCTTCATGGTCTTGGCGATCATGCGCTGCGGAGGTGAAACAACGGTTTTACACTCAAATGGTTTGTGCATTTGTGCACTTTGGGAGCATGTGACATAGCAGATGTTATTAGTCCAGCATCTGTAGGTGTACATTTTTCAACTTTCCAAGGTTTGGCTTAAAGGTTTAGAGTACATGACACAATTTAGTATGGATGTTTGATCTGAACATGTAATAATTATTTTTTAAATTAAATACAGTTTCTTAGGTAATACAATTATCCAACAGTCGTACTCAAGTATGCCACTAGAAGGCAGAGTGACCTAGGTGTGATGATTGGATTGGCTAGCTGTCTGCTGACAGTAAAATTGGATTGGCTAAGGATTGTTGTGTCTATGTGTGAAATGAAGGGTTTGGCAAAAGTCAAGAATATACATATGAAGCACTGACTGAATAAACAAAGAAACACCCTCAGTCAAACATGCCTAGTCCATATTAAAGTAAATAACTACTTGGGTAATACAATTATCCAATAGTCATACTCAAGTATGCCGCTAGAGTGTAGGGTCACCTAGGTGTGATGATTGGATTGGCTAAGGATTGTTGTGTCTATGTGAGATGTTGAAGGGTTTGGCAAAAAAGTAAATAATATACATATGAGCCATTAAATAAACAAAGAAACATGCCTAGTCCATTCTGAATTTCTCAATTCAGTTTAATTAGTAATTAAACTGGAGCTAGAACTCCTATGTCATTGAAAGAAAAAAAAAACTGGAGGGGGACTTCAAACCATCTGTCCAACCTACTTACACGACTCGTTGTTATGGAAACAGTCACTTAATTTGTAAACTTGTATTAATGTGGACTGTGTAGTCCCATCTCAATAACGGCCCAAGATTTTTCCCGCAGTTTTGACCTGGGCTGGGCTTTAGTGGCAGTCTAATACAGCTGAACTCACACCGTCCTTTACTTACCATTTTCTCAAAATTGACCAGGCTTTCCACGTAGTTCTTATTTCCCTCATGGCTGAAAGTCATGTCTGCATGGGAATCAGGAGAGAAACATACACAGAAAGGTGGCGATAATGAGGAACTGCAGAGGTGAGCTTTAATGAAGCAAACCAGGGGGGTATTTCATGAAGCAGGATTACTGAGTTAGCTGGATGACTGCACTGAGTAAAATCCGGAATCGCTCTTATTACTTCAGTCTATGTTCCAGATTCGGGATAGATCCGGGTTTTACTCAGTGCAGTTATCCAGCTAACTCCATAATCCTGCTTTGTGAAATACCCGCCAGGCTTATAATGGAATGCACTGTGTGGCTTGCGTACGGATAGCCATATTCTGATTAAGGCATCTGCAATGAGCAGTTACTGATGCGTTATGGGCTTACATAGCCAGCCTCAACATAAGAGTATTTAGTATTTACTGTCGTCTCAATAATTACTGGCACCCTTTATGAAAATGATTGTATAAAATAAATACACATAAGGAGATTGAGACTTGGCTGTAGATGGACAAATTTGCATCAAAATCAACACACAAATGGTTGTGGGAACAGAAAATCAATGTTCTGCAATGGCTATCTTATAGCGGACTTGAACCCTACTGAAAACCTGTGGTCTGAATTAAGAGGGCAGACCTCAAGCACAAAGAATATAAAGAATCTTGAAATTTTCTGCATGTAGGAGTTGTTCAAGATTCATCCAAAAGTGTTGTCCAACCTTGACAGACATTACAGGAAGAGGCTCGGAGCTGTTATACTGTTAGACATCTAGGGGAGGCTTGTAGTTAATATTAATTGTAGGGGTGCTAATAATTTTGAAACCTATATTTTTTCTGGAAACACTGAAATAAATATTTTGTTAAACTAGAAGTATACAGCTCCCTCATGTTTGAGCTCAAAATATGACTAATTTAAGTGTTCATTTTGTGCAGCCATTTTTGCTCCTTTTCATGAAGGATGCCAATGATTCTTGAGTTGACTGTATATCTGACCAGGTTACTGCATTAATATGAGACAAAATGTCTAATAGTTCTTCCTTCTAGCAGTGATCCTATCATGTTTTTAATATTTATTTCCCGTTTGGAGGAAGAATAGTAAATCACACAACATATGGCTGGTTATGGAACCACCATGTGGAAAACAGAATGGCCAATCAGTTGTGATTTTGAAAAGGACAGGTAGACAGGTAGAAATCCTACCTCTTTGCTAAACTGGCTGTGGTTGGTCGTTCACTTTGGATAAAACCGTCCGCCAAATGAATGTAATGTAATGGCACCGTGTCAATTGAGTGTGAATGTGAAAAATAAATCAGATTTTTAATGTCACAATAACATTACGAGCCACAGGAGAACTGCATTTTGTTTAGATATATCCTCTTCTCACATTTATGATTTGTGAGATGTGGACTAAAAATATTCAAGCCTTCATCAAAAACATGAAACATTGAATGCAGTGCCCTAAAACAGCATCCTTCCCATTGGTAACAATATTTGATATTTGGCCATAATAACTACAGCGACCCTCGAGGCAGTGGGTACATTGGCATCTTGTGGCAAAGATTTCAGCTGATTCATACTAATGTATTCACTAAGGACACGGCCCGTATTACGATGCCAGTATGACAACACCGGTCACTGGCAAGCATAGTGATGCAAAATAGGTCAACACTTGCACAATGCAGAAGAGGGGGACAGTTAGAGAATGTTTAAAGGACAAACAGGGTATGAGCCAATGAGTAAAGGCGGTTCCTGTAGTTTTTACCCGTCCATTTCAGACTGGCTGATGTGTAGAACTATGGCTGATGGTTCTTAATGCTTTTCCCCCTTCTCTCCCCTGTTTGTAATGCTGAATCACGCTCATGCTGCAATGCTTATCGTAATCTTTGTTGTCGATCCGGGAGAGCGCAGACAGGCATGTGCTCCCCTCCGAAGTATGTGAGCGACTCAGCTGCTGATTCTTATCACGCCGCAGGTTTGCAAGTTAGGCTAGCAAAGACGTCAGTCGGAGGAAGGCGCTTAACGTGCAGCTCAATAGACGAATTTGCAGTTGCTCAATCGACCAGCAGGGGTCGCTGTTGTATGATAAGGGGCTTTCACCCCTGAGAAATGCTAGAGCCAATTGTGTGTTGACCCATAAGGCTGCAGGCCACAGTTGGAACTGGCATGGTCTGTATTTGTATTTGTCTATACTGGACCATAGGGCCCCGGCACTAAAACGGTGCTTTAAAAGGATGAGCCACCCAGCAGCCTTATAGCTGTTGTTTTTAAGCTGATGTTTTGCACAAAGTCAGTGCGTGATCATGCTTCACGTTGGGTACCATTTAAACATGCTGCAAGTGTAAATTGTGCTTGCAACAGCGGTGCAATGGGCTCAAAACGTATGTGTTAAATCTGAAACGTTTAAAAGATGCATCGCCTACAGTACTTATTGTCTGGATGTGATTTAGACCCAGCAGCATAACTGATGTGATCAGTGCACAACTGGAGCTGTGTACATTACCTTTCAGAAGCAGAGGCATGAAGGGGATGTACGGAGGGCTGAGTTTGGCTACTGCAAGTCGGTACGCTCTGTGATTACGAGAGGGGTCCTAACAGAGAGACACACACACACACACACACATAATTCCTGTTAGCCACAATATTCCCAAGAGCTGGAAAAGCAAAGCAAATTGATTGTATTTGAATGTAGCAGCTTCTGATTTTTAAACACTGTTACACAGATTGATGTTTACATGTGTAATGCAATGGGTCAGGCTCTACAGACATGAACGATGGTCACTCAGCAGTTTAAAACAGTAGTGAGCTTACCATTAATCTTTCATAAGAGCAGTAAACCCTCTTTGTCTTGCTTGGCACTCTCTGTCAAAGAGGAGACGGTGTTATTTCTAGTTTATATATGGCCATTCATGGTATTATTGCTCTTTTTCACAAACCCACACAAACCCTCATGCTGCTATCCTCTCGGGACTCAGAATGTGTACATTTCACTGTTGTCAGCCTGCAAGCTCAACAGAATTGTACGTCTTGCGTATTATATTTTTAAAAATTCTTTAAACAACAAAGAACTTTTTTTTCCTATGTGACCAACACAATATATGGTTAGTCACATGGGGCTTTGAACCAACTTTATTAGTTTAGTTATGAGGTATTCCCAGCCTACAGAGCTGTAAAAATGCCAAAATTACAATATAGCACAATGCAGGAAATATAACAAATGTGTCATATAAAAAAATTATAAAACAAGGATAGGGGAGGCTGTGAAGAGTACAATGGCTCTCACTCCCCCTCTCTCCCTCCTCTCTCTTTCTCAGACTCTCACCTCCCTCTCTTTCTCTCTCTGCCCCTCTCTCTCTCTCTCTCACTTCTCTCCATCCCTCAGACCTTCACCTTACTCCTTCCCTCTCTTTCTCCCTCCCACTCTCCCCCCTCCCTCATCCCCCCACCCCCACTCCTCACCTCCCAGGTCTTGGAGAGCCTCTGCACTGCGCTGTTGCCGAGCCCAAACATGACTGCGAAGAAGGAGTTGAGGTTTCGCTGCTCTTTAAGGCTGAAAGATGAAACGCAGAAGCACAGTCAGTCCTCATGCCCCCCAGAGAACCGCAGACAAAACCAACCGATTCATTCCGCCTGTAATTAAACTTGGACCGCCCAGCGCAAATTTCTAGAGACGGACTGCAAAGAATGTGCACTGAGAAAAATGCGTGCCATTTCACTTACAGGGACGGCGGCCATTCTCGTCATGCCTGGGCCCTGGCACAGGGCAGATATCAGGCACATTAGCACATGAACGTCATGCTGATAAGTCCATTTCGGTTAAAGTGCATGGTGAAGCAAGCAGGCTGATGATAAACAGCAGCACTCAGTCTGTCTTCCTTCATAAAGCCAGAATTCATAAGCCAGCAGTTTGGGGACTAAGTAAGACTCCCACTGTAGGGATCTCATGACAGGAGGACTAAGTGATACTCACACGACGGCGATCTTGAGACGTGGGGACTAAGTGATAGTCACACAACGGCGATCTTGAGACACGAGGACTAAGTGATACTCACACGACGGCGATCTTGAGACACAGGGACTAAGTGCTACTCACACTACGGCGATCTTGAGACATGAGGACTAAGTGATACTCACACGACGGCGATCTTGAGACACAGGGACTAAGTGATACTCACACTACGGCGATCTTGAGACACGAAGACTAAGTGATACTTACACTACGGCGATCTTGAGACACAGGGACTAAGTGATACTCACACGACGGTGATCTTGAGACGTGGGGACTAAGTGATACTCACACTACGGCGATCTTGAGACGTGGGGACTAAGTGATACTCACACAACGGCGATCTTGAGACACGGGGACTAAGTGATACTCACACAACGGTGATCTTGAGACACGGGGACTAAGTGATACTCAGACGACGGCAGACGTGGGGACTGAGTGATACTCACACCGGCGATCTTGAGACGTGGGGACTAAGTGATACTTACACAACGGCGATCTTGAGACACGGGGACTAAGTGATACTCACACAACGGTGATCTTGAGACACGGGGACTAAGTGATACTCAGACGACGGCAGACGTGGGGACTGAGTGATACTCACACGACGGCGATCTTGAGACATGGAGACTGAGTGATACTCACACAACGGCGATCTTGAGACGTGGAGACTAAGTGATACTCACACGACGGCGATATTGAGACGTGGGGACTGAGTGATACTCAGACGACGGCAGACGTGGGGACTGAGTGATACTCACACGACGGCGATCTTGAGACGTGGAGACTAAGTGATACTCACACGACGGCGATATTGAGACGTGGGGACTGAGTGATACTCAGACGACGGCGATCTTGAGACATGGAGACTAAGTGATACTCACACGACAGCGATATTGAGACGTGGGGACTGAGTGATACTCACACGACGGCGATATTGAGACGTGGGGACTGAGTGATACTCAGACGACGGCGATCTTGAGACATGGAGACTAAGTGATACTCACACGACGGCAATATTGAGACAGATGTGGGGACTGAGTGATACTCAGACGACGGCAGATGTGGGGACTGAGCGATACTCAGACGACGGCAGATGTGGGGACTGAGTGATACTCACACGACGGCAGATGTGGGGACTGAGTGATACTCACACGACGGCAGATGTGGGGACTGAGTGATACTCACACGACGGCAGATGTGGGGACTGAGTGATACACGACGGCAGATGTGGGGACTGAGTGATACTCACACGACGGCAGATGTGGGGACTGAGTGATACTCACACGACGGCAGATGTGGGGACTGAGTGATACTCACACGACGGTGATCTTGAAACGTGGGGACTGAGTGATACTCACACGACAGCGATCTTGATGAACTTCTTGAGCAGTGTGGCACGCTTCCCCAGGTCACTGCAGAGGCACAGCTCGGTGACCACCCAGTACTGCACAGCATTGAAGCGTCGCACAAACCGCTCCAGGTTGGCCGTGGTGGCGCCCGGGAACTTGTGCCGACCGAATATGTAGTAGACCAGCTCTACCTGCAGAAGGGATATCCAGAGGAGAGATGAGAAAAGTGAGCCTTTTTTTCTTCTGTCTTCCTTCCTTTAAACTTCAAAAACGCAAAAATACATTCTTAATATTTATTGAATATTTATTGTTACTCTTTATTGAATTATTGAATGTTAATATTTATTGTTGGACAAACAGCAGACCTGGGTCTAATTATTTAAAATTCTTGATCCGGGCTGATACTGGCTTTTGGTTATAACATCTTTCAAAACAGTCTGGGATCTCTGGAATTTTACTGACACCCAAAGGCATTTTAAACAAAAATTTTATCCTGTTCAGATAAACAGACGTACAGACAAAATTGAACAAATTAAATAAACGAAAGAATATTATGTATTGCTTGCTTGAATTGGTTCCCCTTAGGCAAAATGCACATTGTGAATCGAATCTGACTGTGGCACACGTTGATTTTACGAAATCTTTTGATTAGAATTTAAAAAATTTGTGGAGAGAAACAAATAACTTTAGATTGTTGTCCAGACAAAAAAAAAACTTTCAGAACAACTACAAGGATCAGAAAGAACAGAAGCAGTTCTTCTGTTCTGTGGGGAGGCGGGGTGGGTATTGGACGGTTATGTGACAGAAGACAAATGGGACTCCAGAACCCACATGTCACACCAAAGATAATAAAATAGAGATAGGAAGCTGTTATAGTCGTATAGATGCCAGAGAGAAACCCCACCAATCCCGGAATAGGTTTGTAATAGGAAATGCAACAATGCTGACAGTGATTGGTGGACACCTTCTGGCTATAGATTCTCTGATGTTGCCTGAGAGATCCAGCCAGATGGGATCCTGAAATTTCCACGGGCATTAGCAATGCCCTTATTTTTTCTTACCAACATACTATGTAATTGTTTAAGCAAGGAACTCCATGATTGGTGGAGAAACATTCTCTCTGATTGGTGGAGCTCTTGGTTTCTATACGAAAGGTGACGACAACAATGTTTTAATGTTTTGCCCCTATTTTATTGTCCCTGTGTCAGCTGTCACACTGGCATCTAGGAGGTGCCTGCCCCCCTCCTATCCATCTCTTTGTATGCAGATCTGGTATCAGAGAGAGAAATACCTCAGTGAGTCACATTACATTACATTACATTATAGGCATTTAGCAGACGCTCTTATCCAGAGCGACTTACACATCATTTCTTTTGCATTTATACATAGTATCCATTGATACAGCTGGATATATACTGAAGCAATGCAGGTGAAGTACCTTGCTCAAGGGTACAACGGCAGTGTCCGACCTGGGAATCTAACCTGCAACTTTTCGGTTACAAACCCAGTTCCTTAACCATTATACCACACTGCCGTCCCTGCCGTATAGTCACCTGCTCGTCTGAGCTCACCTCGTCTGATTGTGCGGCTCGCTTAGGAGGGGAGCATCTACCTGCATGCGTGTGGCGACGCTGCGTCGACTGAAACCTGCTTTAGCGTGTCTACGTGCGATTCGCTGATCGTCGGCCGCCTCTTTGGCTCTGATTCTTTTCATAAATGCCATCGTTCTTTTATTGTGTTAATCTGTCCCCTTCGGTATGGGCATTTGTGTGACAGTATGTCACCGCAGCTTTGTTTTTAACCATGTGGCTTTGCATAGATTCTGTTATAATGCTTTTTTAAGCCTGCACTGTGTAGTAAGTCTAATAAATAACTAACTGTGTCCCTACGGGTCAGAGGTCAGATATAAGGGGTGGGGCATTCTTCACCTCGTGCATGGCTCCGAACAGCTCCCAGTCGTAGTCGGTGAGCTGGTTGGCGATGTCCTTGGAGCTCATCTGCTCCAGAGTGTCCATGCTGCCCTGATCTGGGCCCTGCTGCTCCTGCAGGGGTGTCTGGGTATGGAGGAACAGGTTCTGTGTTATTCCCCTGCCCCTCTGCCTGTCTATCACACCTCAGACCCCGCACCTCTATCTGTCTGCAACACCTTAAGCCCCGCCTCTCCGCTTGTCTGTCACGGCAAACCCTACCCTCCATCTGCGTATCATGCTTTTACCCTCAAACCACACCCCTTCCTCTGTATATCTTCACCTTTATCTGCTAACCCTGTGCACCTGTCACTTGTGACACACCTTAATCCTCAAAACCCTGCCCCTCTGTTTGTATACCACACCTTTATTCTGAAATCCCATCCATATGAAGGAGTCTGTACTCATCATGCCTGTTCATGTTCTTTTTTAAAGCTGTTCCTTGTATTTCTGGCCTGAGAAGCCTGGGGCCTTGGTACAGTGTGTGCCAGCGTGATAGATGTTGAGTTATTGGTTATGCACTTTGCGCTTCAGAAAAATAAACAACCACTGAGACAAATGGCTGAAAGTTGCAGTGAAGAAATGAAGCTGCAATTGATCTGTACGGTACGCCTGTGCCTAATCCTTCATGTTTTCGGCGTGTCCTGTATAATTGTTTTCTCAACCGCTTAACTGGCCCGTTATTGAGCAAAGGTTACATAACAACAAGAAATGCAAATATTGTTTACTTCAGGCTCCAGCACTGTGTATAGAGGTGATTGGTGGAGGGGACAGGTGGGGATTAAGGGTGGGCCTACCAGCTCCTCCACCTGACTGCTAGTGCAAAGGAAGAGCTTCTCATTGAGTCCCAGCGATGTGTATACCGCCGTGGCGTCCAGCTTGAGCTGAACCCTGTCTGAAACACACAAACACACATGTTACACATACACACACACACACACACACACACGCACAGCTTACATAGCAGCAAATGCACTACAAACATTGCAACACTCGCACACTGGCTCAAATGCATAACTCAACAGCCATTATGGTACAGACAAGGGACTTGCAAGCAAAAAACAATGACCAACACAACATACATTTTTTTATACTGGATTTCATCTCTCTCATCACAACTCTTATTTCTGCCATGTCCTGGATCAGTTGCATGGGACTGTTCCTGTTATGGTCTGTATTTAATAACAGACCATACGGCAAATTGCTAAACTGAAAATCACTGCTTTAGTAGGACCTGCTAGCGCAGGAACGTCCTGGTAAAGCAGGTATTATTTCATAATAAACTGAAACGTGTAGAATGTGGCTTTCAACATCCCTCTCATCCAGGTAAACAATGGAATGAATGTTATGATTTCAGACTGGATTCAGAGGAAAGAGATTTCAGACTGGATTCAGAGAAAAGAGAGGTTTCAGACTGGATTCGGAGGAAAGAGAGGTATCAGACTGAATTCAGAGGAAAGAGAGGTATCAGACTGGATTCAGAGGAGAGAGAGGTTTCAGACTGGATTCAGAGGAAAGAGAGGTATCAGACTGGATTCAGAGGAAAGAGAGGTATCAGACTGGATTCAGAGGAGAGAGAGGTTTCAGACTGGATTCAAAGGAAAGAGAGGTATCAGACTGGATTCAGGGGAAAGAGAGGTTTCAGACTGGATTCAGAGGAAAGAGAGGTATCAGACTGGATTCAGAGGAAAGAGAGGTATCAGACTGGATTCAGAGAAAAGAGAGGTATCAGACTGGATTCAGAGGAAAGAGAGGTATCAGACTGGATTCAGAGGAAAGAGAGGTTTCAGACTGGATTCAGAGGAAAGAGAGGTATCAGACTGGATTCAGAGGAAAGAGAGGTTTCAGACTGGATTCAGAGGAGAGAGAGGTTTCAATTTGAAAAATAACTTGTGGGTGATAATATTTTTAATAAGCGGCACAACAAAGTGGGTTTATATGCCGAATGATCTTCAGCTTCTTGTTGAGGGAGTAAGCCGCCTTTTCCAGCTCTGAACTAATTACGCCACTTGTGTAATTACGACATGGGTTATCCTGATTCTAAATGATATCTCTCATAGGTGTCATCCCACTCAAAACTGCCACTCTTCCAGCTTAGCTGAAACTTGACGGAGAAGAACATACCTCCTGTGGAGTTCATTTTGACCAGGACGTGGTCTCCTCCCGGGTTGATTAAGAAAGACATCAGGTCCTGTACGGAGGTGTTGACTGGGAGCATGAGGGTGACAAAGCTATGGTTGGGACGATAGATCTCGTACAGGACTGAGAACAAAGGCAGGGAAGGAGAACAGGTGACTTTAGCACAATGGGGTAGACTTCATATTAAATCAATTTGTATGATACGGTAACTTATTTTCAGTTCTAATCTAAGCCTGCTTGGGTTTATGATGTAGATTCATTAGTAAAACATGACGGTTGGATAAAAAATGCCTCATGAGTAAGCACTGGACACAGCAAATAGCTTTCCCAGGCTAGTCCCTTGTATGCAACACGGCAGGGCACGTTAACAGACCTTTGTCCTGTGCCGTGATTGGCTGGCACTTCCCCACTGGCTCCTCGTGATTGGAGAACCAGTCCAACTGTTGGTTGAGCTGAGAGAGACAGAGAAAGAAAGAGAGAGAGAGGAAGGAAAGAAAGTTAAGAGCAAAACGTGAAGCTGAAAAAGAACATTGAATTCTTGTCTTCTTTCTTTTCTTGAACACCACTAGTACAGAAAACACCAGTTCCTCAAAGCACGTAATGCATTACCACTGCGGTAACATTCTTAAAGGGGATCGAAAACAGTGAATACAGGCTGCAGTCTCGAGGGGGCTAGACGAAGGTCAAAACTATATATCAAATAAACTAAAACATCCCTATGTGTTACTGATCAGTTATAATACCGTCGTGCATGAATATCGACACACGCAGAAATAAAGTGCACGTATGAGATGGATGGGCAGGAACTGTACTAGAATGTGACCAATGCAAAGCTAGAAAACGGTCGTCTGCATGTGTGTCTACGGCTGCGTTGGAGACACGCACGGATCTACGCTATCTAGCGCGCTCCGTGCTTTTTCCACAGGAAGCCGGGCCTGAATGGCGTTTACTTTTCCACAGACTCTTGTGTTTGTTGTTCGAGGCAAAGGTTGGAGCCATGTTGCCTCTTTTCTTATCTGAAGGACTTTCTCATAAAGGAAGAACGTGTAAATGCAGTGAACTGACCTTTGACAGTGTCTGGTGTCCGTTTTCAAGCCTAAAAGGGAAAATAAATTGTGGGGGGAACATTTACTAATTGTGATTTTGAGGATTCTTGATTAACATGAATACAATCAGTTATTTAGTGGTGAACAGTGAAAGTGTAATGAGTGTGTGTTTTTTTGTAGTGTAATACTGTCTGGTTAAATGCCAACACCAGTACTGGGTGTGTGAAATCAGATATGTATCTGTGTCTGTGTGTGCATCTGTGAGTCAGTGAGTAATTGTGTGTGTGTGTGTGTGTGTGTGTGTGTGTGTGTGTGTGTGTGTGTAAGCTTGTATGTGTTTACTCACACTCTTGTTCTCCTCCTGTCCCTTAGCTGCTCTCTCAGCATGCTGGAGAGGCGGGAGTCTCCTAACACCTCCCCCCTCAGCTTCTACCACAGCACACACAGAGCATAAAATCAGCTTCAGTACAGCACACACAGAGCAGGGCATCAGCTTCAGCTTAACGCCTACTACAGCACATAAAATCAGCTTCAGTACAGCACACGCAAAGCATAAAATCAGCTTCAGTACAGCACACACAGAGCATAAAATCAGCTTCAGTACAGCACACACAGAGCATAAAATCAGCTTCAGTACAGCACACACAGAGCATAAAATCAGCTTCAGTACAGCACACACAGAAAATAACATCAGCTTTAGCACAACTCCTACAACAGCACATACAGAGCAGGACACTGACAGCGCAACCAACCAACCCGACCCACATCCCCACCTCCAGAAATTCCCAGGCTGAGGGATCGTCCTTCAGGAGCAGGCCGTATAGGAGCACCCACTGGCCCACCAGCCGAATTATCTTCTGCTTCTTGTTGAGGGAGTAGGCCGCCTTTTCCAGCTCTGAGCCTTCAGAAGGCTCGGCATGGTAGGTGCACAGAGCGTTAAGGGTCACATGACCACTGATGTTACAGGGACATAAACATGTCTCATAAAACTGCTTATTGCTTTACAGCTGCATTTGTGCCACTTAAACTACACTAAGAGCTTACTGTGTGGTTCCTCTGTAGTATGAGAATGTTATGACGTGTACAATATTATTTTTACATTTCACACTTGCAGGCATGTGCATATAAACACATATATCACAACTGTAAAATCTTATTGCATATTTTCCACTTTTTTCTACCCAACCCCCAACTTAAAGAAAATTACACACACTGCAAATCTGCTTGCCACGTTGAACAACATGTGTATGCTGTCCATTTCACGCCACAAGAATTCTCCTGCAGTGTTTCAGTGTTTTGAGAAAGGCTTAGTGTTTGAGGAGCCTCTGCCAATGTGACATGTGGGTTGTGAAGCCATGAATAGAGACTTTCTGCCATTACTACAAGGAAAGTCAGGCTGGAAAAGAAAGTGAGAGTATGACAGAGAGAGAGAAAGAATAAGATATACATTGGTGTCAGAAAGAGGATATTGGTGCTGCAGGGCTGGGCACAGCATGCTGGAAGGCATGAAGACTCTGTGAGTCATGAGGAAGTCAGTCACACAGGGATCTGCAGACACAGAGCGCACACATTTCACATTTCACCTCCCGTAATGGGACAAACCGTGGACTTCCCTACGCTCGACAACGCGGCCACAGCCATTTCAGTCATCCGCTAGAACAGTAAAAAACAAAACAGGAGGAATGCCAGGCACTTGTCTGTCTGCTTTATCAGGCACGTTGTCTATTTATAATAGTAATAATACATTTTATTTGATTGGCGCCTTTCTGGACACTCAAGGTCACCTTATATTAAAAATATACATGTGAATATATTTGATTAGATTAACAGAAGAGAGAACTTTAGCACATGCCACAAACAAGTGAACTGCCCTCATAGTCAGGGTGTAGAATAGGGCTTGGAGTCTTAAGTCACTAAATAATTTATCATTGTAATGCCATGTTTCTTGCTACCTTTTCCAGACCTCATAAAGCCTCAAATACCAGGTTGGATTCTATCAACATTTCATTTAGACTCCCAATTAAATACTAAATGAAACATTCAAAATGTATTTGCAGTTACAGTTTGGTGAGTTCAGCTAACTGAACAAAAATGAATGGCCAAATCTGCCTCCTGGTGATGAGTGAATGAGAATTCACAAACTCCATAATGGGTGGCACTACCACGTGCTGTCAAACACTGAACTGTATGAGCGGATCAAAAGAGTTTGCTCTCTTCAGAAAAACTGATATTTGTTCAAGTGAATGCGTTTCTGTGTGGGCTTCAAAGAATGGGAGCTTTACAAAGCCTCCTTCTCCCTTTGTTAATGTGATGGATGATTGTCATGGACAGACACACCTATGGGGTCGTTGCTGTTGGTGTCAAGCCTCACGTTCTCAAGCAAGTGTTCCAGAATCTTCTCTGGTGTTCCTGACATCACAGTGTACCTGCGGTAGATGGACAGAAAGTCGGCTGCATCACATAAGGATGATATTCACCACTCCTTATTAATATACAGGGAAGTAGAGTTTCAGTTGAGTAAATTAGTTTCCTGTCCAGAAGTCTCCATTTTATGGTGCTTAACATGAGAACAGCCAGTGTTTAGTGGCCAGAGACTGTCCAAAAAAAAGGTTAACATTTAAACTACAGTGCCGTCCGTAGGTATTTGGACAGTGACACAATTTTTGTTGTTTTGGCTCTGTACTCCAGCACATTTGAAATGGAACAAATCCAATGTGCTTTGAGGTTAAAGTACAGACTTTCAGCTTTAATGTTATGGTTTTTACATCCATATCGGGTGAACTGTGTAGCAATTGTAACATAGTCCCCCCAATTTTAAGGGACCAAGCTTTTAACATAAGCTTAAATACAGTCATCATATTTAATATTTGGTTGCATATCTTTTGGCATGCCATGACTTCCTGATGTCTGTGACCCAAAAACATCAAAAGACACTTGATATCTTATTTTCAGGTACTCTTACAAGGGATAGTCACTGTTTCATTTCAAATCCAATGTGCTGGAGTACAGAACCAAAACAACTAACATTGTGTCACTGTCCAAAAACACGATACATTTTTTACATCGCAATATGCCTACACATAATTATAACATTTTCTAAACTGTGCCATAACAGTTGCATCAAAGACCTGTTTAGCTGGACTAATTGGTGGGCGTGTCTCTTACTTGTAGCTGCTGCCCGAAGCTCCCTGATTGGCTGAGTCACTTCCAGAGCTCTTCTCCAGCACCAGCACAGATTTCCCATGTTCCTCCAGGCGCACTGTGTTGGCCTCCACATCCTGAGTTACACACAGGTACACACATTAATGCATGTCTGCAAACAGGGCAGAGTGCTGCCAACCTGGCGACTGTATTACCAAATTTACATTCTTTTACAGCATCTAGGGAGCACTTTGCATAACAACAACATTTATGCAAAGTGCTCCCTAGATTTCATCTTCCCTTGGTATTTTTGGCAATGCAGGGAACAAATTGAAATGGGTGAGGTGCAGCCAACCAGCTACTGCAACTGGAGAAGCCTAAACCTTCTGTCAGTTGGTAACTTTAACTTTATCTCAGGAATTTATCATACCAGAGTCACCCAAATAAAACATGCAAAAAATGTCCCTTTGGATATCCTCCATTCCTTGAGTGACATCTATTTACAGACAAGAATCTGAAAAACGTATTTTAGCGATGCCAATGGGCGATTAAAGGTGCCCAGATCAGAGTGAGATCCTGCATACCTTTAGGATGCGTATGAAGTCCTGTTTGTCCACACGCAGGAAGTGGCAGTTGTCCTCTCGCAGTATGATGGTGGCGGCGCGTGGCGCATCGTTAACAAGCGCCAGCTGGCCAAAATCCTCTCCCTCATGCAGCGTCGTCACCAGACCCTGTATCACACACACACACACACACACATGCGCGCGCACACACAGAAGATATGCAGACAGCACATACACAAACACACCACACACACACACACACACACACACACACACACACACACACACACACACACAAAACATACACACCATATGCACATATACACTTTTATCATACGGCACAGTGCTTTTGTAAATGTAAATTACATGTAAATTAAACACTTGGTCTATACCTCATACTTTAAGGTCATAGCAAACACTTCTCTCCATATTTACACTGCAGTAAAACATCATAGACAAAGACCTTCAGCCCTTAGAGCTCAGCAGAGCCCCTGGAGCAGCACAGCGAGACTCTTACTTTTCCATGTGTTATAACATTGACAGAGCCTTTCCAGATGATGTACCAGGACGTTCCTTTGTCTCCCTGGCTGAACACTGTAACACACGAGAGACAGGCCATGGAGACACCACATGCTAAACCGTCAGCCACAGTCCACTGTATTAATGGGGGAGGATAAAGAAAAGTTCTAGAAAATTTGACAAAACACAAGAAAAAAAGGTGTCTGTCTGAAACGTTAACCCAGCGGCAATAAAACTGTGAGCTTTGTAAGATACACAGTGTGGGGGGGCTGCCTCTTATATCTTTCTGAGTATTCATTCTCTCCAAGAACCCGTGGGTGACTTCGCCAGGTGTGCAAACATATTCCTCGTTAAGCTATACTGTACGCCTTAATGCTAGCTTTTTTTGACAGAATGGGATTTGTGTTCAGTCAGTCATGCTGATGTAGGCCATTCTTCTCCTGAGGTGTCTGAGCTTGTGTTCACTTGCTAATACAAATGGTATGTAGAGTAACGAGAACATAACTCCTCTATTCACTGTGACCCCACCTTCAGGTAAACAGGTAAAGTTGTCTGCGAATGAAGACATAATAAATAAATGGACACGTGAGTTTCCTGTCCAGATGTTTCCCTCATGGGAGAAGAGCCATGGGCTCTGTTTCAAATAGTCCACTAGTTCCCTGTATAGTGGCCTAAAAAATTTGCTAGAAATTGGCTGACATCCTATTTAGTCTACTAGTTTAGTGTTACAGCAGTCCAGTTAAAGTTAGCGTAGCGCGTAATCAGCGAATATAGGAAACACGTCTATGGCGTTAACGGTCGAACGGGTGATTATGTTTGTGTGCTGCAGCTTGGGCTCACTGCTAGTGTCTCACTCACAGACTGTTCCTGACTTGACGCGGGACTCGAACACCAGAACCGCTGCCAGCTCCTTACGCACCTTCAGGGAAGAAAAAAATGTTCATACAAAAATAAAATAAAACTGAAACCATTTTTCATATATTACACATTTTAGAAATCTTGTCTGGTTTACACATCCTTGGTAATGGTGTCATCAGTGTAATCATTAAATATTTATTCCGCGCTAAACAGCAACGTGTTTTATATAGATCAGAAGATGTAATGATCATGATTTAACCGTGCTTCAGTGTGCCGGTGTGTTAAACAGTACAGTGGGCAGGGTGATCAGTCTAGGGGGCCTAAAGCTTTTGGACCCCCTGGGTTACGGATAGAGAGGAGCGTTGGTGCTTTATCACTCACAGAGCTGGACAGGTGAGCCACAGCCTTGATGTGTAGCAGCTCCTCGTAAATCACATCCAGATCCTCCGTGGTCCTCTGGCTCGGGCTTGGCGGGGAAGGGGGGCGAATAGGAGAGCATCAGTTTAATTACTCAGTTTCTCAAAAAGAACACACAATTTCAGACCGTGGCTTCTCTCTCTTTGATTTGAATATGTTCACGACATCACTGGGAAAGAGGCCTAGAAGGTCTTTCAGGGAATTTTGATGTATGCCTTTTTTTCCTTCAACTACTTTCTATTGGCTCATGTGTTTATGATAATTCATCTGGAAGCCTTGTATTGTAGGTTTCCATTGGTTACGGGCACTCACCATTTGCGCAGGATCATGGTCAGGAGTGCATCGGGACCCATCTGGACCAAAAAGGACAGGCCTTCCTGAAGCTCCTCCTCCGAGTCCTTTTCATTGGTTGTGTGGTTGAGACTAAACTCCGCCTCCAGGAAGCGATAGAACTGGGTGTCCCTGTCATGAAAGTTCAGCTCTTGTTTCACTACATTGATAGAGAGGGAGAAAAATATATGCAGTTTAGTTGCCAATTGAATGTTGCTAAAGCTTATTTGATTACCAGCCTCACCCATTTCATTGTGCCTTAGTGTGGGTGACTAATTTCTTTAGTATCTTACAGGCGCCGGATATTTGAGCACACCCATCAGGTTTAGAACTCAGGAGGGCGGGAGGGGGCACCCTGAAAGAGGGGCTCTCACCATGAACAAGTATCCCCTCATCCACCAGCACCTGCCACATTCCCACCGCCTGGCTCCGGGACTGCAAACTGTCATTCAGCTTCATCAGCCAATCAACAAGCTCCTTTCCTGTTGAGCACTGCCTATGGGAGGTACAGGTGAAAAGAGACATGAGAGACCAGACGCACACATACACGGAGTACACGCACTTCACACAGACAAACACACAGACACACACATACACATGCTACACACAGACACATGCACACACGCGTGTCACACAGACTCACACAGTGACACACACACACACACACACACACATACACACACATCATAACATCTCCATAACATGGGACAGAAATGAACACAAGCACATTATTGGGTACTAAAGTTGACGATGTGCACCAAGCTTTGAAACCTTGGACATCAGAACATACTGGGCTGAATTTTAAATCACACATTTAAGCATTTTTAGTTGGTTTGTTGTTTTTCATTTCTTATTCATTACAGTGAAGGATAAACTTGGTATTCATGCTTGGTGCAAAAACCAAAGATATGCAACACTGTACCACCATTGTAGACAACTGTATAGAAGTGTATGCCACTATATACCTTGATCTGTCAATGACTGATATTTACAAAAACTAAATGCATTAAGCAAACATTTATCAGCATCATGTGACAAGCAAAGCTGTGGGAATTTAATGTGTCGAAGCATGTGGGTGTAAGAGTGAGCCATGAATAATTTATAAAACATATACGCAAATAGTGAAGAAAAATGGCCAGTTCCTAACAGCTTAATTGAACAGTAGCTACAGACTTTCGACACATGGCCAGGCACCTGTCATACCTGTAGGTCTTGAGATGATGTTTCCGGTCCCTAATCAGACCCGGGTTTCGTTCAATCAAGGCGCTATACACAGACCTGGCTGCTTTCAGGATGCGATCTGAGAGAAACTGAGAGAGATAAAGAGCAAGAGAGAGTAAGGCCATTATCATTAATAACAGGGTGATCAGGGATTACAGCCTTGTGAAATATTAATAGCAATGGTTCTCTAACAGTACAAAAAACCCAAGTATATTTCTGTAAGATTTATCATATACTACTTTAAAGACATGATATTCTGTATTCACTAAAGCAATTAGGATAATGGAATGGTTGCTGATTGGTTGAAACAGAGTGCTTGGCAGGCTTATCTTCTGGAACATTCTGAAGGCAGTCCACTGGTGGTAGTACTCAACACAAGAGGGACAAAAACGAATTAAAAGTGAATGCAGCTTCCCCCATTATGCCATGGCTTGTGGTCGGAGTGAAAGGGGGCGGGGCTGGGGCATGCGTGGTGGAAATACTAACGAGGCGAGGTGCTGGTGCTGGGGCTGTGAGTGACGTATGGCGTAGGGGGAGGAGGGGGGGGGGGTGCGCGCGTGGGCTACGAGCGTGGGCCGCCAACGGGTGAGAAAGCGTCGCTGCTACAAAATCACACCGTCCCACCGCCAACACATTACCAACGCCGCGCTCTGTCTGCCAGGCAGGTGGTGTGATTTCACACAGACCACAACTCCTCCAACTCCTCCAACTCCTCGCTCTCTCTTTCTTTTTATGCTGCACTGTCTCCTTCTCTCTGTTCCATTTCCCTCTTTCCACCATCTCTGTGTACTCTGTCTCTCTCTCTCTCCTTCTCTTCCTATTCTTATGTTTGTCCGTCTCCCTTGCCCTTTCTCGCTCTTTCTCTCTCTCTCTTTTCTGTTTGTTCCTCTCCCTTTCCTGCTATCTTCCCTCACCTTTCTCACTCCCTCTTTTTCTCTTGCTGTCACTCAGTGTTTCTGTCTCTCTTTTTCTCTCGTTCTACCTCTTTCCCTCCCTCCCCCCGTCTTGTGATTGTGCACACAGTCAACTGTTTTTTCTATGTTTTCTTTGGGGTGGTGCTTATCAAAGGTGGCAGTCTTCGGTTTCAGTCAGACCGAAAGATTAAAATATGCCCCCCCCCCCCAGCATCCGTCCCACAGCCCTCATACCCGGCGTATGCAGCCAATCATGTAAAAGATTGCTCAGTGACCCCTGCCTCATTGGCTGACCCCTCCCACTCTGATGATGAAAGAACGTGGCAGGTCAGGAGGAAACCCCCTCTTGCAAATTTACGCGGCTCGGAACAAAAAGAAAAAGGAAAGCCACAACCTCTTAAAATTAAGTCTCACCGAGGCGAACTACAAATCTTACTGTACACTTGACTGGACTGTACTGAAGGGGTGTAGTTTTCACCCCCACAGAAAAAACACTAATGCCTTATGAGTAAGTGCACATGGTTGGATCTATATACTCAAACCTGGCCCTCGAGACCATTAGTACTGCTGCTTTTCTACATGAAAGTTGATTGAGTTTCCAGGCAGAAATTCAGATGTATAATATAGCACGTGCTGTGAGAATCTGTGTACCTCTGCACAAGATGGACACCATACATACGCAATGTTTGGAGTCCGTGTGATATGACGACACCGTGACTGAAAGGCAGAGGTAGAAAATACAAAACTTTTTTTAAGCAGATTTCAGACTTTCACCCCGAGAGTTCTTTTATGCATTCTTTGACTCAGTGGTTTATACATGTGGCCCCTGGTGTCCCAGGTCTAGATCGGTACATATTACTCTCGTATTAGAGGGGAAGAATGAAAACTATCAGCACTACTGGCCCGGAGGACTAGACTTTATATCCCTGCTGTAGGGCATGCTTGAGGCCAACAGGGGAAAGACTGTAGAGAAAGAATGGGGGCAAGTGGTTTTCAGTGAGTTCCCCATGCCAATGACCTCACGCTTCGCCGTACTCTTCCTGTCCCAAACCTCACAAGCCCCCGGCGCACGTCACTGGGTGGGTTTCAGCGTAACTCCCTGACGCAGACGCCGAACAGGGTCGCCCTTCCATTCCTGCGCTTTCCCACTGCGTTCGCCTGCGCGCGGGTGTGCGGGAGGGGCCTCGGCGGGTCAGGGCCATGCCCCTCAGCGCCCCCCACCCCCCTCCGTGGGGACCATGACGAGCCTGCCAACCGGGGGTCAAGGAATATTTTGATACTCCCCGCGGGACCGGTGGAGCTTTCTCAGGAGAACGCGGCCCAGCCCCCCTGAATTCCTCTTACCCCACCAGGGATGCCAGGCTGGGCCTCAGGGCCTCAGTGGCTCCGACTTTACAGCTTGTTTTCACCGCCAGCGGCTAACACAAACACCACCTGACCAACAAACATCTGAGGTTGAAACGCAGCCGCACACAGACCGTATCCCCATCCCCTCACCGGATACTTGGGCCTTAAATGAGCACACCACCCCAAAAAATTAAAGCCTTTGACTTTCTTTCCCTTGGAATAGTCATGAGAGGTTTCCAAGCGCTACCTGTCCCTCTGATTAAGGCGAAATCCAAGGGATTGCGAATGTCTCTCAAATCCTGACTGACAGCGAGAGCACATTACTACGGAGCAACACGGACAGAAGTGACTTTACTATGTTCCCTCCGTCTCTTACTCACAAACCAGAGCTGTGCGTTTTTGTTCCTGCTTACGCCTCCGTGAAGGCCCTCACTTTGACTCCACACAGATGAAGCTTGGAACAGAGTCCTCTGTGGAGGCGTATGCAAGAAAAAATGTGAATGTTTTTGTCTACAGTACACACTCATTACAAAACCAATAATGATTTGTCTGAGGGGAATCCAGCACAGGATTGGATTCAAACTGTTCTGGTCCAGTGAGATCGGTACATCTGCAGGAAAATTTGGCAGCTGAGATTTATTTGGCCACCACCAGTTGGGTACCAGCTATAGCAACCAATCGGAGCTCCTCCCATAGGACTACACTGAGCCACTGATACTAAGTTTACCATCGGGGAATGGACCACCCCTGGAACCCCTCTCTAATGTAAAAGTTTAAATGAGATAATGTGCTTTGAGATGCCTCTTTAATTAGGAAATCTCATATGTGCAATTTATTTTTCCAAAGTTTACTGTGAGGACCCGTTTTCAGGACGCCGGGATTCCAGACCTCAACGCGGAAAGGAAACCCCCCTCAAGCAGCTTGCAGAACTCTCCGGAATTGCACGTACATGAGGTACGCTCAGCTAGCTGGCTACACGAAGGGGCGATTCGGTGTTATCTGGGGCTAAGCCTAATATGGAAGGGGAGGAGATCCAGGAATTGTTTAGGTTGCCTCAGGTTACAAAGTAAACGGCTCTACCACAGCAGCCCTTGATGTAATGCAGCCCCGCACCTCTGACTTTAACAGCAGCCGCTTACAGAGCTCTCTGCCCAGCACACCGCTAATCTGCCTCAGTGTTTGAGCTAGCGATACCCGCTGATTATCCGCCTGCTGAAAAATAAAGCCCTACGTTTGAAAGCAGCGGTGGCAGCGGCAGAGCAGAAGGTGGTTCCTTATTGGTTAGAGGCCATGCCTCTGTAGAGCCTCGTTACACAGAGCTGCAATTTACCGTAAGGAAGAAACCTCTGAGCTTCAGTATGCATGTGGGTGCATGTGTATGCGTACATGTGTGTGTGCGGGCGCACGTGTATGCAAGTGTTTGTATGTGTGTGTGCGTGTGTGTGCGTTTGCATGTGTACGAATATGTGTTTGTGCAAGCATGGTTGTGTGTGTGTGTGTGTGTGTGTGGGTGTGCTCTCTTTTGTGTACATGCCTGTGTGTTTATGTGTGTGTGTTTTTTTGGTTTTTTTTTTAAACGCTACGCTATCCTTCTTAAGAAAAAGCTAAAAGTCCCTGAGCTGCTTTCTGCTCTGTGTGGAAACTGTGTGCTGGAGTTTCCTATGATGGGGTGACACCAGGTGGGTCACAAAGGTGGGCTGCTTGCTCCACCACACACAGTGACTGATTAGGGGGTCGAGAAAAGCCACAGCGCTGAGCTAACGTGTCGTGTGTGGGGGTTCATACCAGAACCTAAGGTTGCACGTTTCACTCCCCAGTAACTGCTGTCATTTCTCTTTTTTTGTTTTGTAATTCTTTCTTTTTTTTTTGAATACATTGAACGTTATCCTCCAGCTCTATACGGTGGCAATGTCTCTTGAGAAAACGACTACTAAAGTTGGTTCAAAAGCCCGTGTGACAGCAAGTCACAATGCTGTGTCGGTAAAGGAAAGTAAAACAGCTGACTTCTGTTTGCGCCTCAGGTCGCAGTGGCACTGAGAGCTCAGAGCAGAGGTTACACGAGGTGGTCTTCATATTGGAAATCTGATGCGGACAGTTGTGGGCAGCTAGAGAACACGCCCTCGCTCGGCTGACTGGTTTACGTTAATGCGCTAAGCTGTACTCCCATACCACATCCTCACAGCCAAAATGTTCCTCTAACTGGGGATACCCTCTCGCCTTGACAGGCTTTCAACTGATTCATCACTCCACATGGAACATACATTTTTTCTGAACACAGCTAAAAATGTCCTTCATGGAAACCGTTCCTTATTAAAAACTTTAGTGCTTGTTTATTGCATAAAACCTTGATACAATGTAAAGTATGTACAGTATGTATGTATGTAGCCTACGCACATACGTATGTATGCATGTACTGTATGTGAAGGAATAACTGAGGTGTGGTACAGGCTTGGAGCCTAAACCATATATACATATACATTTAAAGGTACGGTTCATATTTTAAAGGCTGAACGATTGGCTGACGTAACATAATCAGACAATGAGTCTTTAAACCTAAATCTAACCTAAACAGAATGTAATCATAAATACAATAAAGCACTAAACTGAATCTACTCATACAGTAAAGCGTTAAACTGTATTTAAGATAAGATTCCGTTTAGTACTTTACTATATTTATGAGTAGATTCAGTCATATAGTAAAACACTAAACTGAATCTAATCATAAGTATATTAAGCACACAGCATGTGTGGGCAGCAGCTCCTAAGACTGATGATAGACTGTTTTATCATCAGGAGTCTAAAATCACCGAGACGCACACATGTACATGAACACATGCACATGCGCGAATTCACGCACACACACACACACACACACACACACACACACACACACCAGCATTCCCACAATCTCGCTTTCATCAGTTACATGGACCTGCACTCTCTCTGCACTGTCCAAAAACCACATTCGTGTGCAGAAAACAAAGCACTTGAGCAGTTAAGTGCATTCCAAGGCAGGCTAGAAATATGGGCTCGATACTCCCCTAAACGTACAGCCGTTCACTCAGATGAGACAGCACAAGATTGGTGGCTGACATGTTCCGATTGGGTTTTAAGATTATGCCTCCTGATCTCTGATCCCAGAACTCCCAGCAAACTGGTAACCTAGCAACCTGCTCCCCGCCCCTAAAAAGTATTCTGAAATCACACTCGCTCAGAGTGTACGTGCAGTTTCTTCTTCAAACTACAGTTTGTCGCATTTTACAAGAGTAACTGATTTGTTTTTGTGAACTTTTGAGCAGCCGCAGTAGTAACTGAAGTGTGTGTGTGCGCGTGTGTGTTGTGTATGCGTGTGTATGTTATTTATGTGTTGTGTATGTATTTTATGTGTGTGTTGTGTATGTATTTTGTGTGTGTTAGCTGTGCATGCATTTGTGTGTATGTATTGTGTGTGTGTTACATGTGTGTCAGTTGTGTATCTATTTTATGTATGTGTGCGCGTGTGCGTATGTTGTGTTTGTTTTTTATGTGTGTGTATTTTATGTGTATGTGTTGATTGTCTGTTCAAACCTCTATTACAGAGGTAAGAGCTTTTCCTCCAAGTGGACTGTTTAGTCTTAGATAATATATTCTTAGATAAAGAATATATGAGATGGTGGGTGTGGAGCAGGCGTAGGGGTGGTGGTGGTGGGGGGGGGGTGTATATCGGGGCTGGGTGTTCTGGTCATGGACATTACCAGAGTGCTGTGACTCCTGGTACTAGACTGCCCTTTAGACTCCTCCGTCTGTGACTCTTCGGCCTGTTTGCCCTGCCTGGAATGTGTTTTTAAAAACATGCACAGGGAGGACTCTGATGGGGGTGGGGAAGCAAGAACAGCGGCTACTGAAGATGCAAGCACTGCAACTCAGCGCAGTTAACAAAGTTAGCAGGCAGAAAATTGCGGGGAAAAAAAACAGCTAAGAAAACTTTGCTCGACAGCAGCGAGGTAAATCAGAGCAGAGCAGCCTTCCTGTCCCATGGGATTGTGTGAAAAGAAAAGCATAACTAAGTAGGCTGATTGTCAGTCTTGGCTTTTCTAACCCCTAGTACATTAGGGTGGGGGTAATGGAATTCCAATGTGTGTCCAGCTCATGTTTAAAAACAGGGTTTCTGTAGTCTTTGAGTTCGAAATGGAAATGCGGGAGAATGGCTCGACAATTTCATGTTGGCATCCAGTTGGCCTGGATGCCATATATACTGCATACACAGAAACATTTTTACATCACAATTTGTATTTCGATTTGCATTTGCCATAGGATGACACAGTCGATTGATGGTGGAAAGGAGTCAAGAAAAACAACATCATAACATCATATCATTAGCTATCTGGCATCAAGTACTCAATTAAGCATGCTTCTTTAACCATGTTCCTTTGCTCAAACGCTGCTCCCTGAAAATCGCTTCGATTGCACTGTGATTTGCCGAGCAATACCATTGAAGCGTTTTTTTTTAGGAAATCTTGCCCTGAGGGGATTAATTCGATTCATCATTTACCTGAGCGCTTGATATGAGGGGACTCCCAGCATGCATTGTAGTGAACTATGACCTTCCTTTCCTGAGTGACAGCAGAACCCTATAGTTCATCTGTCAGATCTGCTCTATTGCAGCCTCCTTCAGATCTCTCAGCTCTGCATGCTGCGGTCGATCGGCAATGTTTCCTTAAAGGGCACCTAGAGCCGTTCTCATATCTACGTCGAACACCAGCGATTACCTTTTAATGTCCGTGCCTGTTTGGATGCTGAAATCCACTCGAGTGATTCAGGAAGTTAAAAAGCTGTGAAGCGGTTGCCGGTGAACTCCAGATCTGACGTTTGGCTGCACCTAACGTAGGCTACCCGGTGCATGTTAATGTCCCCCTACAATGCTGGTTTAGTCTATAAATGCTTGGTCTGCCCAGCTAAACACTTTCTCTGTGGTTTTGTTTTTTTTGCATTCAATGATAGTCCGGTCTTGCCTTTTAGCGGCATCCAGTCTGTCTCAGTTCTGTGCTCTGGGATGGGATTGTTCGGGATCAATCGGCAAATACAGATTTTCAAACCCTAAATGTCTCTGGGGCTGCTGCTATTTGGCTGTATTGCCAAACATTCTCTCCTGCCATTGGCTGACAAGCGCACAATCTCTTGCTGTGTGTGTGTGTTTGCGTGCTTGACCCTCATAAGTCTTCTGCCTCTGGTTGGGGTGTTTAGGTCTGAAATAATTTAAACTGTTTGGTCTAACGATTGAAATGCAGGGGCACAGGGCGTAGGCAGGGCGGGTGGGGAGAGGAGATTGAGATGTACACTCAGGTACGTACCTGCTTCATGGTGTCATGGGTGTCCAGGGCTTCTGGAAGTGGTGTCTGGAGGAGAAAGGGGAGGGAAGACAGAATCACAACACCATTCCACAAGCACACCACAGTCACTGCGCTTTTAAACCCATACGCAAGCGCGGAGTGCTTTTTATGCACGACAGTTGAGTGATTAACCCGTCCAATGAAACCACTCCCCTCCTCTCAAAGGCTTTCCTTAACGGTCGTTCCTTAACGAACGAGTCTTTTCCCCAGGTACGAGCTGAGATTCGTCGCAGACTTCCTTGGGAATCGGCAAACCCTCACGTCGTTACATCAGCACTTTCAAACTCACTTTTCTCGTGACGCGTGATTCATTTTGCCAGCTTGTCTGGCGCCGCCTCTTATTTTGCCGCTCTCCTTAAGTGAGAAATCCTACTTGCGTTTCTTACCGAGACGTACCTGCAGAACCGGCTGGGTGGCTTGTGAATGCACCCAAAATAAAAGAAAACATCCCCGGTGACTGATTTTTTCTCTCTGAGCAAATTAGGTCAGGCCGCCGCCTCGTGTGTGCGTGCATGCGTGGGCTCACGAACATCTGTGTTAGCATGTGCGTGTGTGTACACAATTGTGTACGTACGTGTGTTTCTCATGCTTACACCCGTTAAGCACATGCTGTGACAGACGTATGCGTGTCCCCCCCAGACGACAACTATTATTCACATATTTCTCCTTCTCTACTTCACACAAGCCCATCTGACTTTTACACTCCAGAAGTGTCTTCCAGAAGAATACATACAATGCCCATTGTTTAGCCCATGGCTACTATAAATATGAGACAATGCATTTTAACACTCAATGGCTTGGTTGCAAGGTGATCAATCTATGTAACTGCCATGAAGTGTCAACTCAACTATGATGTCTTTTAAAAAGGAGCCAATCACAGAGGTCAGACCACTGTTTGGGTTTGAGGGTTTGGGGACCACTCTTTCAGGACTTTGATGAAGAAGCTGCATTACCAGGGGAGAAGATACGTGGGGTTTGCTCTGTCTAACCTGGCCTTCAACCTGGTTTTCCTAGTTTCTCCTTGTGTAGAAAGATGGAATATGTTTTTTTAGTCCAGCTGATTTCGACTCAACATTCTGTGACCCGTGACGGACTTGTGTCCGTGCGTTATCCGTTGTGTTTCCTGAAACCTCTGATAAGAGAGAAAGCAAATCTCTCTTTTCACCTGAGCTGAGAAATCTCCACCCCATTCTCGCTGTGCTTTTGTTCACTCTCTTCTTGATACCACCTCATTTATGGTGCGGCTTCACCCACACTGCTCTTGTTTCCCAGCCGCCTTCTGCATGGTGTCACATTTACAGTGTCGCTGGGAAGAGTTTTATTTGGGGAAGGTTTACCTGCTCTTGTAAGACTTGTTTGTTTGAACTGCTGTTTGCATTCTGGATTTTGCTTGCAGGCACTTGAAGTGTTTATACAGGTGGATAATGCCCAAGTTTTTGCTGTGTCTTGGTTTGAGGTTGCAAGGTCAAATCCGAAATACAAAAGGCACACCATATCTGATATTGGCTATTGTGCATATTCAATGGTGGCGCTAATGGGGGGTGGGGGTGGGGGGGGCTATAGCCCCTCCATAAATCTGCATAGGGCCAGTATAGCCCCCCTCCTCCAAGCAATTTTTTACAATTGTACATTTTACAATAAAAAATAAACCAGAAAGGATAGTTTGAGGACAAACTTTAAGTATGCTTGAAAAAGCCAAGCATGGCAGCAGTACTAGTAGAAATAGAGTAAAAAGACTAACGGTAGTAATAGTGTGTTGTTCTGATTCCGTATGTTCCATCAATGTTAATCAAAAATATCTCAAAAATGATTTGAGCTATTAACGCAAAAAGCACAAGCAACGCAATCCCACACTAGGTGAAGCTACTGGCCACATTTGGTAGGTCTGGCTGGCTATTTTTCAAGCCAACTTATTTATCAGCACCTCCATGTATTGAACTAGCCTTAGCACCTCGATGTACTGACCTAGCCTTAGCACCTCCATGTATTGACCTAGCCTTAGCACCTCCATGTATTGATCTAGCCTTAGCACCTCCATGTATTTAACTAGCCTTAGCACCTCCATGTATTGACCCAGTCTCAGCACCTCCATGTATTGAACTAGCCTTAGCACCTCCATGTATTGACCTAGCCTTAGCACCTCCATGTATTGACCTAGCCTTAGCACCTCCATGTATTGACCTAGCCTTAGCACCTCCAGGGAAAGATTCCTGGCGCCGTCACTGTGTATATTGCGCAGAAACCATTGCTAGGTTGCAACATGTCGATCTTGAGACTAAAATGAAGCTCTGTGAATTTCACCTTTATAGGTAAAGAGAAATTGACCTTCAAAAAGACTTTGGAGAGAGGATGACAGAAAGGACACAGACAGACCCCACAGTGTTTGTTCCTGAGCTGTTTCTGTATGATTTCAGACACAATTATTTTTGCTGTTGTTCCCTAGCCGCAGTGAACAGGGATTTCCCTGCCGTCTCCCAGTATTGACAGAGTAAACTGTGCTTGATCTCTATCACATGCTGTTCCTGTGCTACATTGCCCTGGACTGTTTGTACCCCTCCCACTCGTGCCATAAACACTCTCCTTCTTTCTCACACGCTCCTCTCCTCTGGCGCCAATGGCGTTTAGAGAACAAGCACAAGACTGAAAGAGTTGGGAAGCCAGCCTCGAAGGGCTTGCGTGGATGTGCTCCCTATCTCTCCTTTCTGTCACTCCCTTCTTCTACCACAGCTGCTCCCTCCTGGAGCTCAGCAAACGGTTGGCATCCCAAGTCCCAGAGCTGGAGGCTCATCTGTGCTCTCTGAAAGAGGGCGGCGCTTAATTTAGCTCCGCCTTCTCCTTTCTGGCCAGGCCAGTTTTAATTACTAATCTCTTCACACGAGACAAGCCCAGACACTGTAAAGTCTGGGTGTGGACACCCAAAACATGGGAGCGATCGAAGGCAGCGTGCATACGGACCGTAAAACCGTATGACTGACGGAGGATAACAATAAAACCGTATAAGTGACAAAGCAGTGTGTAGAGCAACGGTAAAGCCATACGAGCGGTAGAAAACCATGCAAGACAGTCAAAATTGTACAAACTGCATAGGCGGCGTGCAGGACGATGGTAGAAGTATACGATCATCAGAGCGGCCTGCAGGATGACTATAAAACCCTATGAGTCACAAAACCAGGATGTAATGTGGCAGAAAAGTGCATCACCCACCACGGTATCATGGTTACGTAGGATACCGTGGTATCATGGACAATGTTTGTGCAGTTGTCATTCCACTGGGAGTTTCTATAAGTGTCTCCCATGAGCCCTGCTGTTTTTTCCTCATTTGAGGCAGAGGCACTGATGTGGATATGTGCCACCCGGGTAGGCTTTACCTCCGCCGGAACACAGTTTTCATCAGCATCACCTGCGTCCATGTCTCTGGGCACCGATGCCTTCTGCGCGGAGGGACTCCTGCTGAACCAAGCGCCTTCTCTGCGTCAGACCTTTTCAGTCGCGCGCTTGTCTGGCCCAAAGCTCTTCCTCCGCCCAAACCCACGTGCCACGGATGGGGAACAGCCATTTGAGAACGTTCTTAAAACTTTTTTTTGAGGGCATTGAAGCAAACATATTATTATGGTCAGCCTTTTGGTAAATGAAACCGTACACAAACCCTGCCGTCTCACACCGAGAGAGGGCGGGACACGTGCGAGGATCTGTCAGGGCAGGAGAGATGCTTGGAATGCCAGCCGGCATCTCGCATTTAATAGTGGGTTCCAAACACCTGGGCCTGTGCCAATGTTAGGCTCCTTTGAATTAAACTGTTCTGATCCATGTGAGTGCCTACCCCCTTTGAAATGCCTTAGAGTGTTTAACCGGAAAGGCTTATTGCTACCTGCAGAAACCAACCAATTCCAAATTTTTACAAACACAGTGAGGCAGAAAATGCTTTCTCTGGTAGCTTAGTGGTGTTTATTGCTTCAGATTTACTCAGATATATTTAGCAAGCATGCCATATGATGCTGGAGCTGTGCTCTGTCTTCATTGAATCGCTTTTCCAAGTAAACTGTAGCTACTGCTTTGCCCCTGGCAACATGCATGTTTTTTCTTTTTCTGAAATACTGTTCTGGTGCCATGGTCTAAACATTTCCAGTGTCTGTTATAACCTTTTCTACCTTCTCTAAAAACAGCCAAGCCTTTTAAAGTTAAATATATATTTAAAATAACTCTTATATAGTGACAGCTATTTAGATTTACTATGTCTCTGGCTCATCATGTACAACAAACAATATGCTATTAATAACCTGGCTTTATAAAAAATAAAAAAAAACTTTGGCTGTGTTGTCCTGCTTTCCACCTTCCCACGCCCAGAGAATGACAATAGACAGGATTCTTTGTGCACCCCACTCAAACTGTAAAACCAGAGGGGTTTCGGTTTTTATTCATCGCAGTCGACATTCACCACCCACCTTCTCCCCCAGACCCCTCACCTCACCCCCAAAACGGAAATCACAACAGGTTCTCACAGGAGCAGCACATCTGAAAGCGTCTGACTCTTCCCAAGGTACTAGGGATTGGTTCTGTGCAGCTGCTCTCTTTGTCTATTGTATTGAAATGAAAATGCGTGACATGTTTCATGGATATTAAAAAAACACAGTCGATGGTGTAAATTACTTTAACATGTGTGGCTGGAACGTTTGGAGAATGTGCTACAGTATGGGAGAATGTCTCACTAAATGTAGTGTCTGGGCCATTTAAGACGTAAGCGGATAATGTCATTGCCATTTTTCTATTTCGGTATACTCAGTATATTGTTTTAGTGATACTAATTTCACCGTATTCCTGTCTGTCAAACTCACGCACTTGTCGCATGTATTGAGATAGTTGGGGTTTGCTTTAAAGGGGTTAATGAGTGAGAGCGCTTTCCGAGGATCCTCTGTCATCCATATGGTGTTGGCACATAGCCTACTGTACACAGCCTCGGATGATGATCAATGGACTTGGCATGCAAGACAAATCGTGTGATGCCGTTTTGACGGGTTAGTTTCAATAACAAATGGCTTATTCTCCTCTGTTCCAAGTCCACGTGCGTCTGTTGGTTCTGGAATGTTAATGACACTTCGTGCCCTTCCTTCGGTAGCTCTAGTTTTACGCCCATCCAATTAAAGTACCCCGTTTACCCCGACCAAAGCACATTTTTTGGATAATTACATTGCAGAAACGCAAAGTGCCATACCGGATTAAAATTAATTAATTTTGAGGTGCTTTAAAATTAGGTCTAGTTTTTCATTCTGATACACTATTTATGGTGCATTGCATTTGAGATGTATTTAAATAAGGTTAGCACTATTGTCCCACAAGAATGTCATTTTCAACCACAAGAACAAACACAGGTAATTATTCTTATTAATAGTAGTCTAATAATAACAACAATAATAATAATAATAATAATAATAATAATAATAACATAGCAATAGAAAAGCATAGCATACCCAGCTTATCCCTCGTATTCTCGGTGTTTCCATTGAGGAGCGATCAGGGTAAACGCGATAATTGTAACTCCTGAACAGATGCATTTTAAGGGTTTATTTTCCGATCAATAAAACAAGATAATACCACTTTGCCGATTAATACTAATACAGCTATAGAGCATATTGTAGCATGTGGTTCCAATCATCTCTCAACCTCTCCTTTGGAAAGGAGGGTGTTTGTATCCAATTACAACACGTCGCATGCCATCAGAACACATCGCATTCCGCTATCACAGCACCCCGTATTCTCAGTAACAGGTAGACGCTCTTCACTTCTACGCAGTCGGCTCCGAACTGCACTCTCGATAAAACTCAACGTCACTACATTGGTGGGAACTGCAGCTCTATTGTAATTCAAGCGCCTGCCCACAAAAGCCTTCCCCGCTCGTCATAGGCACGCAGCACCACTTGCCGTCGTAAATTTAACTCACTTTTTTATTGTGACATACGCAGGTAATTACGGCGTTATTTAATGTTTGCATTTATATATCCAACTTTTCACGTTTGTCTTCTGAGAACATTCAAGCAACACTACGTTCCAAAACACTTACTTTAAGAGTGCCTTTACCACCAACAGTGGTAAGCTACCTAGTAGTTGATCAGTAGCCTATAATTATTATTTAATAATATTGACGTGGAATTCGTAATTGTGATCTCGGAAACATTTAAACATCCTCGCTACAATTAACAACATTGTCATATATAATAGAACTACAAAGTCACAAATGTTTTGTGGTGTAATAATTGCATACACCTCACACACGGCACATTCCGACAAGTATTCTGTTGCTGACTGTATAAACTTTTATAGCCTACTTCTTACAGACTTGGTAAATCTCACATCGCCAGAAATATTAGCATAATGGCCCGGTGTCAGTCAGTATACCACATGGTCGACCTAGATTTTCTTATGTATTTTACACTAGACCAGGCGGTTCCACTTATCTTCTGCTATATGTTTGGTGCTGATGTGTGTCAAGGCCATAGCTGGCCCCGGAGTCAATTAAAAAAAGAAGGAAGCGTCTTGTTCTAGTTAGATACATAGACCGATCGAATTAATGAGCCCCTCGGATACAAAACGGTGACCCACAGAACTCGTCCTTGTTCTACTGACGTGTGCTGACTGTAAATCTCGTTTTTCTTTTCCTTGAAGAAAAGAGCAGAACCAATGATGTGCTGTTGTCAACAGGGCAAGAAGGCTACTTCGGCAGGGGATGCGCACTTTGCTGACCCACACGCAGAGATATGGAGAGATCGTAGTCTGAATATTGTTAATCGGTTAATGTCACGGGAGAGGCATTAGGCTACTCGAAATACGAGTCGATGAGGGATAGAATACCAAAAACTCATGGCAAGAAGAAAACAAAATTGGAATGTAACCAATTGTGGTTAAAGATCTAATAATAAACCCAATAAGGCCTGTTAATTGCTAGACTGACCGAAAGGTTACAAACTAGTTTTTCCTTTACTGAAGCTGCGAAAAAAATCGTAGCATTAAAATGTACAAAGCTATGCTATGTGACACACTCATTAATTCAGGAGTAATTTCTGTAGTGAGGTTCCACGCGCTTATCTGCAGGGTCGCAGCTGCGTGCCAAACCCTCGAGCTGCACTGCATGGGCTCGCGAAGATAACTTGGGGTCCCGCTACTCGCCATGGAAGCCAGGCACGAGCAGGCCAGGGAATATAAATATTTAACAGTAAGCGTATTTCTCTCCAGATTTTCATTTTTTTGGACAACTAATGCATGAAATAACACGTTTGCATGGGGAATTACAATCACTGAAAAACATATAGGCTGTAGTGGTTCAATAAGATTCACCCTTACCCTCCAAGATTCAAAATGTTATATGTGCATTGATGTTCCCTCTCTGTGTGCCCAAAGACCAACTGATGCCCCATTCTCTGCTTTTTTCTTGACCATTAATCTTCTCTTGCTGTCTTGACCTTTTAGTCATGATTCAGTAGTTGTGTAATCTTGATCAGAAATTGTTGCCTGACTTTTGATATCTTCAAGTCAAGTTTTAATGACGTTGTTCCTATCCAGCAAGCTAGCTAGTTTCGTGTGTTCAGGGTTTTACAAAAAATTAGCATTTGCATTCCTCTGTTCACTCACAACCACATGCATGCATATTACCCAGTTCTCAGAGATGAGTGTTGCTATGCAAAATGTAAAAATGGAGTGCAGGGGCTCTTTGGACCACAATGATGCAGACACGTAACCCTCTCTCATCCTGTTTCCCTGATCACTTCTGACCGTTCCTCTATCTGCCTCTGCTCAGAGATGATTAAATAAACCTCAAAAACGCAGCAAACTCAAAGATGGTGGAGGGATATGTTTTGTGGCGCTTCAATGTGATGCAGGAATTTGCACCTGCTCTTCATCCTTGCTGGGATGTCACATTTCCATACACAGAGCAGATGAAGACTGTCTCGAGATGCTTGCTGAACTTTATGCTCTAGGGCAGTATATCTGTACTGCGTGTGTACAGCATCTCTGCACCCCCCCCCACCCACACAGTCCCTGTATTGTTAAAGATTGTTAAAAATAACTCCTCAAAGGCCACTGGAACCTTTTACTCCCCAGTAACCTGCTATTGTTGTCTCAGCCTCTGGCCTCTGCTACAGCGCTTGCGGTATTTTTGCATATCGAGGAAAACAAGTCAGAGTTCAGAACTTCCAAACTTACTTCCCCTTCCTCCGGCGTGCGTCTCCGTGTTTGGAGCAGGCTGGACCGGGTGCTGGAGTCTGCTGAACACATGACTGATCCAGTACCTAGTGAATCGCCAGGTAGGGAGAGGGACAGGGGGAGAGGAGACACACCGGGGAAAGTTTTCACATTCAGGAATAGAAGCGTACAGTTATGCGTATAAAACATTATGACTTGTATAGCATCCTGGAGGGAATGTGTCACCTGATGGAGATATAAGTGGGGGGGGTGCTCAGAGATACGGATCTTGGAATTTCAGGCCGGACCCTCCTCTGTCTCTCTCCCACTGTTTCTGACACTTAAATTCTCAGGGCTGCCTGGTTACATAACCTCTGTTTAGACCCCAGCCATTGTGTGCTAATGAGCACTGCCCTTCCTGCACCACAGATCCTGTCACAGTGCCTCCCTCCCTGCTGTAACCTCCTCTCCCCCCTGTTTTTCTCTTATATTTAGCCTCAGTGTTTGCTAGGACAGGGATCCTCACCCTTTTGCACAGTAGATCTGGAGCCAAAATATCACCATTTGTTTTGCTAAAAGCATTAGCCACAAGTACAGTGTGTGATGTCACTTCTCTCTCACTCCCCATTCTTCTTGTCTCTCTACACTGTGTTGTCCAATCAAGCTAAAATATTCCCAAATATAACTTAAAAAAAAAAAACTTGAGAATGATGGACCACAACACAAACATATATATTACTCATAAGAATAAAGATGTCCGGGCACTTAAAAAGTAGCTGCCAAAAAAAAAATATCACACTTGTAGTTTAAGAAATTAAATGAGGCTTTTCCTCCCAGAACCTACCTAAGGACCTCTGACCTGTGCTCTGAGACATCTTCCTTCTTAGGTAGACACGGGATCTTTCATCTGGATCAACTCCTCTCAGCAACAGTGATGAAAATCCACCGAAAGCAATAATAATTTGAAAAAAAAACCCCCCAGAAGCTCTGAAAGAAGCTATTGAGAAGCTACAAAGCTGCAGTACTTCACTGGCCTATGTTCACATGCAGAATGCCTTCCAGGGACTGTGCGATGCCCGTTTAAAAAACGTTTAGAGAAAAGGAATCTCGTTTTCCTGCTCATGACCTCTCTTGGGGAATGCGACCATGTGAGCGTCTCTTGTTTTCTTGATATGGCTTTAGCTTACTGAGCGGTTGGGTTAAATCAGATAGGGCCAACAATTAGTATTACCGTCTTAGAATGAATATACCGTAAAACCACGTTGTGGTTTTAACCCAAAGTAAAGGTCAAAAAAAAAAAAAAGTTTGGAAATTCCTCTGCTTGATGAAACATTTCGCTTTTTGGCGACATAATGAGGTAGTCTGGTTGGCACAGCCAGCAGACTTCAAAGTTGTTAAGGAGTGCACACCATTACTGTGTTTCTGCAGCACCTGTTACTGCTATTACTCACAAGTACCACCCATGTCAAAATATAACTTTTTGTTTTGTCAAAAAGCTCACAAACATGAATAGAACAAGAACATACAAGTCCAGTTGCCTGCCATGTAAAGCTAGATAATGCCTCCTCCTAGTGGCTATATACAAGGACTGCAGTAAAAAATAAATCTTTATTGAATTTGGTTTGTCTTTTTTCTTCAAACTGTGCCAAGATGGAAATATTTATCATTTGAATTTGCATATATGATTGTTGCAATGTAAAAAATATGTTTATTTCAATGCTTGTTTTATGCAACCCCCCCCCCCCCCACACACACATGTTTACACCTTCACCTTTTACAACATCACAAGATTACATCTGAATATTATAGATGAAAGTATCTTGCCTAAATTGGGTTTTTCCTGACAAAATCTTTAAACCAAGATCACAGGACAGAAATTGACATATTGTTCAATTTCCTGTGTAGTCACAATGGATTTGTGTAAATGGAAAAACAATAACTGTATTTTAGTTGTTTTAGAAGAGCACAATAGAAAACTCTGTGTGTCCGCATGTGTGTGTATGTGTGCGTGTGTGCACATGTGTGTGTCTGTGCGTGTGTGTGTGTGTTTGGGTGTGTTTGTGTGTTTGGGTGTGTTTGTGTCTGCTCCTGCGTAGTTCTTCTGGGAAGGGAGTTCAATTTCCTGTATCATATCTCCACCCTTATGGGACCTGCATAGCTCTCTGTTTTCCTTCCACGTTTGCCCCTTGCTTTTCACTCACTCACTCACACACACAGACACACACACGTGCCTATCCTGTAGGTATACCTCTCCCTCTTTCAACAGGGCCATTCATAATTTTTCTTCTTTTCTCCACCCTTTCTTCCCTTCTTTCTCTACCTACATTTCCTCCACACATCCCCCTTCTTCACTCTTTCACCCCTTGTTTCCTTCCTCCCTTTCTCCGGCCCGAGAACAGATAGCACAAAAAGATGTATTCCTCTGATCCCTTGGTTACAGAGGTGAGGAGAATGGCATGAGTGTGAGAATAAAAGAGTGTAGAGCTTAACTTTGATGGAGCAAGAGGTGGAGTAGAGAGAACAGGACTGGAGAGAAAGAGAGACAGGTCACCAGAGCTGCAGATATCTGTCATTCTATGGCCTCCCCAGAGAGGGCCTACTCCCTGTCTCTCGCACTCACCGTCATCCTGTTCCCCCATCCACCTCAGTAAATTACAGCCCAGCCTCAACTTCACACTCAGTAAAGACTCAAATAACAGTGGATTTCCTACTGTAGCCCTCAGCTACCCAAACTATAATCTCATCCAGACTGTATGACTGGAAATCATATGACCTTTCATTAGAATACTCTGGGTTTGGTTCCAAAAGATACAGTTTTGTTCTTTCACTTGAACCTCAAAGCTTTTCTATCCCCTTCAGAAGGACACACGTGCCCAAGAAAACTGAAGGTGCCAAATTAGGTAGGACTGTTAACTTGATCATATTTATGCAACACAGAGTCAGAACTGTGTCCTCTTAAAGGACAGTATTCCCCTCACTGGATCATATAATAACACAAAATTACTGTTTTAAGCATTTATTTTCACCACCTGTTGGAGCTAAGAAATGTTTGGCAGCCCAGAGAGACTTTCATAATTCAACATAGTCATTAAACATACAAGGGTACATTTAAAGAGCGCACTACATCAATTAAACTATGTGGTCATGAGACCTTATAATACCTCGGTGGTATGATGACATTGACCTACTTTGAGTATTTACCAACTGTCCCCAATTCCCTGTGGTTACATTCTCCTTAAATCAACACAACCCATTACATAATAATTTCTTTGTGCTTTATTGAACTTTCAAAAATCACCCGACAATGCCTGTTGCATTGTAATGCAAATGTACCTTTTTATGGTAATTAGTAAAAAAATGTACACGGTAATATCGGAAACAAAATACTCTCTGGACTTTAACAACAAATGCATAAAATCATATTTTTAAGTCTCATCTCAAAAGTGAAAGTCTAACAGACACTGACCTGAGCTGGTTGCTGTCTCTGTGCTGCGGTAGCGTAAGCCACAAAGAGCTGGGAGATGTTGTTCGTTGTTCACCTGACAGAGATGTGTAGTGTTGTGCGTCTTAACTGTTGCATGTGGGTTTTTGTGTATATCTGTGTGTGAGTGCATATGTGTGTGTTCTGTCGGAAACCAGCCGCAGCTTCCTGCTTCTCTCTGATTGGAGGCGGTTGGCATCCTGTGGGCTGATTGAGTGGGAGGGCAGTGTCAGAGTGGCAACGATTTGTCCTGACACCGTACAGGGGTGAGGTGATGCTGCAGTCAACATTACACTGCACTAGGAGTTTATACCAACACTGAGAGGAGTCAGTGGCCAATGCTGTCTCACCGACTGCGATAAAGCCATAACTACCTCTACTCTTTATAATATTTTATAGTACTTATAATTCAAATAGGGCCAACAATGTGTACGAGTCTTACAATGAGTCGTACTGCACGTGGTTGTGGTTTTTAACCTAAAGTAAAGTTTAAAAAAAAGAGGGAAAAAAAGCAGTTTGTGAAATTTGGCTTATTATAAGTTAGTCTGGTTGCCACAGCCAGCAGACTTCTCAAAGTTCTTAAGGAGTACACACCATTACTGTTTTGGTGCAGCACATGTTGCAAAATTACATCAAGCTCTTTGCACACTATACAAAAGTGTTTTGAAATAATACCAATGGTAGAAGGACTGCCTTTTGAATCAGCTGAATACTGCCCTGGCCTAAAATAACCCAGGTGTAGCTTAAGTTACTTCAGGCCAGGACATGTTGTGTTGCTAATGCAAGGTAAGGATGTGGCTTAAAAGAAAGGCTTAAAAGAAAGGAAGAAAATCATGTAGGAAAAACTGAGCCTGGGCTGCGTTCGGCTCCGAAATGTATCCTTTCTTCCTGTCATTCTCTTCCTTTGCTTCAAGGGGCAAATCCCCAAAATGCCAGGATGAAATATCAGCCACACCAAGTGTGATTCGGATCCAATTCAAGAAGGGGGAGGGAGTAATTATATTCCCTCGCTTCCTCGTTTATCCTCCCTTCCACCAAGGGTATAAAATGCAAGCTTCCAGCAAGAAGGGAATCCCACCATGCAACGCTACACATGGAAAAAAGTGGGCGGTCACCACAGAACTATGTGGCGGTCACATTTCAACTCTATGGTGTTGCACTTCCGAAATATTGTGAGGGCGGTTCAATTCCGTTTTTGTTTGTTTCTTGCCAATCCTCTCTTGCAGAGCACCTTTTACGTTCGCTTGCTGCACGTAGCAAATTGAGTTACAAGATAGCTCCCTCGAGAGAAGACAGCAGAGAAGGGAGTGTGTTAAATTGGATTCGAATGCAGACCAGTGCCGTGACCGAATACGACCCCTGTTCCCTGTCCACTCAGACCCCCTGTCCCTATGTGCCATTGTCCCCTAACTTTGCAAGCAGTGTGCGAACGAAATCCCGCAAAACTTTCCAAAACTAGTGAGGAAGTAGTTTGTAATATTTATTTAGAATTTGTTATTTTTATTGATAATATCAATCAGTTAACATGATGATTGTTACAAAGTGTAGATTATGAATAAAGATAGAATTAACAAAAATTTAAAAAGAGTATTTTGTAATATGAACCTATCTTATACCATAGATATACATGTACGCTCTATGTTTTTTATGTTTTTACTTCTGGGTTACTTACTGAAATTGTCGGATGAGTGGACCGCTCTGCAGATGAGTGTGCTCCTGAATTCCCTCAACAAAACCTGGAAATAAGGGTTTCATCCTGGTATTTTAAGTGCCCCCATTTGTGAGAAAATGTCACCCACTCAAAAGCTTTTTGACGAAGTGGACTCAAATATGCGCCCTCAAAAGGGTGTAGGGGTCGTATTCGGACACGGCCCAGGGCTGCGTCCCAATATTCTTTACTCGCCACCTCCTCTCCTCCACTCCCCCACTACCACTTCTCTCCTCCACTCCCCCACTACCACTCCACTCCTATCCGGAAGTAAGAATCTTCCCATGTATGTTCGGCCTTCAGACGCACTTTCTGTCTTTAAGTGTATGCTAAAAACGTACCTCTTTAGTCATTAAGGATGTCTGGGGGGGGGGGGCTGGGCTAACCTTCTTTTTTCCCTCTGTCACCCTGAGCTGCAGATTACTCCGGCCTGTGCCCTCCTCACCCTGAGTTTGCAGACTGCTCCAGTCATGTCCCTCGTCCAGAGTTTGCAGACTGCTCCAGTCCTGTCCCTCCTTTGGTTTATCCTCCCGACTTGACGCAACTGGAGTCCCAGAGACACCACCCGCCCCTTTGAATTGAACATTTTGAATTGAACATTTTGCATCCTTTTCTTTGGAATTCTTACTTATCAGCTAGTTTTATTAGATCCCTTATTACTCTCTATTACTATCCAGTTCATTAACTTTAGTATAAACCAAGCCAGCCAGCGAAGGATGGGCACCCCCTCTCTAGCCAGGTTCCCTTCGAGATTTCTTCCCACTGGGGAGTTTTTTCTCGCCACCGTTGAGTGTTTTTTCCCCCTCGTTTTGCTGGTTGGGGGCTAAGGACTGGTTTTTTTGTTATATTTTTCTTCTGTTTCCCTGTACAGCGTCTTTGTGACAGTTCTCTGTAAAAAGCGCAATACAAATAAAATTTAATTGAAGTATGCAAAACTGCCTGAACGTTTTGAGTACAAGTATTTGCATGTACAACATACAATGTACCTGACATTGTGGTTTGCGTAGAGACATTAATTAATATGTAACCATTAATACGTAATTAAGATGTAATCAGCAACATTAGATTGAAACACAAAAATCTGTTTCTGGGGCACGGAGTAGAGGAGGTGGTAGTGAAGGAAGGGAGAGTGCATTTTTCGATTATTGGGACGCACCCATCGTCTCTCACACACAAACCACACAGAAAGCCACTTTAGACAAATAATAGACATACACATATGTAAGCATTTTGACCATGGAACACCATTGCAATGACTCAACCAACATTTAGCATGTGGTGCATTAAAGCATAACAAAGTGTGCTCCTAAGAAAAAAAATTAAATTTTTTTTTCGTATTAATTAATACAGTGTAGTTTTTCATCCGAACCGCAGACGGCACTGTTCAGACTTGCTTTCTATTTAATGAAGTGTTGTACATAGTTTGACTTCTGCGGTACAGTGAAGATGGTTTATGTGAACAAGATTGTAGTCTTGAGTTTTCTTAGCAACCTTAACAATAATTCAAGCCTGCCAAAGCCCAGTTTGTACTATAATTGACTTCAGCTTATCGAGATTTTAAATGTAATTTATTCCTTTTCTAGGAAATGGAATTAGGTTTTTCCTCATTCCTTAAACTTGCCACTGCCAGTAATCAACCCTTGTCCCCAACATAGATGAAGAAGGAAATGGGAGGATCATATAGTCTTATTTACTGAACAGTCTTTGATCCCCAGCGGAGACAGTATCAGAGGAAAGAAGCTAATTACATTGTTGACACCGACTTGTTGTAGTCGGTTGTTTGTCTGTATTTCGATATTACCTGCGAATAATTAATGTCAAGAGGTTTATGGCTCGGAACATCCGAACAGTAATAGGACAGATAACATCGGGGCTGGTGTTTCATAACCACTTTTTCCCTTTCTTTTTCTTTTTTTACAACTAAGCTAGCTAATCAGCTATCGGTAGGTGACAGTTAGTTAGCGTTATCTAGCTAGCTACATTTTTACTTGCGATTCCAGCTAGCTGTTATTTAGCTACCCGGATACCAAGTATCATTTGTTTTAATAGCTAGCTAGCTCTAGGTAGCTAGCTAACGTCGCATTTATTCACAATGGGGATCAAAAAAACTTATATCAGTATAGGGTATGCCACGTTTGGTATGCTAGTAGGATTTTCGGCGTTTCTTGTGTGGAACATTGCGTATAAACAGCCATGGACGGCCGCTATGGGTGGATTGTCAGGTAGGTTTGGCTACCGTTAGCGCTAGCCAAGTTACACAGCTTTACGTTTTGCATGTTAGCTGGACCAATGTTCCAACTATTCCCTGCTTAACATTACCAATATTGTTAGCTAGAGTATACGTGACCGTTTTCTGATCGCGTAATAGACATCCAGCTAATTTGTTCCTAAGTAATAATGTCTAGCTAATATAGTTGGATAGCTACTACTATACAACATTTTACATAGTATTAGTTGTTATTTTATAATGTAACCTAAATAATAATGCCATGCAACTAACGTTAACAAGGTTTCAATTAGGCAATCTCTTGCCACTGCACACTTAAATTAAACACATTCAAATTACAATTTTCACGATGTTCATTTCTATTTGCCTTTATAGCAGTTATCATTCGCTCAGTGTTGAACAGCCCTACAATATACACCATTGGTATCCACAAACTCTGACTTTTAACAAACATAGCTAACAAAAAAAGCAACGTTAGGCTACTTTACAGTCTTATCGTATTCCCGTTACTTATGGCTGCCTTTTTGTTGCTACAATATGGTTCGATAAACTATCTCAGTTAAATAGCTAATGATCAGAACTAGGCAACATGCTTTTTAAGCAACAACAAAATGTTGCGCACTGTGGCGAGAACATCTATCTTTGATCACATTTTCAGTACAATCAAAAGGGGCGAATTTCATTCACACAGAAGGACTCCTAAGGCCCGACCAGTCATCTGTCAGTTACATAATGTTCCAGTTGCCTGTTGATGGCCTAAGACTTTGGTCAGACAGTTTCACAGTCGTTTTCTTTTTAATGATGCATGCAGGTCGTGTCTGAACGGGTTTCTCCCATAGACTAGAAAAATATGTTGCTCCTAGTGCCTACTTTAGGTCTAGGAGATAGGCTCCTTGGAAATGTTTTTCTGTGTAGTTGTAATCAGATGACTAATAGTGGCCCTACAGTGCATTTTATTGAATATCTGATATTAAATAAAAAAATATTTTATATCTTGGTCAATATATGTTTAATGGGGCCCCAGTGTAGTTTTACTTCCAGTTTTGCAGAAAATACACTGTTTATTATTATTATTATTATTTTGGTGCTAAAGGCAAGTAAATATGGGCTTGTTTGTCTTTTCTCACCCAAAACTAGGTTACCTAGTGGAATAGACCAATTGTGAGACTCAAAGCGGAGACATTTTTAACTGCAAATATGCTGCCGTTTATTTTATTAAAAGTCCTAATAACACCCCCCCCCCCCCCCCATGTCTGTGGAAAACGCTGTCCTGTGCAGAGGGTAGCAGGGTTTTTTATGACAGTCCGTTATAGGATGTGTGACAGTGACTCGCTGAAGCCCTGACATAACTCTCGAAAACAGATTGCAGAATGGAGAAAATAAACTAGGGGCCACTTCCTGTGAGATGGAGAGATGGAGACCACAGTGGTAAAGAAAATGGTGGTGGTGGTGGGGATTACACAGCAAAACACTCATCTCCTAACCCCACTGTCCCTAAGCACTCACTTCTTTGTAAGCTCCTGAGGTCAGTAAAACTAGGGGCAAAGTGATGGATGCAAAGCTGTACATTAACCTAAAAAGAAAGGCTATTAAAATCTTGGTTGTACTCCATGCCACTGCCTCGTAAAAATATGGGTACAGTGCAGAGTATAGCTATATGTAGCTATATGCTGGTCTGACACTTATCAGTCTGAAAGCTGAAGGAACAGGAAATGAGGTCCTTGTATCTCGCTGAAAGCAGGGATAATTGCACCCAGTTCATCCAGTAAATTGAGTTTTCATGCCTGGCCCCACAGGGGCTTGAGACAAAAAGCTTGTTGGTTTTGACCTGTGTATTAATCCAGGGAACGGGTTGTGCTTTAAATTCAGAGAGACGGTGAGTGCAGTGTGCTTTCATTAGGCTACAGTGAGACTGTGGTGTGTGCTTTAATTAGGCTACAGTGAGAAAGTGTAGTGTGTGTTTTAATTAGGCTACAGTGAGACAGTGTGGTGTGTGTTTTAATTAGGCTACAGTGAGACCGTGTTGTGTGTGTTTTAATTAGGCTACAGTGAGACCGTGTGTGTTTTAATTAGGCGTACAGCGAGACCTTGTGGTGTGTGTGTGTAATTAGCTACAGGCAGGGAGGTGTGTGGTGGTGGGTGTTAATTAGGCTGATACATGTGACAGCACAATGTGAGCTGTAATTACTGTTAGACAGTGCATTCTGCAGTGAGACAGCATTGTGGCTGTGTGCTTTAGACATTAGGCTACAGGGAGACAGCACAATGTGAGCTTTAATTACTGTTAGACAGTGCATTCTGCAGTGACAGCATACTGTGAGCTGTATTGCTGTTTTAAGTGCATTCTGCAGTGAGACAGCACAATGTGAGCTGTAATTACTGTTAGACAGTGCATTCTGCAGTGAGACAGACAGCACAATGTGAGCTGTATTACTGTTAGACAGTGCATTCTGCAGTGAGACAGCACAATGTGAGCTTTAATTACTGTTAGACAGTGCATTCTGCAGTGAGACAGACAGCACAATGTGAGCTGTATTGCTGTTAGACAGTGCATTCTGCAGTGAGACAGCACAATGTGAGCTTTAATTACTGTTAGACAGTGCATTCTGCAGTGAGACAGCATACTGTGAGCTGTATTGCTGTTAGACAGTGCATTCTGCAGTGAGACAGCACAATGTGAGCTGTAATTACTGTTAGACAGTGCATTCTGCAGTGAGACAGTGTACTGTGAGCTGAATTACTGTTAGACAGTGCATTCTGCAGTGAGACAGAACAATGTGAGCTGTAATTACTGTTATACAGTGCATTCTGCAGTGAGACAGCACACTGTGAGCTGTATTGCTGTTAGACAGTGCATTCTGCAGTAAGACAGCACAATGTGAGCTGTAATTACTGTTAGACAGTGCATTCTGCAGTGAGACAGCACACTGTGAGCTGTAATTACAGTGACACAGTGAAGTGTGTGCTTTAAATGCAGTGCAAGGTCATTATAGTTAACTGAAACTGAAACTAAAATAATAATAATAAAAACATTTTAGTTAACTGAAATAAAAAAAAATAAAAAAATTACTTTAAAAACTGGAACAAAACTAAAACTGTAATGTAGTGTTGTAGTGTAGGACGTCACGTGGCGCTGTAATGGCGACATGTAGTCCAGCTGTCTCTCCTGTTTGTGTTTGTTCATTTGAATGTGTTTTGTTGTGTCGGGCTTTTGTCTTTTGTTTTTTTCATGCGCTGTGTGTCTGTTGAGCGCGGGGAAGCGGATGGAGATTTTTCGGGGCACTCCTGCTGCTCGTTTTTATAATATTGACGAATTGTCTAGCCGGGATGATTTTGTTTGTGGTCATCACCATGGAGACGCATTCGCATTATGCTCGGGAATGTCCGTTAGATCTGTAACCAACGGAGTTTACCGTCGCTCTTCACCGGAGTTGAAGATATCGGGACTGATCCGAGACTGCGGGAAGGCCACCAGGGAAGGAGGAGATAATGCGGAGGAGTGAGGTGGCGACTGGGAAGGCTGAGCTTCGTTTCGACAGTGGACAGAGACCGCAACACTGCGTGTATGGAGGAAAGTCGAGCAGGCGGAGTTTGTGTGTTGGACTGCTTATGACACTGGACATCGGGGGCTATTTTTAATCATGGCTATATTTCACTTTAATTCACCTGATTAATGCAATAATTCTATTGAATGTCTTTATTTGATATGTTTGTTTGTGTGTTGTGGGTCTGCCCCACTGTCTATGTCTTTTTTGTTGTTGCTGGGGTTACAACTGAAGTCCCCTAAAGGGAAATAAAAGTTATTCTATTCTAAAAAAACTAACTGAAATAAAAAATAAAAGAAATGACTGAAATTGATTGAAAAACTAAAACTAAACTGAAACTAAAAACACACTCTGAAAACAAACTTACACTAAATTAGAAAGTGAAAGTAAAAAACAAATAAAAAAATAAAAAACTAATAAACTTGGTGCAGTGAGACAGTGTGTGCTATTGTTAGCACTCAGGTGTTCTGACTGCAGAGGTCAAGCAGTGGTCAGGACTACTCTGGCACTGTGGCTGAGGACCACTTGATCTGTACTGCATGTCAAGTATTCACCCCCTGACATTTTAATCACCACAGCTGCAGTTGTGTTGCCAGAGTCATGTGCCAAATGTTATGGCATGTTAGGATGTTGGCCTTCAAGGATCCCAGGTGATTCCTACTTAATGGAAAAGTTTTGTGTGCCAACAGCATGGGTTACATAGAAGGCCAACGCACGCTCACTCACTCACACACACACACACACACACACACACACACACACACACACACACACACACACTGGCAGCAATTTTCATATTTTCATTAAAATGTAGGCTAAACCATATTGTTGTTATGTATGAATTAAGCGTGTGTGTGTGTGCATTTCCCCAGGTGTACTGGCGCTCTGGGCCCTCATCACACACATCATGTACCTGCAGGACTTCTGGCGCACTTGGCTGAAGGGGCTCAAGTTCTTCATCTTCATCAGTGGCTTCTTCTCCCTGCTGGCTTTGGTGGCCTTCATCACCTTCCTCTCCCTCGCCATCACGCGGAAGGAGAGTGAGTCTCCCTCAGCCCCGCCTCTCTTTCGCTCCCTCGCTCTTGCCTTCTGAAGACTTTTCCCCACCTGTGACCTCATGCCTGTTCTGCGACTGCCCCTTTTCCACTGTGGGGCTGAACCCAGGCTGGCTCAGGTTCCATTTACATTTAGCGTTTACGTTTAGCTTTTTGAATTCAAATTTGCCTTTAGCATTTAGCAGTGGCTTCTGCCCAGATCCATCTACAAGTAAGTGCATATAGCAAGGCTGGAAAAACAGTGCTAAAACGTCAAGGAATTCACAAAGGAAAATTATAGAGACATTCCCCCCCCCCCCCCACAGTTTTTCTCCATAGAGTGAAGTTAATAAATGCATGTGCAGTGCAGAAAAAAGTTTTGGGTTTAGGGGGGCCAAGGTGATGTGTGAAGAGGAAGGTTCCGGGTGGTTTTCTGGAAACCGGGCGGTTTTCTGGAAACCGGGCCTCAGTATTGGCATAAGGGAAACTGCGGGTGGAGCCGGAAAACCGTCAGCGCTGGTTACCGGGGAGATGAGCTGGATGGGAACATCGGAGCGCGCCAAACACAGCAAATAGCTCGGAGGCACACACAACTCATATGAAGTCTAAATTTCCATCACGAGAGCCAGTGCTAGTAGTGTCAGTGATCTCTGGTTGTGGGCGGCGCTACAGCAAAGGAATCACGCTCAACCTCTCCGGCTAGTTTGTTTTCAGCTCTACAGCTGAATAGTGGTTTGACTGGCTTAGTTGAAAAAAGTCCCAAAAATGTTTTAGTAGCCAGCCAGGTCAGAAAAGTAGCCAGCTAGGGGTGTTGGCGGCGTGGAGACAATTAGTTCCAACAACATCATTTTTATGTCTGAGCAGCAGATTAACAGCATGTCCGTCACATTGTTCCGCTAATAGTCTAGTTAGTTGTTTATAAGTAGAGGAAAATGAAGCTTTCTACCTGAAATTCTGTGGCTAAGGTGCTCACATGCAGTGATACAAATCCAGCAGTCCAGTGGGTGGAATGCATTAATACATAGCACCCTATGGGGTTGGTGCGTTTGGATTGGGTGTGCAGTTTAATGGTTTCGATTGGGTATGGGATTGGAGTGTTCTGATTAGTTGTGGAGTTTGAGTATTTTTACAGGGTGTGGGGGGCTGGGCTAGTGTTCTGATTGGGTGTGGGGTTGAGTTTGATGGTTCTTATTGGTTGCATGTGCAGCTGGAGTGTTCTGATTGGGTGTGTTGTTTTGTTATTGTGTGTAGGCCTGACTGACCCCAAGAGCTACTACCTGTCGTGCGTCTGGAGCTTCTTGACACTGAAGTGGGCTTTCCTGCTGGGCCTCTACTCACACCGATACCGCAAGGAATTTGCTGACATCAGCATCCTCAGCGACTTCTGAGCGCCCCCTGGTGTGGGGAGGGACATGCGGACTGAGAAAGAGGGGGAGCAGGAGGAAGGTGTGACAATGACAAAGAGAATGGCTGGGCTTCTGTCCTTACACTCATCCTCTCCAACGCTGAGATTTGGACTCAAGGCAAAACAAGGCTTATTTTTTTTGGAGGACTCTTCCTCCTCTGTTTTTATTTACATTGATTTTTTTAAAGTGCGTGCGTGCGTGTGTTTGTCTGTTTTATCGCGTGCACACAAATATACTCAACAAGAAAATGTAAACATTAAGGATGTCTAATTAACTACATTAAGGGCAAGTTTCCCAGACAAGCGTTTTTTTTTCCGTAGACATCGCCATTGGGGAAATATTTTTAGTCCAAACTAGGCTTAATCCTTTTCTGGGAAACGGGCCCTAGATATTCTAGGCTGTGATCAAGGAAAACATTTGCTGGTCTCAGTATAGTCCTTTCCACACCAGCCTGAACTGCCTGCAGTGGTGCCGGGCGCTCGCATCTTTCTGACGGCTAAGTGAAGTGTTCGTAGGCTCAAGAGGAAGCCAAGCAGTTGCTTGTTTCTAAGCAGGATTTTCAATAGCCTATTCATAGAGAGGTTTACATATGCGGCCTGGGACAGAGACAACTGGACTGTTAGCGTTTTTTTATCTCTAAAGATTATGCTGTGGACGTACGTGGCTGATATTAGAATTACGTAATGCAGTAGTATAATGGAATCTTTTGTACTAAGGTCTTGTGTGTACCGAGTGTTGTTTTACTTGATAAGAAAGGCCCCTTTGAATATGAGTTGCATTAACATCCTTGTGACGCTGGCAAATATTCTAATATTCTAGTGTCTTTCCTTTTGTCACTGGGGTTTTGGTCTCCCTACCTCATGCAATTTTCTGTTTTTACCACAGGAGGGAGTCAGCGGAACATTAAAATAATGTTTTATCTTGCCTTGCCCGTGCCGTATGTGTTCAGGTCTTGAGGAAGAGTAGCCTACCGTTTCCTGGTCAGAGCAGCGGTTTGGCATGTGGAAATACATGCAAGATTGCTTGTAATTATTTTGTGAACATATATATGCACTTTATTGATGTGAGTAAATGAATGTCGCTTGGGGCCCTTAATGAAACATTAGCAGTTGCTTTCCTTTTACATGTTTGTTTTTAAGTGAAAGTGATGTGTCTGAGAATGCTGTGCTGTGGAACTGTCATTGTGAACAACGTAGTCAATCTCACGACCTGTAATGTTAGCGGTTCGCACCATTTCCAGAACATTGAGAACGGCCGCGAATGCAGGCTACACAAACAGACTTTCGTCGTCTGTGCGATGCGCTCAGTGGAGCGACCTCACAAATGTTTTTCAGAGTGTGTCAAAACCGCTTCACACTGTTAGTCCAGTGGCGTCCTTTGATCTATTTAATGAGTGCAATATTGTGAAAAGTGACTGGGAGAAGTATACGGCCCTTTTCTTTACAGAGACTCAAACGCTAGGCTACTCGGCCACTAACGAAAGGGAGAGATAGTTTGATTCTTGAGTTAAAAATTTTTAATAAAGGTGGTAACACTAGTAAACTCCAAGGTCTGTCGGGTCCACTGATGTATGTCGTATCTTTTCAGATCAAGGTGTTACAGAAGGCATTTTTTTCTGGCATATGTCATTATCTTCCATATTTTATGTCTAGGTATCACCATAGATTTTTAAGTATTAGTGCATGTGTGTTGGAAATGTTATTATTTAATCATTTGAACATATTTGACGTAATAGCTATAAAAGGATATGTTTTAATGTTTTTGTCATTTGATCTGCAGGTTCCTTCCATATCTGGTCGGCCTCATTGCCCGAGTCTAACATGTCATATTGTAATAAAATGATCAATTCCATTAAAGCATAACTTGTGTATGTAACGGTATGTGAGAGGAAAATTATTAAAATATTATTCTATTATATTGCCTCCAATTTTTCACCCCAGTTATGCACACACCCGAATGTTTTCATAGAAGCAACCCTTTTTGGCCACCCACACACCAGCCACACACCAGCCACACACCAGCCACACACCAGCTTTAGAAACATTTTCCTTTCAAAATGTTCTTCAGCCATATATTGTGTCCACTGAAGTGCAGTTCTTTATGTTACCACTAGATGGTGGGCGCTAACAAGGCTTCTCCACTGATGTTTCTATTGTTTCAAATGTTCACTGCAAGAGTTACTACCTGTGATTAATGCACCACTATTTTAGATCAATAGAACCAATGACAATTTAAGTCTGGCTTGACTAGATTATCCTCCAGCTAGATCGGTGACCTCTAGAGCATTTCTGAGGATTTTCGGTTGAGGATTAGGAGAACGACCCTCTTACCGTGCCAACGGCAGATCTAATCTTCAACAATATGTATTGAGCTCATTTAAAATAAAACCGAATAGTGATTTCAAATGCTTAAAAAACGAAAAAGTTCTAAATGAATGAAATACTGTTCAAGGTAAATGAGAAGATAAATAGTGTCTTAAATTGATTTTGTACATGTGCATTTTGTATAACTGAATTTAGAGAATGGCTGTTTTAAAATAATTTGGCCAGGCATGTTTAATACAAATTTAATAGCTTTGCCTTTTACACACAGGAAACGGAGAGAACAACTTTGAAAATATTTCATTGGCGTCTACATTTTCATTGTTTCAAGAGGGGTTTGGCCTACATTTTCTCCGCTGTTGGAGCATCCACAATAAAAATACATGGGCACAGTGCTTTAGTGGAAAAAAATCAGAGCACCAGGTTAGCAAGCATGCGGAGAACGTCTGGCTGATCTCATAAATCAATTTATTTGCTGGTTTAACTGTCTGGTTTGTACAATAATAGACAATAAATAATTGGAATCTGTGGCTCTTTCAGGCCTTTCAAGTCAAATCATGTATAATAGATGATTTTTGAACTAAAGTACCAAAACGGTGTGCTTTTTCCTATAACCTGTGAGGTGTCTGAGGGATAGTTGGGGATAAAACAATTGTTTGAAATATAATTCTGACATCACTCTTGGAGCACAACTGAGATGTTTCAGGAATATACTGTATGCAGACAGGTTTTTTTTATTGTTTTTTTTTCTATTGATGTTATGTTCTCAGAAGAGCTTGTAGACGTTTGACTCATTTAAAATGTTTGTCTGGCTACACCAAGTCTATCTGTGGGATTGTGCAATGAGTGCAGTAAAAATAGAGACTGAGTTGTTGGGAATTTCTGGAGTTAAATGGAAAAAGAAGGGGAAAAAATTGATAGCTCAACAGGTTCCCAGGCTTAGTCAATGAGATCAAAATAATTTGGTTAATGTGAACAATGCGATTCCCAGATGGGGCTGTTACCTGTGTAGACATTCGTGGCTGTTTGCTTGAATATGGGATAGACAAGTATTAAGCCTACAAAATGAGTGGCCAAAATCAGAAACCTGTTGAAAGGGGGGGGGGGGGGCCCAGTCCTAATTTAAGTATCAAATGTATGTATTTAATAACTTATCTAGAACCATATTTTCTTAATGTATGGGTTTAAATGAGTGGAAGGGCTAGGTTCCCTGCTTAATGGAAGTGGAAACTTTTTTTTATTTTTTATTTGCACGCATAAAAAAAACCACAACAGCAAAGTGGAAAAGACGGTCGGTAAGAAACCCGAGAGGGCTTATCCAGTTACCTCCTTTATTAATATATATATTACGCATTACAAGCAAAATAATGCTATATAAGGAAGAGTAAGGAAGGAAAAATAAAAAAGTAATTATTTAAAGTGGTGAGAAAATGATGAATGAAAATTCAAACATGGAAGGGAGATTAAAGAAGGGCTGTTCCACCCGACGCGTATCACAACTGTACAATTACCGCACGCGCCAAATTGTCAGGGGAAATGCTCAAACATGCGCGAGGGAAGCGGGCTGATGTTTCTGTGCAACAAGCCTGTCATTACAATGCAGTGACTGGACAGACGGGCTTGGAGACACGGAGGGGGATTTGAAACCCCTGTGGAACCACAGGCAACTGTAAGCGAGGGGGTTAATAACCTGCTCTTTGAAGCGGGGCCAAATATTAAATCTATCCTCCCGGCTGTTTTTACTCTGGATGTGGGCGAAACGGTGGTGGCCAGGGAGCATTGCTGTAGCCTATAAACTCTGGCGGAAGAGACCACGCACTTAAAATGTTTAACTTTAAGAGAGTAAAAAGGGTAGCCTACATGTATGTGTGCATAGAAGTCATGTTCTCTGCTTCAGCTTTGCGTCTCGTTATTAAATGTAGGATGTTGTATGTTCAGCAGGTTAACGATGTCAGTCACCGCTTATCACACCACCGTTTGCTAGTCGGGTCCGTACGTACGCGAGTCGAAGACACTTTGGGGTTGATTTACTAAGAATGGAATGGTTACGCTGGAAATAAATATCTCATAAGAAAACGGGGAAAAGGCTGCCAGCAATGTTGCCTGTGAAAAGCCATTGATTAATGACTGAGAAATGTTTTATAAATCCTGTTATTTTAGAGATGATCGTTAAATAATGACTCTACAGTATTTAGAAAATTATTTACAAACATTTTACTTTATAAATAGTCCCCCCCCCACAGTACACTGTAAAAGAAATAGCTTACAGGATTTATAGTTTTCCCCCTTCATTAATTGTTGTTTTTCACTGGCAACATTGCTGCCATTTTTTTGTTTTTCTTTTTTTACAGTGTAGATATATAGGCTACAGTTACACTGAACAAGCTGGCAGTTTACTACAAGTACAAACTGTTTCACTGGATGTCGCTTAGTTTCTGCCAGGAGTTACAGATGTTTGTCAGGACTGAAATGATTGTAACTATACTTACTACCACTGCTCACCCGTTAGTGTCACATAAAATCGCATTTCCATCTGATCATCTGTTTCTTTTTGATAAAGTTTTTATTTGCTTTGTAAAATCACTGTTTGTTATAATATACATTGTATTGCTTGTTAGATTCAATAGTTACTCTGATTAAAAATGTATTTATTTTTACTGTTCATGATGTATGTATCCACAAATTCTCTTTTTGTATATTTTGAGTGTTAGCTAGAATGGGCCAGTTAATTAGACCCCATTGTTACTCAATCATTCAGAACGTTCAGTTATGGATAATACAAACAATACGTGTCTTGCTACAATGGCAGCCGTCATCTTATCGATTGCATCTTTTTTAATACCTGCTTTCCATTTGTACTAAAATGCAGACACAAATACCTTTCCCCTTTCCCAGTAAATCACGTTACACATGCTAATGTAATCTATTTGCATGCCCTCCTCCCACTATTTCACAAAATAACATAGGGATGCCCAGATTTGCATATTCATTCAGTCTAACTCGCAAAAATGAAAAATCCACAAATCTTTCGATTTTAACACGTGTAGTCCTCTTTAAACCTCGTTAGTTGATCACCCTGGACGCTTTTTGCGGGTGGTAACAGTTTTACACATAATATTGTACACGCAAACCTTTAGTAAACCTCTTTGTGCGCAGCTCAACTGGCGGACATGCGAGGACCCGATTGACGAGCCGGGGTCGCTGGCGTGTGTTGAGATGATGTAAACCTGGCCAACTGAAACCCACCTATCAGGATTCAATACCGTACCATTGGGCTCATCCATGCACTGGAACAGTGCCTTAACAGGATGAGCCACACAGCAGCCCCCTGGGTTTGTGTGGATCTTAATGGGAAAACACAACCTTGTGTTTCAGTGACACGAAAGAGCTGAACTGACTAAATGTGGACAGCTTGAGTTATGAATTACAAAACATTCTGAATTGACTGGTGAAGGTTGGTAGTTCATTCTGATTGTATTTTTGTGGTCTCTATCTTTAGTCTCAACAGGAAGCAATCAGGTTTGGCATTTAAAGTGAAGCCAAGGACAACCAATGGAAAGCAGAACCTCTGCATTCCTGTGGCTCATTAGTAAAAGGGACACTTGCAACACCATCTAATTAACGGAACAATAATTTGGGTAGTTTCTTTAAATGAAAATGATTCAATGTCCTTTTTTAAGAGCTTGATAACTCCCAAGACAACGAAGCTTGCGTTATGTTTTCCTGGCAGGCACCATATATGTTTATATTTATATAATTGTGTGTGTCTGTATGATTGGGGGCTTTTTTCCAATATCAAAGCACCTCACTCAGGGGTAAAGCAGCATTGCTCCACCCAGCTCTGAAAGCAGCGTTCCACGCCCCACCCCCCAGCAATGCAGGCATTATGGACACTGTAATGGGGGCGTTCTGAGCTCGCTCAGAATCAAAACTCCATGAAAACGGTGTCCTGCTTTTCGGGGAGGCACCCACTTGGACCTCCTTTTAGAGGCAGGGTGTTTTTAATAAAGACTCCACAGAGGGGGCGGGCGGAGCCGGCTTTAATGGAGTGCCAGAGCGGCCCGTTACTGTAGCTGCGCTGATGGCCGGGACAGGCCCCTCGTTAAGCCAAAAACATGGGCCTCAAGGCCCACTCAGTGGCTGAACACCGGCTGGGGACTCGCTCTCCACCCCCTGCTGGGGTCAAGGATCATTCCTAATAAGGGTGACTGTTGTTGACTGTGATGTCATAAAAGCAAAGCAAACAACAAGAAAAGAAGCCTCAGGCGTGTGCTAAAACAGTCCATATGACATCAGAAATATCGGGAAAACAAAAGGCAGAATCACAAAGTTAACTGATGACATGCGACCGTAAAGCTGAGCGATTCGCTCACAACCATGTCATTATAAATCTTCTGTATTAATCACGCCTGCGTTTCAACATATACTCTGATGTATAATGTAAGAAGATGGGGTGTGGGACTAATCGGTTTATTATAACAAATGCAGTTCTTAAGAGTTGTTCTGCTCAGGGTGTGAGTCAAGAACGGAAAATGTTGTTTTTTCCCCCCACAGCGCTGTTTTGTTCTCACATGATTCTGAGTGGATTATTGGGCATTAATGTTATTTTATACTGGAATTCGATTTTCACTCGTCGTTCTTGCAGCATTTGAAGAAAATGAACTTGGCTTTAGTGATGGAGGGCTTATAATGTTAGTGTCAAATTGCTGATATCACTGTGAAACACTTTCATTTTGGTTGTGTGTGTGATTTAGTGTGTGCATACGAGTGTGCAGGGTGCAAATACTTGTGTGTCCATACATGTGTACACTTGCATGAGATGAGTGTGTGTGTGTGTGTGTTTTCATTTGTGCACACTTGAATGTGTGTGTGTGCATGTCTTTGAGCATATATGTACATTATGTGTGCGTGTGTGTGTGAGAATGTGTGTGTACTGTAGCTATGTATTGGGGGGTGGGGGTGTATTGGAAAGAATCACTCAGCCCCACAGATATTTTGCTTTTTAAAATTTCTTAAGAAAAAAGAAAGTAAATCCAAAAATCCCCATCTTGAATCAGTAGAGAAACACATGCTTCACTTTGACATTAAAAGCGCTTTTGAAAAGGCAGCTTCAAAACGATTTCCGTGGAAGGGACTTCCGAAAACGGCGAACAAAGCCCGTAGATATTTAAGCAATATGCCTCGCAATTTACTCTTTTATTTACAAACCGAAACACATGTCTCCGGAACGCTCCTTTCTTCTCTTTCTGTTCTTTCCTTTTTCCCCCCTCTCCTCTCTTGCACATTTTCGTTCCTTTTTTCCTTTCATAACATCAAGAGGGGCAGTGCTGGTTAACCCTTCAGGTGCAGCACAGCCTGTCGATGATTCCAGTCCACATTATTTTCCATTTAAATGGCTTTTTTTCCTGTGCTGTGGTCACAAAATCCCACCTGAAAGATTTTAATACGCTCTTTTAATAAGATATGGGCGCCTTGCTATTTCAGACATAAAGGGACTGTTTAACGGCCGCTATTTTGAAGTGGCTTCCAACAAAGAACCAAGGGGGTGACTTTTCCCGGTCCGGACGTTACCGGAAACAATGTGAACATACACGACGAATCAGGCATTATTATACTCCTTATGTTAATTATTAGGATAATCAGTGTTTTATTCATCGTGGTTGAAATAGCAATGTAAACCAGTGATGGAGTGATTTGTTTATTTGAGACTGGGCTCTGTGTTATTTTTCGCGAAATGAAGCCCGGCGCAGCTGGGAATTCCGGGCCGCCCAGTCAGGCTTTGCGGCACGCGTAAGGCCATGCGACTGCAATTAACCGCTCTCGACGAATCGCAATTATGAAGTTTCCTTTTGTAGAAAATAAAACTGAAAAGGTGATTGCGCTGCTTTTAAAGTCTGTTATTCGAGGGTGCGAACGGACTCTGAGCGCATCCATCAGCTGCTCTCAGTTCTTTACCGCCCTCTCCCCTGTTTCCATTGGCTACGCTCCCCGTTTTCTTGTCCCCCTCTCCGTGTCACAGCAGCCTTGCTTTCCTGCGATTCCACAGCGAGGGGGGAACCGGAACCTGCAGTTACGTTTCAGGACAACGTTTGCGCGTGTGAGTGCATATATTATTTTATGTGCTGTATGTTATGGATGTTTGTTTCCTATTAAAATAAAGACTTAAGAATTAATTCATTAATAATTCAGTAAATGTGGAAATGAATAAAGAAATGTTCAGCGTGTGCGGTGATCACAGAATCAGAAGGAAATGAAGTAAAATAATGAATTAATAAATATATAATAATATAATAAAATGTTTATTAAAATACACAATATTTATTTGTTCACAGATTTGTTTTACAATTTATAGTTACATTAATTTTTTTAAGTTAGTGATTTATGATATTTACACATTTAATTATTAATTTTCATAATTAGGCATCAAGGTGTTTTATGCTGTGCATTAAAGTTTTTATGCTTTTGTGTATGTGAGTGTGGATGTGAGTTCCACGTACAGTTTGTATGTACATGGATTTATTTGTTGATTTGTTGAGTCTATATCTAAGTGTGTGTGCATGCACGTTTGTGAGTTTGTACAGTTCAAATACATAGTCTCTCTCTCTCTCCCTCTCCCTCTCCCTCTCTCTTTCTCTCTCTAAGATGGCTATACGCAGTGTAGGGGCGAGCTCCTACTTGGCTGTGAACCTCAGGCCCAGGGCTTATTCGCTGTAACCAGAGTCCTCCCAGGATATCGGCCAAATCACACATGAAAGAGGGGCCTTTGGGAGAAGCTCGCACACCAAATATTATGATGAATTAGGGCCTAATATTAGGAGATAATTCTCAGGCAAACTGAAATAACAAGGGTTAGCACGCATCACTAAAAAAAGCTAAGGGAAAAAAGGAAGGTTGATTTTTTTCTACCTTCAAAAAGTTTTGTATGGGTTTCCATTCGGGTCCATCTTCTATGTTTATTGTTATGTTAACCCGTAAAATACTTATGACAACTTTGCGACGCAGTATTTTTGGGGAACCCTCCTTGTTATAGTTTGCTAGACTTAACACTGGATGGTTTTTGTAAGAAACCTTGGGTGGAATCTGTGCAGAGCTCTGTCTCCTTGCCAAGGGCATGAGGTCTGTACGTCTTCGGGACCTCACCCAGCTGATTTATAAACCAGTTCTGGCCTCAAAACATTCGTCAGCTAGTTTTTAATCACAGTGTAATTGAACGGGCAGTCCTTCCTGTTCCTTTAACCCTGTCTCCGCGATAGATCTCTCAGGTCATTGTTATCATTATTGCTAAGTTCACCAGCATCCATTGGCATGGAGTTCAAGCAAATTCCTGCTTAATTATAATTGTATCATTATTAACAATAACAAGAAGTGTGTTGCATAGAGTGCGTCTATGTAACCAAACATCACAAAAGGATTGTTGATACGCTATTTGTGTTTCTCAGAAGAACATCTGTTTTTTTGTTTTGTTTTAAGAAAATAAATCTAATTTCTTTTTTTTTCTCTCTAACCCGCCGAATGTGCAGGCATGTTGCTGAATGTCCTCCGACATCCGAATTGTGTCACTGTGAACCAACCCCCACCGCATTCTCTAAAAATCCCCCAGCATCATAAATGCACCCCCCAACCTCTCGGGTTGCCCACAGGAAGTCCTGCTCTACCAGGGGAAATGGATCCCAGATGTGTGTCTCCCAGGGCGCCTGGAAAGGGGGTGTAGGGTGGTGTGGGGTGGAAGAAGGGTGTCCAAAGTTTGGGGAGGGGTCTATTTTTTGGCTAGGTGAATGACCCCTGTTCCCCCTGACCAATTTGTATCATCGGTCACATGGGGGTGGGGGAGGCAGGGTTCACCTTGTTTTTATATATATATATATATATACATATATATATATTTTAATACACACACACTCATTTTATATATATATATATATATACATACATACCATTAGAGATGGCCCCGGCGAGGTTTCATGGGTATTTTTAAAAGACAAAAAAAGTAATCTTTTCTGGAACATTCTACAGTTTACATTGAAACATGCTTTACTGCATGTTCTAAACCCAGTGCATGCCCTAATCGGATTATACATCATTTGGAGGCTCACCACTCATGAGCTTCAGACTCACAACCTTCTGGTTCTGGAGTTGGGATGTGGCACCACGTGAAGGAGCTCTTTCCTAACCTTGCTGTCATTTGAATGGATCCTATGGATAAATTCTTCTGCCAACCATTGGTTATTAGACACTGCTTTTGTTGCAGCTGCACAGAGTTCCAAATGTTTAAACCGTGTGGTTTGTCCTGGACTTGTTGGAAAGCGTTAATTACAGAAGTGTTTTGGTATGTGTTTTCATTCAGAGAAAATCTCCCAGACTCATTATAAGACCGTTGTTGTTGTTTTTCAGACTAGCTCTAAACGGTCTGAGGTTTCTCCTTCAGAAAAGTAATAAAACAGAAACTTTAAGCTTTCTCCTCTCTCAAGCTGTGCGTTAAGTGCTTTTGTGCTGAGTCACGGCCATATTTCTGCCAAAAACTAGCTGACAATAACTTCTGTTATGTAGGATTTTTCTATCCAAAATAAACCATTGGTAAGTCAGTGATCAGATTGGCTGTAGGGTAAAATGGCACTATTGTTTGCAGCAATATGTTTTTCTATAGAATTGATTAATTGAACAGACATTTTCAGATTAAGAAAAGGGTGTCTATATTGCAGTGACTGAACTTGTTGGCATGGTAGTAAATGTCACTTGGAGAATATAATGACGCTGGACCTGGAGCCCAAAGGCTGCAGGTTTGAATCCCAAGCACAGAACTATATTTTGTACCATCAAGAAAAGGTTCTTTGCTCCAAATTGACAAAATATTCTGGTGATTAAATGGATAATATCAAGCTATGTGTGTTGCTTTGTAAAAGACAGTCTGATTTATTAATAATAATAATAATAATACCATCATCATCATCATTGCCATCATAATAATAAGCATAGGCAATGCATAATATCATAATAAAAGCACAGTTGCAAAACATGCAATTGTCTCATATGCACACATTAGTACTGTATTGATCAGAGTGAAACCGCATCACCTAATAAGCGTACATTTGTTCGTCATATGTCCGGTAAGCATTCCCCTGTCCCGCGCTCTGTCTCGTCGTGTTTTCTGCTTGAAGTTTTACGGTGTTTCACATTCATTGTGATTGTTTCTCTGCACAGAATGATGGAAGGACTGCTTTTTTTAAAGAATGGAAGGAGAAGAGAGGGAAATGTGGAGTGTTAGTGAAACATTATGTCACATCACTGACAAGGAAATGAAACGTGCAGCATCAATCAGGCTCCTCTGGGGGAGATCAAAGGCCGCTCCAAACTCACGCATCTGGTTCTGTTTGGAGGGCTTTTTTTCCCCTCTTCTTTCCTTTCGGCTTTCTCTCATTCTCTTCCTCTCTCTTTATTCTTTTTTTTTGCCCCCTTCTCGGGGCAAGGGCCCTCCTCCGATTGTCCTGTTAAAACATTCTTTCGAGTTTCCATGACGAGGACTGAGCGGCATGCAAGGTGAGTGGCTGAGAGAGGACAGGTGTCGCATCCAAAAATACTCGTGATCCTTTCTGACTCAGCAAACTCACAGATTCACAGGGGGTTCCCTGCTTAGTGTCTCCTGGCGCCCGATGCTTTCAGATCCTCCTCACTAAACTGGGACCACGTCTTTCAGATGCCCCTTAGTGCGTGTACAATATGCTTGTGTATGTCTTGCATATGTGTGTATGTGAATATGCTGTATGCTTGAGCATGTGTGTAATGTATATGCTTGTGTATGCGTGCATGTGTTGGCATAGTGTATGTGTATGTACACTATACTGTATGTACGCATGTGTGTGTATGTGTGCGTGTGTCCATGTACTGTATGTGTGTGTGTGTGTGCGTGCGTGTGTGTGTGTGTGTGCGCGCGCGCGCGTTGCGCACAAAGAGAGAAAGAGAAAATGGACAGAAGTATGTATACTATACCTTCACTTTTGCACGCAGTTTGGGTACAATCAGGACTACATTTTCTTCTTTCAGGCCTATAAGAATTTCTCCGGAGGCTTTTTCAGACAGCTTAAAGCATTCTGTCTCGGGTGTTCCCCCTTTCTGAAGAATGTGCCCTGTGTACGCGTGTTTACATCTGTGTTAATACTCATTCCCAGCGTTTCGGTTTTCTTTTTCCATATTTACTTTCCTGTCAGGAGTTTTATCATAATTGTCATGTGGAAATAAGTTGATCAGTTACAGGTGTTGCTGGCCACCCCAGCTTAAAAACATAATCCAGGATGGACCTGGAAATTGCAGAAATATGTATAACAAAAAGCAATCACTCACACTGCCCCTAAAACACTGGGCCCTGTTGTAAAGGAATTGATTTCCCATCATGGACACGGACACGGACCTAGTGGCTCATTTGCTTCACCATGGACTTGAGGCGCTAGAAGTATCAGACCTTCATACAAATATTAAGTGGACACCAGAGGACAGAAAGACACTGGATTTGAAAACTTAACATAATATTCCCAGGAGGACTAAACAAACGCACGTAAACTTCAACACAAGAGGGACCAAATTATTCCTACTTTAAGGCTCCAGTACACTGAATGGCCAGTGCAACCTTTTCTTTCCTAAGGGGCCCTCAGAAAGGGGGAAATAAATATTTTTTCTAACCTAACCCTAACCAAACCCTAATTTCAACCATAACCTTAACACGAACCCTAGCCAAACCCTAATTTCAACGATAACCCTAACCTAACCCTAACCCTAACCAAACCCTAATTTCAACCATAACCCTAACATGAACCCTAGCCAAACCATAATTTCAACCCTAACCCCAGGGTGGGAATGGGACAAAAAAAAAGGCCCAGACTGGCCCGCCAAAACCCACCCTACAATTCACCCCACACTACGTAAACAAGGACAAAATAGTACAATGGATTTGATTACTGTAAATCTGTAGGTCTCACAATTTTTAAAACAGTGTTTGACAGCCATTATAAATGATTATTGAACAACATTTATTCATCTTTTTTTGAGTGAAATAGATGTCTAAAATAGATGAAATAATAGGAAATATTGCTTTAGCAATTGCAAAAATTAAAACCATATTGATGAATTTAGTACACATGTTTACAACAGACACAAAATGTGCTATATATTTTGGGGATTTTAGGCAAACAGAAACAAAGTGAGTCCTCTCAGTTGTAACAGTAAAACTCAACATTTAGTTACAGTAATAATGGCTTAAGGTCTAAACAGTGATTCAAAATGAAACTTGTCACAGGAATATAGAACATAGAACTTCCTGAGTTAAGCACACTCTGGGAATAGAACACTATGGAATCTGAAATAGGCTATTTATAACATTAATTGACATGAAAATACAACAGTTTAAAGAATTTGCATTTCTTGGAATTGTTAAATGATTCTTACATTACATTCATTTAGCAGACGCTTTTATCAAAAGCAACATACAATAAGTGCATACAGAAGGTCATTGAAGCAACTACAGAACAGATTAGACAAAGCACATCCTTCCCATAATGTAGCAGCTATCCCTAGTAATGAACATTGAGTGTAGTTCACAGTAAGCTGTGGGTAAATTCGCTATATTATAATTCCATTATAAATACTATAACATCAAACAAATAGCTACAGACAAAAAACACAGGGAACAGGTACTATGAGAAAAGGTCCTAGATTGGTATATCAGTCAAGGTGGAGTCTGAAGAGGTGTGTCTTCAGGCCACGACGGAACGCAGACAGTGTTGGAGTAGAACGTAGGAGAGTGGGGAGTTTCACCACTGGGGAGCTAGGGTGGAAAAGCTCTGCTGTAGCAGAGCGAAGTGGTCGAGCAGGAACATAGTGCTGGATTAAGTCCTGCAGGTAGGAGGGGCCTGTCCTATTGGCTGCAGTGTAGGCTAGGGTCAGAACTTTAAACCTGATCCTGGCCGTGACTGGCAGCCAGTTGAGTGACCTCAGCAGGGGGATGACATGCAAAAATTTCGGGAGGTTGAATACAAGCCAGGCAGGTGCGTTCTGGATCGGAAGGCAGAATGGCGCAGGCTGATAGGCTTGCGAGCAGGGAGTTGCAGTAGTCCAGGTGTGAGGTGACCATGGTCTGGACAAGAAGCTGGGTGGAGTAGGTGGTCAGGTATGGGCGAATCCTCCTGATGTTGTACAGGAGGAACCTGCAGGACCGTACTGTTGTCTTGATGTGCTTGATGTGGTCTTGTATGGTATGAAGAGGATGTCTGTCTTGTCAAGGTTGAGCTTCAGGTGATGGGTAGCCATCCACTCAGAGATGTCAGCCAGGGAAGCAGATATCTTCTTCTTAACCTGTGGGGTAGAGGGAGGGAAAGAGAGGAAGAGTTGAGTATTGTCAGCATAACTATGGTATGAGAAGCAATGTGAATTAATGACTGAACCAAGAGACTTAGTATAAATAGAGAACAGCAGAGGACCCAGCACAAATCCCTGCGGGACTCCTGTAGAAAGCGGATGAGGTGCAGATAGGGAACTCTTCCAGGAGACTCGGTAGGATCCATTAGTGAGATACCATACAAACCAGGAGAGGACAGTCCCAGAAATGCCCATCTCAGAGTATGTGGAGATCAGAAGTTCATGGTTGACCATGTCGAATGCCGCAGACAGGTTAAGTAGAATCAAAAGAGAGAAGAGGGAAGAGGCTCTAGCAGTGGAAAGTGCCTCCATCACAGCCAGGAGAGCAGTTTCGGTGGAATGCCCGGTTCTGAAGCCGGATTGATGAGGGTCAAGCAGGTTGTTCTGGTGGAAAAAAAACAGACAGTTGGTTAAGGACAGCTCGTTCGAGAGTTTTGGACAGGAAGGGCAAGAAAGATACTGGACGGTGGTTCCTGACATCAGAGGGGTCCAAGCTAGGTTTTTTAAAGAAGTGGGGTAACACGGGCAGTCTTAAAAACAGCAGGAACATGGCCACAGGTTATGGAGGTGTTGATAATGGAGGACAGATATGGAAGGAGCTCACCAGATATAGACTGGAAGACTGCTGAAGGGATGGGGTCCAGTGGACAGGTGATTGCATGATGGTGTGTCACAAGTTGGAGCACATCTGTGTCTTCCAGCGACTTGAAGGACGACAGTGTAGCAGTGGCTTTGTTGTGGAGGATGTGGGGTGTCAACGGATGAGTGAAGGAGTTCCAGATCGTGGCCACCTTCTCCTCGAAGTGGGTCAGGAAGTCATCTGCAGAGAGGGAGGAGGGTGAAGGGGGTGAAGGAGGGATAAGCAGGGAAGAGAAGGTGGAAAAGAGTTTACGTGGATTAGACACACATGCATTCATTTTAGACTGAAAAATTTAAGCCTTAGCCGATGTAGTTGCGGATGTGAAGGCTGCCAGCAGAGTGTGATAGGAGGAGGTCTTCTGGGGATCTGGATTTTCTCCACTTTCTCTCAGCGGCTCGCAGCATGGTTCTGCTGAATCTGAGAGAATCCGTCAGCTACAGGCAGAAGGGTGATAGTCAAGCTTGTTTGGAGACAAGAGGACATAGTGAGTCGAGAGACTGAGAGAGGCAGGAGTTAAACATAGAGGTGGCAACATCAACACGCATATTAGCAGATGAAGCAGGAGGAGGAAGTGCAGAGAGAGCGGAAGAAGCGAGAGAGGAGTGCGAGAGGGTGCGGCGATTTCTCCTGAACATTACAGTGGGTGGGTTGTTAGCGGAGTTCAGGGAGGGAGAGTGGGCAGGAGAGAGAATGAAAGAAAGAAATGGTCTGATACATGGAGCGTAGTCACCGTGAGTTTAGATGTGGCACAGCTCCTGGTGAGTACAAGGTCTAGTTCGTTACCAGCCTTGTGGGTGGCAGGCGATGGGGACTGAGTGAGGGTGAAGGACTGGAGGAGCAAGGTGGCACTGGATAGCTGGGAACTCTCTGTTTGGAAGTTGAAGTCTCCCAGTAGGATTACAGGGGTGCCATCCTCAGGAAAGCATCTAGTGGACCTGGAGGGCGATAGAGAGCAACAATGTAAAGTTTAGATGGGTGAGTTACAGTGACTGCATGAAACTCAAAGGAAAATATATTCAGGCAGGATGTGGAAATGAACAAACCAGTGCCCCCGCCTCAGCTAGAGGCCCTAAGGGTGTGGGAGAAGGAGTAGCCAGCAGACAGAGCAGCTGGAGTGGCTGCATTATCAGGAGTGATCCAGGTCTCAGTGAGAGCCAGGAAGTGAAGGGACTTCATCTTGGCATAGGCAGTGATGAAGTCAGCTTTCTGGACAGCTGACTGGCAATTCCATAGTGCACCCACCACTGAGAGTTCCTTATGAGAGGACAGGGGTGGGCAGACCAGGTTAGCCAGGCAGCGACTGCGGTGGTTGGGCCTCCTGAAGCGAGGTATCGAGCACAGAGGAATGGGGGTTAGACACATGGTAGGGGGTGATAGGACAACTTAGATAGTGAACAAGTATAACAAACAGACAAGTCAGACAAATTGATGACGAGGCTGCTGTATTATAGCTTATACACTATTTGCTAATTTCTCAATTGCACTCAGCTGCTTGCAGAGCTAATTCACACAGGTGAAGCTAGTTTAAATTAGCAACACAAAAGACCGGTAGTTGGCGTAATTACACAAAGCAAGTTACCAACTGACAGCTAATACTTTTACCTCAATTTACTTAGGCTACAAACAGTTTGATTAACTAATACACAGTTGAAACCGAATGAAAATATGATACTTAGCCTATTCGAGAGTAGATAATCAATGCAGTCTAAATGCACTTCTTGCCAAATTTCTTAACTTGGCTATTCATTTTGTAACTGTAAACTTCATATTATCATATTATCATGACATTTTATGACGCCTTTTATGTTTTGGGTCAAATTGACCCCAAAAGTTTAAACTGACACAAAAACTATTGTAATAGCAACAAATTTGACACTTTCTGTTTTACCCTTTGTGTGTCTCCCAATTGACAAGCCTTTTATTCCTAAATATTACAAATCTGTGATGAAACATCTCATTTTAGAGCCTGAGGTAAGTGAAAGTTTGTGAAGTATGGGAAAGTGCCACCAAAACCACCCACAAAAATCTGAGCTGTCCCAGGCAACACCTTTATGTACAAAGGTAGCACAGGACTTTTGAAAACATAGCATTATGTTTATTGCTTGTTACTATTTAATCCCATAATATTAGGAAAAGTCATATTACATCAAGATGAAAAAATTATTGGAATTTTTAAAAACCATAATTATAAAGATAGTACATTTTATTTTTATTTGCAGTGTATTATTGTAACTTGCTAGATTGCTTCTCTTGTTTGCATGCTTCATTTTGAGCCTGCTGAATATAATTCCTCCTGTGTGGAGTGCAAGAGTAACGCTGGGTTCACACCATCTACTCGCGACAGTGACAAGATTCCATTCAAAGTCTATGCAAACAGCAGGAGGGGTGGAGTCAGTACACAGCGACAAATAACCTGTGTTTGTCTTTCTGAAATGTTGACTAGCACAATTTCCCAGGCAATGCATTCGTCAGGCAGCAACCACCACACACTTGACCTTTGTGTAGTGCATGTGCAAAAGGGCGGGCGTTGCTCAGTGGTCAAACAGTGACAGCATCATCATGGATAAACCTCCCGAATCTCAGCCTGAGGAAGAATCACCATGGCCATACTTAAGCAAATACATGACACTGACTAGCTCCACTGACAAAACCTACGTTTTTACTTGTGAGCTATGCAAACCAAGAGTAAATCCACTGGTGTGAAGTAATTGGTAGCTTGAAAAGCTATGCTTCCCCCACACTGCCTACCCATGCGTGACACAGTGGACAATAGCATCTATTTGTGAGTTCATAAAATATTTTTTCATGACCAAAAATTTGTATTCCGTCATAGCAACAAGCTAAACCCGACAATGCAATTGTTGTATAATTATACCACGTCATTCTACTATCAATATCTGCTACTAAATATTAAATAAATACACAATCCTACCATTGGCTTTACGCATGTGGTCATTTATTGTCTTGGGCAATTTTTTTAAAATACAGACCACTTTATAACGCTTTACACTACCTGAAATGTCTTCAGGCAGAACCCCGTATGCTGTACCAACACCTACAGAAAAGGCATTCGCTGTCAGGACTTTTCCCTCCATGATATGTGAAGTATATGTGTATATGCTTGTAATGGTTGGTTGTTGGTCTTGCTGGCTACAGTTTTTTTTTTCCACACTCACTTTTATACTGTGATTGATATTGTTTTTTTTTTTTTTTGTTTTTTTGTACTTTTTTGTAGTACGTTTTACGTTGGTGGCTCAGTCATGTTTTATGATTGATGTACCAATTTTCATTGAAGCTACAACATTTGGCAGCATTTTTCTGATGGTGGAATATTATTTTATTATAATGTGATCGTACATAATATAGGCCATGGCAGTGGTTCTCAACCCTGGAGTACCCCTGTGTATGTTGGTTTTTGTTCCAACCACAATTGCAATACCAGAATTTTAACAAGCTGTTAATTTTTGTTCGTTGTGGGTGGGGGGGTGGGGGGGCATTAATTTGACCCCCGTACGTACGTACGTACCATGTGCGTACGTACGTACCATATGCGTCTGTCTGTCTGTGTGTCACACGTGTATGTACCAGAGCCCACCACCAGAGGGGTGCTATTACAATTAATTTTCCCATAGCCAAGTACATTTTGCTTTGTACATAAAAAAAATATGCTTGATGTCTCCGCATGTTGAATGACCGGATTACTCAGGAGACCGTCTACTTTCTAAATCCACAGAGTTCAGAGCTTAAGGTGTTTAGTAGCTCTTTCATAGTCCCATTAAGCCATATTGTTTTTGCGCCACTAGATGGAAACATTGTACAGATTAACACTTAGCCACAGACTGAGATGTATAGAGTATGGCTAGCTAGTTATAATCGTTATAATTCACAACATAGATCAGATGTCAACAACTGTAGGCTACATGATACAGACATGCACATGGGTGGGGGTTGACAGGTTTACTGTGCACTTGTTTTTAAATAGGTGTTTTTAATGTTTAGAGGGATTATTTACGTTAGCAACAGCTATGCATGCCACGAAGAATAAAAGTCCAATATTCACATTGTGCTGTATTGTAAACAATTAAAGAAGTAAAACATTTTTTAACTGATCAAATTAAAGACTGAGGTGAATCAATAGGCTCATAATTGGTGAAATTGTGGACACATGGCCACTAAAACTAAACTAACTTTGGTACATAATGAACTGCATTCAATTACCTAATTAGGAGCCTATTCACCTCAGTTGTTGCCTCTTCTTTGTAATTGTTGCAATATAACACAATAAGCATAATGAACATCGGAATTTTATTTAGTGGCTTAAGAGGGTAAATAATCTCTCTAAACATTAAAAACTAATTAAGAAAACTAACAGCTTGTTAAAATTCTGGTATTGCAATTCTGGTTGGAATGAAAACCAGCATACACAGGGGTACTCCAGGACCAGGGTTTAGAACCAATGGGCTATGGAATATTATCTTCCTAGGCTTTACTTGTCACTTTGGGCATGGAAAATATTCATTCCAGTTTACTGTGTGCTATGATATATGCAAGATGAATGTAGAATTTTTCTTGGAGTCATTATAAATGAGAAATATTTTTTTTTAAACTACACAGAAATGTGATCCCAGGGCATGAAGCAAAAGAATACATACTGTAGAGTACAAAAGGTTAGGGTTTGGCTAGTGGTAGGTTTTGCATTAGGGTTTCACTAGGGTTAGGGTTCAACTTAGGGTTTGGCTAGGGTTAGGCAGTAGCAGACTGGCCATCTGGAACACTGGGAGTTTTCCTGGTGGGCCGTCTGAAAATTGGGCCGATGCATTCCCCTCTCCTCTGCAAAAAAATTACTAAAAACCCAAGTGCTCTGTGTAGCATTGACTGGCCCAGGTGAGTGGGCTGCTGGCTCATTGCAGGTTGGAGGAGAGGTTACATTTTTCACATCTGTCAATCTCCGTCTTGAGCCCAGCCCACTTGGTCCAGTCTACCCTACCTCAGCTGTGCCCCTTTCCCATCACCCTCTGCTGATTGAAGGCTGTTTAATATCAGAGGAAAGTCATTTTTACATGACTAGCTTTGTTAACATGGACAAATGACAAAAACATACAAAATGGAAATAAAAAAAAATGTGTTTGAAGATATTTGTTTTGAAAAAAGGATTTCACTGTAAAAATATGCCAATATATAAGGCTACAGTGTTGGATCCCACGAGTGAAAAATCTTTGATCATCCAAAATCCAAACCTATTCTCAAGCTCCTGAACCCAACTTTAATCTTGCCTCAGCCCTTTAAGGCTTTTTGTTTTTCTAACCCTCGCCGAACCCTCATTAGAACCCTAAAACCTCATTGTAGCTCATGTATTCGCTTAAATGTCCATTTTTAAAAAATATCATCAATTCCATAAAATTAATTCAAAAAAATGAGTTTGATGTATTTTATTTTGAAAAATGCATTCACTGAAAAAATATATAGTATAAGGCTATAGGGTCACATCCCACTAGTTAAAAATCATGGATCATGCATAATCAAACAGTAAGCTTTGTCCTTACTGTTTTCCAAGGTCCTGAACACAACTCTAATCTTGCCTCAACCCTAATGCTTATCATTTTCCTAACCGTAACCCTAACCCTTGTAATTCAAGTCTTACCCTCCAGTGACACCTGTAGGCACTCGAATGGCACAGTCAAGTGACTAATTATACAATTGAGAGAAAAATATTGATACAATTGAGTGGCTAATTGAGACACATATAAAAACAATTAGTTGGCCTAATACATGAGTCAGAGAATAAATCAGTTGCATTTATTTGTGGATCAGTTACATCTATTTATTTATTTTTGTGAAAATGATAAGCCCTACCCTCATAAGGAAAGGAGCATCAACACTGTTGACAAGGGCCGTCAAACATCTGATGGCAACTACTGACAAGAACGGGAATCTTGATCCCAGTACATTCCAGAATCGGTATGCATTCTCGCTCTTTATTTCTCCCAGCATTTGGCATGTGTAAGCCTATACAAATAACACTATGCTACATTATGGTTGACAATTACCATAAAAAAATAATTGAAAAGCTCTAGAAAACAGGGGGAAAAAAACTGGAAAAGTCACGGAACTGCCAAAATAAAGGAAAAAATCACGGTATCCATGACACCAGTGACTTCCATGACAAACACCCAGTCTTAATTCTTAGCACAAGAAAACGGCACTGCAATGTCACTGGGAAAATTCTGGAATACAGCTGAAAAAATATTTCCAAACTTCACACGAACAGGCAAAACTTTGTCTGTTGCAGCTCCTCAAGTTTTCACCAAGCATCATCAATCAATGACCAAAGAAATTGTAAAATAACTGACCATATTCAAATTTATTCACAGAGTTTAGAACGTTTAATTTTTATTTGAACTTTGTACATGACATTCACCACTTTTATTTAATTTAATTTAAAATATATAGCTCTACTGCCATTTCATTATTATTAATGGTCTGCTCCGGTGGGGAAGCTGTTTTCCTCAATTGGTACTGTTTAATGGCAATTGGGGGTAAAAATAATATAAATGTCCTTCTAAGCAAAATGCCTCCTGAAGTCTCGTCATTTCAGAAACTGCCATTTACGAATAGGAGACATACGAAATCTCTGAATTTCAATTTGTTGAATTTTCTGCCTTGCTCCATCTACTGCCTCCCACTCCAGCATGCCATTTCAATGACGTCAACAGGTGGCTGCAGTGAGTCTGAACAGATTGGTGCCTGAATTTAGCTTCGTACTGGATAGCTAATCAGTTAGCTAGCAGATAGCACTGAGATCATCATGTCAGGGAAGAAGCATTGTGTGATGCCAGCATGCATGGCTGGAAAAAAAAAAGACAGCAATGGTTATCTTACATCTCCTGCAGCGGTGGAAGTACAACTGCATTCAACTCGGATTATGCATGGCTATGCAGCCATAATTATTTGCCTGAGGCCGTGTCCAAATCACCGCACTTGCAGTTGAGTATACTTTTAAAAAAAAGCTGTTAAGTACTCGACAATTCTGAAAATTGAGTTCTTGTGTTTTTAATATCCCCGGACAATATACTTATTTCCGGGTTTTCGCTCATAATAGTATGGAGGATATTTTTCGCATACTGCATGTATAAGCAGTATACAGTATGCTAGTACACAGTAAAAAAGACGCAGTAGATAGGGCTCTGATTCGGACAGCCTGAGTGTTTTTCAAATGTAAGAGAGTATTCACTAGGCTTTGCGAGAAAACTAAATCTAAAAAAATTATTCTGTACCTTCCGTAACAATAAACCAGGTAAGTGTCTTTTAACTATGTATAGCTAACTTGCTAGTTTATGTCCTTATTGCATTTCTGTCCTTTTTTGCAGTAACATGCTGTTACCAGTTAGCTAGCTAACCTTGGCTAGCTGGTAGCAAAGAGGCTTGTAACATTAGCTAACGTTAGTGTAGTGTGTGCTGAGTGTTTAGTGCATGCAGAAGCCGTATAAATGCTTTTTGGCTAATGTAGGACGTGCATAGTAGCAAACAGATTTGTAAACAGTGCATGCACCGACGTTGATGTGATGTGACTTTGCTTATCAATCAAATTTTCAGTGGGAGTGTCTTGGTCACTTGGGATAGTCCCCCCAGTTAAGCAAGGTTTTCATAGCTTCTATAAAAAATAGGCAAAGAAATACATGCTTATTTCAGTGAATTTTGACAGAAAATTAGCAAATCAGATAAATCAACATTAGGAAACATTCATGACTGTTTATCATATTTTGAGCCCCCGGAGTAGACCTTTAACCCTATCCATGGCGGCCCCCTAGTGGTGAGTCATCGACATCCCAATTGTAGTATTCATATATATTTATCTGAAAATAAATTATTATTTTTAAATTATTTGACTGTACAAAATACCCAATATTCTGATACAAAATTGTTAAAAAGTGTCACCGCTTGCGAAAACACCAGCCTCTCAATAAAACAGCGTGCTAATAGCCCAAACCATTGTTTACAACCTTCATCTTGCCAGTCACAGACAATAAAATGCATCGTTTCTAAATGCTAAAAAAAAATCATATTCCAATATAGGAACAATGAGATATTATTCAAAAGTTGTAGGAATAAACATTGCTCCTTGCTCACTGTACTATGTACAGTATCCGATGTACTTTCAGTTTAGTAGACATTAGGTGTGTGCAATGAAGTCTCTATCTGTAGCTGAACCTTTTCAAAATTGTCTGTCTGTATCTGTATTCGTATATAAACCGGAAGTGGGTGTGGCCTAAAGTCTACAAAATAAATACATATAGTTTTTTTCTAACATAATTTCACTCAGATTGCCCTTGTTGGCCGTTCAAAGCCAATATATTTTTTTGTATTTTTATATATTTTTAAATTTTTTCTTCCATGTAACGTAAAGACTAAACATCTAGCACTGTATGAAAAAATTGAAGGAATTAGGAATTAGGACGAAAGGAATTAGGTTGTTTTTTTTCACTCGTTCATACAGTGTGTCATAAAATTCCAGCAGTTATGAATAAGGCTGGGTATTTGTCACAGACTTTACTGTAAATAAATCCATTACATTAATTTTACGTGCATCTAATCTGATATTTGCTATGGGGTGTCTCTTGTTTTTGTTTAAGTTTTGCAATGTCAGGTCCCCTTATGTTAGCTGATGTTTGTGTGATTTTTTTACCTTGTTTGTACTTGACATACATATTATAATACGTACAGGGGATTTCTACCCTTAACAAATGTGTAAAACTGTAGCTCTAGCAGTCATTCTAGTTGTTCTAATCTTCAGCTGAGTATGGGTATGTGTGCGGCAGAAGTTATGGGATCACACCTGAGCGGCTCTCAATGCATCTGTGTCTGTGAACAAGATGGGAAAAAGGTTTCTGAGCAGATCTGGGTGAAATGTGTTGAAAAGATGTCTGACGTGGCAGCTAAGGGTAGCGGTGGGTGCTAGAGCTATTCTAGCGGTACAGTATCTGTTCACATAATAACATCTACATGTAACAGCTGCATAGCTTTTAGGTTAAGAAGTCATTGTCTGTCCACATCTGTCTGTGCAGATATTTATATTAAGAAAAGGTAAACACAGACTTATTCAACATAGACTTATACAACACAGACTTATTCAACTTGCAAATCCAAGTCTTCCAGACATCAACAATATGAGGCCCTGATCAAACAGCAGCAATAAACGGACAATTGTACATATACTGCATATGCACACACACACAGAAATACACATTAGAAAGAAAATGGACCGCGTCCATGCAATGGGCTGGTGCGCTCTGCACAATATGAGCTGGATGCATGCATTGCATATTGTTTAACATCCATCAATGTATTAATTAATACTGTATATGATAGAAGGTTTGTGCTACTCTGTCTGAAGTCAAAATATTTTTAACTTATTTGTGTGTTGAAGCCAAAATGCAATATAAAAAAGTAGGGAAAAACCAGCACTCACAAAAATGTTCAATCCTTGTATATTTTTCATTTTATTACGCACTTGTTTACTAGCACGGTTGCGCTTTGGCTACTGCCGTCCTTAGTGTGTGCTGGAAATAGTTCTCTTTTTGCTGTATTTTAATTTTGCTGGTCAGCTGCTAAAGCATGAGGCTTCAATTCAAGCATCTTTATGACAGTTCCATTGTGGTAGTCCGGGGCTAAGAAATTCTACCTTCCAGAGGGAAAAAAATTAAGCGCTTGCATGGTGTTGAATTTAGTACGTCAAGGAAGCGATCGACCATGTCTATTCTAGACACATATAGGCCGCAGCACATTCGTTTTGGGTTTTTCACCATGACCATAATGATTTTAATTGCCTGATTTTTAATTGAGTGATCTTTAAGTGCGATAATATATTTTTTTAATTTATCCAAAAACCTTTGGCGGACACCACTTTGAGAATCACTGGTATAAGGCAATGTCACATAGTTGTGGACACAGTAGGCAATTTAATTTGATTACATCGGTCACTGTCAATGGCTATCAGTTTATCACAACAACGCATAAAACACAAAAGAACGCCAGTGCTGTTTTGGCAGTGCCAAATATTCTGAGGGAAATTGCCTTCTCAATATCAATAAGGGGGAAGATAATATAAGATATTGAGGAGGCAAGGATCATGAGCAGTTCCTTTCTTTTTCCGCACTTTCTTCTTTCCATCACCTTGGTAAAGATTAATATTCATCTCATCTGCCCATAAGACTTTGTTTCAGAACTCTACAGTTTTTTTTAAGATACTATTTTAACCAACTCAAACCTGGCTGTTCTGTATTCGATGCTTACCAGCGATGTGATGCTTACCTTGTGATGAACCCTCTGAGGTTATGCCGGTGTAGTCTTCTCTTCATGGTAGTGATTTGCACATCTATGCACACATCCTGGTGTTTTTGGATCTGTTCGTTGGTTGAAAAGGGTTTTTCTTCACAACTGAAAGTATTTCTTTCATCCAGTACAGTGGTCTACAGGGGTCTACCAGGTTGTTTGCTATTGTTGAGTTCACCAGTGCGTTCTTGCCAAGGGCCCAAAACCAGGCTTTGTTGTTGAAGCTCACTTCCTGGTCTTGTTGAGAACATTGCTCTCTGGCACCAGTGCGGTTGGCTCCAGTATAAGTCTTCCAGGCCCATTTTTCATTACAAGTCAATGGTACCAAAAGTGGTCAAAATATGAAGTCAATACATTTTTCCTGAGAACATGTAGCAATAGGTGCCTTTTTATGGTCTAATGTCTCCCCATGTGCCGATTTGTGAAGGTGTTGTTTGAACAATGTTTTAATATTTTGTAGACCAATCCGTGTCAGTTTGCGGCACTTCTTAGTTACTGCGGGTCACTAGTATCTCAGTATCACTAGTATGCGCTTAGAGCACGAACCGGACGCGGCCCGGACATAATGACAATACAAGGGTCCTCCTGCCCCCTACTGCGCAGTCTCTGGCTTCAATTTATGTACAACATGGCAACACTTCTGCAGCTTCTAAACGCTTTTCATAAGCCCATGGAAAGTCAATGGGTGATGTCACAGTGACTTTGTCCATATTTTTTTTTTACAGTATATGGTTCATGCTTCTTAACAGTGTATCAAACATCCAATGCTTTGGCTATGTTTCCGATCAATTTATTCCCATTTTCAGCACGGCCTGCTTTATTGGCATTGACACTTATTTGGTCCTCATGCTGAGAGACAACAGCAACAAATGCAAATTTCACAACTAGAATCAACTCGAGACCTTTTGATAGCTTTATTGTGCATGGACTAATGATGCAGGAAGCTGGAGAAGAAACAGCTGAACAGCCAATTGTACAATTACTTTTGCCACCCTAAAATGGGGGGACCTTGTATAAAAAGGACTAATTCCTACACAGGTCACCCAATGTGGTATGCATGAAATGTGTGCCAATATTAATGAAATCCTTAATTCAATAATTAATACTTAAATAAAAAGTCAAATGTCAACATAAATAATTAAATGTAAAATGTGTTTAATTATTTATGCCCTCACTTAATTATTTATTTCCATATTTAATTAGTTAATTATTTATTTCCACATCATTTCATTACTTTTTTCCACATTTAATTATTTCAGGATTGTTGGTGTACGTGTACACTGAGAAATAATGAAATCTGTCAAAACCACCCATCAAAACTGGTGGGCAGAGTCTAATATCTGATTGGTTGAATTTTATAGACCTGCCCTCGAAAATCCATTCAGTTTGGATCAGTCAATTTTACCGAGCTACATTCGTTGATTAGAGACAACATTAAGTTAATGTTAGATAGCTATCCTTAGCTTTTTATTTATGACTACCAACATGGTAAATTGCCCATGTGGAAGAACAGAAACACATTTGAACATAGCATAAATAATTTAGGTAGGTAGCTACATTTATGTCTAACATTTTAGCAGTGATAACTAATGTTGGCCAACCAATACCACAGCCATAATGCTAGCTGGATAACTGATAGCTGGATTTTCAGGCTTGTGTTAAAAAAAGGTGTTGCTTGAGAAGGGGTTAATTATTTCTCAGTGCACAAATACATGAGCAACCCTGAAATAATTACATGTGTAAATAAATAATTAAATATGTAAATCCATGATTAAATGAGGGCATAATTAAACGTGGAAACAAATTCTACATTTAATTATTTATGTTGACGTTTCACATTTTATTCATGTATTTAATTAATTAATTAATTAATTATTTAATTAATATTGGCACAAATTGTCCTCCATAATATGAATGTAACTACCTCAAATTAAAGCTGACAGTCTGCACTACAATGTCATATTCATTGTTTTATATAAAATAATCAAATATGCAGAGTGTACAGAAACTATCCCAATACTTTTGCATTTAACTGTATATATATATATATATATATATATATATATATACTTTATACAGTATACTGTATATAAAATCTAATTTAAAGATAGTTGAAGGGCTGCACTAAAAGTGAAAGAAGGTGTTGTTTTTTACGCTACACAGCGGAGGGCTCATACAGTTAAAGCATAGAAGCTCTGTTTAGCGCCACCCCTGGTCCTGGCGCATGTGTCAGTGATGTCATGCTCCAGGTGTGCCCACTGCACGCCCCAGTTCTCCCCGTGTTTACATCCCTCCGCTCTGTTGATCCAAGATGGTGGTCCGTCACTCCCCCTCTGTCTGTCTGAAATCTCTGTGCTGACCACGGCAATGTAGGTACCGCTGAGCTGTACTCAGGCCACATGTACAAGAAGCTGGACTGAAGGGAAGAAAAGAGAGGGAGGAGGGGAAGGGAAGAAAGGGAGGAAGGGGGGGAGAAAGAAAGAGGGAGGTGCATCATGCTTTTTTCATTTCAAGCTGCAAGTTTTAAATATGCATTGTTTTCTTTTGTTGTTTTTCTTTTCCTAAAAGGCCTGGTGGTGGCGCAGGGCAGAAGAGAAGTTGGGAAAGGAGGGAGGGAAGAGGGAGTGAATTGGAAGAGGGATTGTTTTTTTTTGTCAGGGAAAATCTGGAACCTATAAACTTCAGACAACTTCTGTAAAATCTTCAGCCGGGCTCCTGCCGATTGGCTGAGTCGAGTGCTTCTGCCCCATTTCCCACCAATTGCCGACCCGCTCCACTTCCTGCTCTGCCGGGTGCGGCCATGCCCCCACAAAACACAGGCTCTGCCAATGAGAGAAGAAGACCGGTTCAGGACTCCCAGGACCCTTCCCACTGGTGATATAAGAGTGCAGAAAGGAAGCTGGTGGTGGTAGACCTGCTTTAACACGGGAAAGTGAAACACACAGACACCAGAAACACATGTGTTTTCACAGATGGACATAGCAACCACTTTTTTGGTTTAATCGGCATTTGGATTTTCAGCTTTAAACGCAAGGTTTAAGAAGATATCTCTGTACATACTAGTGTGCGTGTGGAGGGGGTCGGACCGGCCGACGGCAAGAGAATCGGAGCGGGCACACGCCGCAGGAGCGAAATAGCAGTGAGAGGTACCCAGGAGAGACGGAGACGGACAGAACGCACTGCGCAAGAGAAATAGAAACAGGAGAGAGAGGAGGGCCCAGGAGGGACACCACCATGAGGGAGGAGCTATCCGGCACCGAGTCCCCTGAGGGGGGCCTGGCGGCCAGCGAGGAGGAACTGGAGCGCGGGCCAAAGACGGGCACCGCTGCTGTGGGCGGCGGACGCAAACGGGTGCCGTACCCCAAGAAAGAGGATGGGGGCGGAGGGGGCAGGGAGAAGGGGGCAGGCAGCCCTCCCTCCACCACGCCCTCAGGCCCCAAGAGGCCCAAGAAGAGCCCGCCGGTGGGGGGGCCGGTGGCCGTCATGGCGATGGTCCCTGCCCCGGGCCCCGGCCAGCCGATAGAGGACCTGCACACTCAGCGCGTGATCGCCAATGTGAGAGAGCGTCAGCGCACGCAGTCGCTGAACGACGCCTTCTCCTCGCTGCGCAAGATCATCCCCACACTGCCCTCCGACAAGCTGAGCAAGATCCAGATCCTCAAGCTCGCCTCGCGCTACATCGACTTCCTGTACCAGGTGCTACAGAGCGACGAGATGGACAGCAAGCTGGCCAGCTGCAACTACCTGGCGCACGAGAGACTCAGCTACGCCTTCTCAGTCTGGAGGATGGAGGGGGCCTGGTCAATGTCTGCTACCCACTAACCCCCAGCCCTCCCCCCTGCCCCCAACCCACTAACCCCCACCCCTTCTCCCCCTCCAACTAACCCCCACCCTCACCTCTACCCACTAACTCTATTCCTACCCTTCTCCCCCCACCCCCACCTCTGACCCAGTGAACCCAAACCTAACCTCCACAGCGGCACATCTACAGGTATTTACACCTGATTACGCAAGACTGTATTTCGTTTTTTTAAAAATTTATATAATATGCCTTGCACATCAGCGTTATTTTCATACTCGTTCTTAAATATGTTAATTACTTATATTTATGGATTCAACAAGTTGTTGGAGCAGAGAGGACCTGTCTTCTGGAAATCCGTGGAAATGTACATTAAGATCACAGGGATCCGTTGGTTAGCGAATTGCTAATGTTCAGTTAACGTAATATCTTTTTGGTGATTTTAAACGTGAGCGCTGGTGAATTTCTGTCCAATGGGAGTCTGAGGAAGTACAACACTGGTGAGATTGAGTGGGCCTTTTGCTAAACTTGAAAGTACTCAGAAAAGGGTTAAACAAAACAGATTGGGGGAATTTTGCTATGAGTAATTTTGTTATGAGTAATACTCATTTGAACATGTGATCTGAATTTCTCTTAGTTTGTTTGGTTTGAAACATTTCATTTTTGGCTGGACATCCTCTCTAGCAGGCCTGCTCTTATTGACGGGCATGTCTACTGCTATCATCCGAGTCAGTCTTTTTTTAAACCAAGAATAAAGATTGTGAAAATAATTTTAAGCGGAATAATCAGTTGCCAATGAATTTATCTTGTTGTTCCTACTATGGAGGACGATATTGCTAAAGACAAGTTTATTCTATGCCAGAATTGTGTACAGTGTGGAAGACCCTAACTCAGGGGTGTCCAATCTTTTCCGAAAATGGCCGAAGTGGGTTTTTGTTTTAGTCCAGCACTAAGACACCTGATTTTACTTATCAAGGTTGATAAAACCTTGATTGTTGACAAGCTTGATTGAATACCATTATTAGTTAATTAGTTCAATAATGTGTTGTAGTGCTGGGCTCAAACAAAAACCTGCTCCCACACCAGCCCTTTTTGAATAAGATTGGACACCCCTGCTCTAACCTAATCTCAGGCAGTGTGGAAGAAGCTCACTGTATGTGTATCTGACCTCAGTTGTGCCACAGATGTGCCAGAGATGTCACCTGTGTTTAAATGATCCAACAACTGACCTGGGAACAGTACACCTACACAAGACAGGACACAAGCATCTGCTCACAGGGAGACAGGAGGAAAGCTTTGATTCGCTGGCCACAGGGTGCCAAAGAAACTCACAATACACAGGCTAACCTCATGCTAACAACCTAACATTCTATTGTTTGTAAAAAAAATATAGGACAGTAAATGTGGTTGAAACTAGTTATAGTGATAAAGGACAGGTTGTGCATTTCTTATTATTTAGTTATTCACTTACTTTGAGTGGCACAATACAAAACTGTCATGAAATGTCAACACATACAGTGCGTGTAATCAAATATTCATAGTGCGCGTCATAAGACACACGTTTGGAAGAAACATAGTCCATGTTTTTAGACATACATAATACGGTATTATAGTATGTCATAAGATGCACAATGCATGTTGTAAGACATAATATCCATAAGACATACACATGCATCTCATAAGACATACAGTATATTGTGAATGCCATTACACACACATAGGAAGTGTTATATAACACACATAGTGCATGTCATAAGGCACACATAGTGCATGCCTTAAGACACATGTCATAAGAGATGCAAGAACAAGGCCATAGGTACACAGTAACAAGCAATTTTATGAGTACTTAAAGATATCTTCTTAATGTGTAGAAACAATCTTTGTGACTCGTAGAATCTAATCCTAGTATAATTCATAACTTCAGATATTTATGTTGTGTCAATCGTAACGGTCAATAATTTAGCTCTTCTTACTCGTTCGTTTTTGTGAGTTCATTTTGAAATCATAGATCGTAAGACAGCTTGCTCTCAGACCACAGCTCGACAAACCCAGGTTTGACTGTGACAGTGGGGGACACTAACGTTGAATTTTTCAGATTATCCTTGTCGAAGATCACTTGAAAACAGCCCTGTATGTTCAATGATGTCATTAGATTGTTCAATGTTAAAAGGAGGCATTTTTTTAATTATATTTTTTTGGTAGCCGTAACACAAATACTGTGTTATAATAGCTGGCGGATGAAATCGGTTGTGGGGCTGATTTGGACAAAAGGCCTTTGTCACAGATCAGCGTTGATATTTAGTGTAAAATTCCATTTTGTTTATCCTGTCTGGAACGGAATTTATGATTCGGAACCTTACACTGCCTGTGGAATTAAAATGAATCGGAATCATATATTTTCTGTGGAAAATCCATCAGAAAAGAAAGCAGTTTAAACAGAGTTTATTATAATAAATATAATTTTATGATGTGATGAAAGAAACTTTTCAGAGTAGTAATTAGTATAAGTGAGATGTTTAAATTTTAATCGGCATCTAATTTGATGTAAATCTGAGATCACCACAATGACTTTCAATTTAACGCGTAGAACTGTAATCACATTGAAAAATATTAATGAAATATTATTGATGGGCAGCTGCTGGCTGGATGAACTGAGCTGAATTTATGAATAATGAAATCCAGACACAGACAAAAATGTAAAAAAAAAAAAAAAGAACCTCAAAAAGCTTGTGCCTCGTGGAACTTTTTTTTGAGTAGTTGCTGAAATTCTGTACTGCTGTTCTTTTTCTCTACTTTAATCTTCCCTGTGGAAAACCACGTTATTAAAATTATTCTGCTTTTATTTTTCATTTTTTATCTGGCCAGTCATTTTCCCATACTTGTGGTTCACCATGAAGTACTGATTATTTATCATAATAGTAATAATAATAATAATACACAACTAAACTCGTGATAGATTTTTATTTAACTTGTATGTTAAACCAATTATTTAATTAGGCTATAAATCCAGTATCAAGCACAATAACATGAACATGCACATTTTTTTGACTACAAATGAGCCCTTTGCAGTTCTATCTTTACGTTGTCAAGGCTGCGTTCTGCAGAGATTGAAAGCCGTGTTTTCTGTGCTTGCATATTCCAGAAACGAATGAGGTGCCTCTGGAGTTCTCCTCTCCCGGTGTCACTGTTCCCTATCAATTGGCTCGCGAGTGCAGCCTCTCTCGTTAGCTGGGCCACGTGTTTGTGGTTTGCTGTTTGAAGTCGCACATTCGCTCACTTTGTGCTGAACGCAGAAAAAGGCCAGACGCCGGTGTTATTGAACAAACCGCAAGGAGCAATATTTTCCGCGTTAACGAAGCAATTAAAAAAAAACTCCAGTCAGCAAAGCGTATCCTTGTGTTCTGGTTCTGGAGTTTTTTCGTTTTCTTTTTTTGCCGAGGGCTGTCAGGATGTCATTCACAGCTAAGATTCCCCCGATTAAACGACCGAGCCGAGGAAGGGAATCTGATACGCGAAGAAACATTGAGAGCCAACAGTCTTGTAAAGCCTGAAATCCTTTGCGGGACTTGCGGCCTTCCTTCCCAAAGATTCACAGAAGCGCTTTCATAGAACATGCCAGCCCAGGAGCTGAGTCTACTGACATCCATCCTATATGTGACCCTATAGATAGAGCCAGTATAAGAGGCCAGGTCACGTATCCACGAAAAAAGAAAGGAAAAAGGAGAAGTTGGGAAAAGGAGAGAGTAAAAACGTGAGTCCCGCGGCCTCCTGCTGGGTCCTGTCCACAGGATCTCCTACACCGTGTGGAGCAATCAGGGCTGGCAGGGCCAGACTGCAAGGAACCATTAGATTAGAAACAGTTGTGAGGCATCAGGTAGGTGTGTGTGTCACTGTACGTGTGTGTGTGTGTGTGTGTGTGTGTTTGTGTGTCCATCCCCTCTGTATCTCCCCTCTGTACACTCTTAAGCTACGTATGTCTTCCACTAAAGCGATGACATTTTTACCTTCTCTCACACTCACAAACCCCAGCTCTCCCAGGCGACTTGTTGGTACGGTCGAGGAGCGGTTAAAACAATGTGGTGGAAAAATCAGAAAGGGAGGGAAAAATTGGAGGATGAAGGGGAGGTGAAATGAGTAAGAAAAGTGAGAGCTTCGGGGCCGTGAATAAAAGAGGCGCCGGTTGCATCTCCACAGGCGGCAGAGTACTCCGCTGTCGACCCGGGCGAGCGGAGCTGATCATGGAGAGTCGCTGATGGAAACAGTGCTTTCTGGAAAGGGAGACGAGGCCACACCATTAAATGAGCTTTTCATGCAAACTAGTTGTTTTCAGGGCTGGGATGTGCATGCAAATGGAGAATAAAGTCAACTTAGCTCCAGGACTAGTACATGGGACCATTACAGTTTACATGAGCGTTAAATTGTGAGTGTGTGCAGCTAAAGTGTGAGTGTGTTAACCCCTTGTCAAGCACCACCTTTTGGAACACAACCCCAATACTGATCTTGAACCTCTTTGACCATAATCCCGGTCTTTTCTGTAAGGTAACCCTTAGGAGTTTGTTTTCCAAGAATTAAGAAACAAAGTAACAGAAGCTCAAACACAGCTCACCTAAAATATTTTTTTTATTTTTGCCGGGGTAAGAATACCGACTTTACCATGATTCATATCGTCCGGGGATTTCCAGAACACATACAACGTATGGCGTCGTCCTTTTTATCAAGCCTGTTTTGTATCATGTTACAAAATAAGGAACGGTTGTTGCTATAACATTGGGATCTTAAAATAGTTTATAGATGTAGAATCATGAGTTTTAACACTATAAAACGGTATATTGCGTGACCAGATTAATTGAAAAACTCACTGTAAAAAACGCAATGAATGCAAATAAACAAAAGCTATTCCGGTCCGACTACGGGCCGGTGCCAGTTAATGGGTTAAAGAGTGAGTGTGAGAGTGTAAAGATGAGCGTGTTTTAAAGTCTGAGTATGTGCTAAAGTGTAAGTTTCTGTTACAGTGTGTATGTGTGTGTGTGTGTGTGTGTGTGTGTGCGCACGTGCGCTAAAGTGTGAGTGTGTGCTAGTGCTAGTATGCTGACATCTGCTAAGAACTTGTTCATGTTTATTCAAAGCAAATAGTGGGGAATGCAATACGTATTGCATTATGAAACCTTAGAAAGTGCTCAGAATGGCAGTCTGCAGTCAGTGTGAAAATGTGTCCCATCTCTTTTCTGATACCATGTCAAAACAACAACCAACAAGACAAGACAGGTGCACAAACCCCAAACCTGTTTCTTGTCAAAAGGGTAAAACTGTCATTTACAGAATGTAGGACAAAGCTGAAAAATATTAAATTAATTTTTTTGGACAGACAGATATCCTTAGCCTGGTAAAATGACGGCGCCAACATTTTATGTATTTATCAATGCATCAATTTATTCAGCTGGATATTTTGCTGATGCAGTTTATTGCGCCTTGCTCAAGAAAACAACACCGCATTCTGGCCTGGGATTAGAACCAGCAACCTCCTGTGTGCACAAACACAATTTCCATAGGCAATCGCCACTGCTGCCGCCATTTAAGGTGCCAATATCCGCAAAAGGCTTATAGGCAGTTGGTAAAAGCGCTTGAAGATGAAGCTGTGTTTATCAGCTCCAGAGTTGTGCGTGTGTGAGAGGAGATTGTGTGATTTATCGAGCCAAGGCTGCAACGCTTTTTTTTTTAGACGCCTGGCAGGGATGCAACAATGTTCAGCGTATCTTCCAAATCGGTCGTCACAGCTTGCTTCCAGCTCCGCAGTTTGTCAGTAGACTGCCACGGCTGAGTGTATTTTTAGGTCTCTCTCCTGCTGCCACGGGACATGTTGGTTTTGACACGTATGCAGCACCATGCCCCAAGATAAACCCATAAACACAGAGATGGTTTTATGTCCACGTCAAATGTATGGCAGGTTGCAGGTGCAGAAGCACTTCTGTTCTGCTATCTGCTATCTAACGTCCTGAATCGTATTTTAACCTGTAAATAATTAGTCAGCAACTTATTGAAAATACTTCAACAAAATAATGATATTTTATAATAAAATAAAAACAATAACCTAGCATAAGCATAATTAGTCATGACTCGGGCCACCAGTATGTCTACACCATGTGACCTACAGGGATTTAAACGTTGAGTTTCAATGGTTATCCTCCAGGGGTCCCCTGTAGGCACTCCAACGGCACTGTCAAGTGACTAATCATACAATTGAGTTTTTAATTGAGACATTTTTTTTTTTTAAACTATTTGTTGAGCAATATGTGACCCGCTCTGCAATAATGAGTCGGATGTTGCATAATGTTTACACGTACAGGGCGATTGAATGTTGTGGGGTGATTTTTATTCTTAAACATTTTTGTAATTAGTTTGTTTTGCTTCTTTTATATCCATATTCTCAGATAAAACCGAAAAAAGTATTTTGATTCCTAAAATAGTTTTATTAAAGGATTTTGTTGACTCTTTTGCTTCAAGTTAATTCTTTGGTTCACTGTGATGTGTAAAATTTGCGCGTTTTCACCCCTCTTGCGATCGTCTTTATATTCACCCCCGTTACATTTTTGGTATCAACCGAAAGCTGCAACCTTCCTGTATCCAAATATGGGTCCAATATTGTGATTTAAAAAGCTTGTTTTTGCTTTTTAACACTTGTGAAAAATATATTATTTCAAAAAATCAGAAGAAATCAATGCAATACCCTAGAACGCTGCAACATACATACAATTTGAAGCTTATTGTATGCTCTTTCAAGCCATATGAATAACTCACTTTTTTGTTTTGGCCACATCAGACTCATTTTTGTAGAGCGGGTCACATATGGGGAGAGTTGGAAAATGCTGCTGGCTTGTTGTTACTCAGCACTTGAGTAGCACGGCAATTGATCGGTTAAAGCAGTTGATTAAAAGTTAACTTAGGTCACCTGGTTTATTGGGTCTGAATCGGTCGCTGATGTGGAGGAAACTAAAACCAGCAGACTGTGGTTCTCCAGGACCAGGAATGAGTATCTGATTCTGTGCAGTAAAAATAAAAATCCATCCATATAAAGCAGGGGTGTCCAATCTTATCCGAAAAGGGTCGGTGTGGGTGCGGGTTTTTGTTTTAGCCCAGCGCTAAGACACCTGACTCTACTTAAGGTCTCGATCGAAGACCATGATTAGTTAATTAGTCGAATCATGAATTTATTTTTCTTTAACTTTAGTGCAAGTTAAATGTTATATTACTGCTCTCATTTTCAATGTGGGCAAAACCTAACATGCCCCCGTGCAGCATTTATACTGCAGCATGTCCACAGGAGTAAGTAACAGAACTGAATTTAACTTGTGAGCGTCGCTTGTAAACATCGCTGTCAATCATCGTCTGCGCTTATTGAGCGGCGATTACTTTATCAACTTTGATTGTTGAGGCGGTGCAAATGGAGCCATTCTTAGAGAAGTGGGTTGACAAGGAGGTGTTGCGACATCTGGCTGGCGGAGGACTGAAGTATCATGCGAGAACACAAAAGGGGAGCACTGGTGGCCCTAGCCATGACATGCTAGAATCTTAAGATACTTTTGGTTACTATCTTCTGTTCAAATAGTCCAAGGCTTCACTATTATTTGTGAAGTCAGTTGATAGTTGACAGTGCAGGTGTTTTTTATGTCTAAATTGTTACTGCTAATTATTGATACAGTATTCCTTATTATTCATCAAAGGGCTTCATAATTATGACAACATCAGCTTTGCTGGCACGACATATTTGCTGGCTGCATGTTTCAATTTGTCAGTCATTTTCATTGAATGAATGGGGACACATGTATATATGTACACACATGAAACATTGAGGACGAATAAATTCCGTTTTTATGTCCTCTCACTAACGGAGTTGTGTGGGGACTGTTTTCCTTCATCAGAGTGAGCGTCATTCCTGGGGGTCAGAATGTTTTAATGTGCTGCCACACCTGACGAAAACAGTGCACCGTATTTTCTGGTTGCTGTCAGATTGGAGAAAGGAATTATCCCCTGGAAATATAGTCTGGAAATATAAAGATACCCATAACACAATTTTAATAATAAATTTTAATAATAATGATATAACTATATTTAGTCTATTGTTTACACAATCCTGATTATTTCTACAAAAGTGTGAAGAAGTCACGTTTTTGAACGCGTCTGACGAAAAGAAATTCCTGTTCTGAGTTCCGAGAAGCGACTTTAGAAGTAGAGATTTAAATATTAGCGTACCTGCACTTATTTCTTCATGTCGAGAGAAGAGGGCCCCTCTAATCTTAGCCCGAAAAACTTCAAAACGGGTCTGCAGGCAGGAATACTCTATCAGCAATAATAAGGGGGATTACTCCAGCCTGTGTTTGTTTTGAGATCGGCACACCGTGTCTCCCGGTGCAGAGCGGGCCCCGGTGTGTTTCCTGTGTCTGTCCCAGAGCAGCAGGGAAGGGGGCCCCTCGGCCCTTTGAATGCCCTCCAGGCGAATGCGTGTAATCGCCGGCCCTACAGGTGTGCGCGTGCGAAGGCCCTCTAGGGGCCACCCTCCCAGGCTCCTCTCATTTAGGCCGGAGCCATCAGATCTTTTGCCTTACACAGTTTAATGCAGTCCTGAGTCTGACAAAAACAATTTCCGCATTTTCATTTTATATTTCAGTCACGATTGGACTTTTAGAAAGTACTCAGATGTCTCCGCTTTCGAGTTGAATGCAATCAGTTGTTTATTGAGCGCCTTGCGTTGTGCTGTAAACTTCCACGCGCGCCGTTCTTTAGTGTGGTCAGAGTCCCTGTACCGACCTTGTCTTTAGCTGACAAAAAAGCTAAATGCTGATGCAGGGGTTTTGCGTGTGCTGTGATTCAGTGTGCGAGTGTGTGTGGGTTGGGTGTCTGTGTGTGTGTGTGTGTGTGTGTGCTGTGATTCAGGGTGTGAGCGTGTGTGGGTTGGGTGTCTGTGTGTGTGCTGTGATTCAGTGTGCGAGCGTGTGTGGGTTGGGTGTATGTGTGTGTGCTGTGATTCAGTGTGCGAGCGTGTGTGGGTTGGGTGTCTGTGTGTGTGTGTGTGTGTGTGTGTGCTGTGATTCAGGGTGTGAGCGTGTGTGGGTTGGGTGTCTGTGTGTGTGTGTGTGTGCGTGTGCTGTGATTCAGTGTGCGAGCGTTTGTGTGTGTGTGTGTGTGCATGTGCTGTGATTCAGTGTGCGACCGTGTGTGGGTTGGGTGTATGTGTGTGTGCTGTGATTCAGTGTGCGACCGTGTGTGGGTTGGGTGTGTGTGTGTGTGTGTGTGTGCTGTGATTCAGGGTGTGAGCTTGTGTGGGTTGGGTGTCTGTGTGTGTATGTGTGTGCGTGTGCTGTGATTCAGTGTGCGAGCGTGTGTGTGTGCTGTGATTCAGGGTGCGAGCGTGTGTGGGTTGGGTTGACTTTGGAGAAAAAGGAGCATCATTTAATGTCTATGCTGAGAGGCACTCCAATGGCAAGGTAACATTCATTATTCTGTGTTTGTGTCTGGGTGTCTGTGTGTGTGTGCGTGCACGTGTACTTGTGTTTGTTTGTGCGCATGCATAGTAGTTATAAAGAGACATTTAGGGGCTTTACTTTACTGCTGTACTTTCCTCTCTATTAATACCGCATTACTAGTGCTATTAGCTAGCACTATTTGTTGCTGGTAGCAACGCTAATAAACACAGAAAAAAGAAGAGCATTCAATATATTCTTCCTTTCCTTATTCTCATAAATAGTCACGGTTAATACTAGCTGCCATGAAATAATAATGAAAAAATCTATTAAAAGCATAACACTGACGAGTCCATGAACATGGCTTCATGGTGGTGCCTGGGCAGAGTCCATGAACATGGCTTCATGGTGGTGCCTGGGCAGCCAAGGCCAATGCCAACAAAAGTAGGAAAGTATGAGAAATCTCTTTCTGTTCTTCAACAAAGTATACAGTTTAGACGAGCATGGAAATGTAGCCTAGCATTACCACCACAGGCAGACGTCTTTTATCACCGTTTCATCAGTAATGCACCAGCAGAAATGTGTTTCATTTAATGTTCTTGTGTCTATCAGCACAACTGTCGCTTTTAAAAAATATCATGCCGTCAACTACTGGCCTGCTTAGGGGGACATGGGCCCTGCTGGCAAAGTCGCAGAAGTGTGTTCTCGGGCTGTTTTTGTAAAGCACTCCTATTTCCTCATCAAATAAAAAGGATGGTCATCATTGAGAATAATCCACCATGCGGGTTAGCGCTTTGTAGCGTTTTGAGTGAAACGCAGCTCTCACTAGTACCAAAGTAAAGAAGCACAACAGGGGCCAGGTTGAGACATTTCTGATTTGGTGGCCCGTCTTCTTCATTTCAATTCAGTTCAATTTTATTTGTATAGTGCTTTTTAAAAAGACACTAGAAAATAAGAAAACAGGGCCTAAATCCCAAAAAAACGAGAAAGTGAGAAAACCCCCCCCCCAATAGGAAGAAAATAATGCTAATTATGTTAATCAGCTGTACACCTGTGAGTATGCAAGAGGTACCTACTCATTCACTTCAGCAAAATTCACCTCTACTCTCAACTTTTGTTATGAAAGGAAGTAGTTTGAATAAGTGGAGTTTATACACCACAGTAAAATTATTGGGTATAAGCTTCACTTTGAAAAATGCACCCAGATGTTCTTACAGCCAGTAAGTCGTACTTTCAAAGGAAACCTGTTTTTGCTCATGTGGATAGCGCTCTTACCCACTTGAATCAGTTGCTGGAGCACTCTTATCATTTAATTGGATAATATAACTTCATTCAGAAATTAAAGCATTGCCTTAAATGTAGAGGCTATGTGTTTTTGATTGTGAGTTGTATGATATCTTTGCGTAGCAAAGCCATGAGTTCCGCAATATGGCTGCGTAGCAGAGCCGCGAGTTGTGCAGTGTGTCGATATAGCAGTGGTGTGAGTTGTGTGTTATACAATGCTGTAGAGCTGTACTAGTGTTGTGCTTTTGTGCTAGGATTGTAATGGTGTTGCAGTGGTGTGAGTTGTGGAGTTGTATATTCTGACTTGTGTAGCAGTCTTGTGAGTCATGGGGAGGAACCGTGGCGCAGTGCAGATTAATTTAGCATTGCTATGTATCAGTGTTGTGAATCAGATCTATCGTGTGTTGTATAGTTTAGCACTTATGTCTGATGTTGAAGCACTATTATGTAATGTATTTGTGTAGCATGGCTGTGTGGTTGTGTAGTTTAGCATTGCTGTGTGAGTTGTGTAGTTTAGCATGGCTGTGTGGTTGTGTAGTTTAGCATTGCTGTGTGAGTTGTGTAGTTTAGCATTGCTGTGTGAGTTGTGTAGTTTAGCATTGCTGTGTGAGTTGTGTAGTGTAGCATGGCTGTGTGGTTGTGTAGTTTAGCATTGCTGTGTGAGTTGTGTAGTGTAGCATTGCTGTGTGAGTTGTGTAGTTTAGCATTGCTGTGTGAGTTGTGTAGTTTAGCATTGCTGTGTGAGTTGTGTAGTTTAGCATTGCTGTGTGAGTTGTGTAGTTTAGCATTGCTGTGTGAGTTGTGTAGTTTAGCATTGCTGTGTGAGTTGTGTAGTTTAGCATTGCTGTGTGGTTGTGTAGTTTAGCATTGCTGTGTGAGTTGTGTAGTGTAGCATTGCTGTGTGAGTTGTGTAGTGTAGCATTGCTGTGTGAGTTGTGTAGCACTGTTGTGCCATATCAAGTTTGATGTGAGGATTCCGTGAAAGCGGCTCCTGCGCGGCACAAGCCATTCCTGCCAATTTGTGCATTATGGTGTAATTACATCCATCTGATGTCTGAGAGCCCACACATACTTACAGTGCTCTTACTCCTGGCATGGCTGTAATGAGAGAGAGAGAGAGAAAGAGAGAGAGGGGGGAGGGGGGGAGAGAGAGAGAAAAAGAGAGAAAGAGAGAGAGAGAGAGAAAGAGAGAGAGAGAGTGAGAGAGAGAGAGATAGAATTTAGAATGTAAATACCAGCTTTATTGTCACATCTCAACAACATATTCAAATGACGCTCAACATTTACTCACAAGAGCAATACAAATGAGAGGACAGAGAGGGAAAAGATAGAGAGAGAGAGACAGAGAGAGAGAGAAAGAAAGAAAGAAAGAAAGAAAGAAAGAGAGAGAGAGAGATCCAACTGAAGTATTTGCTTGTTAAACAAGAAGAAAAAGGTTAGGAAATATGTTCCTTTTTTTTTGGTGTAAGGTTTGTTTCTTGCTCAGTTTGTTTTCTTTTTTGTTCAGTTCACAATCTGTTGCCAGTTTCCTGCCTAAGAGGCAAACACACACACGCACACACACACACATGCGTGCACACACACACACGCGCATGCACGCACGCACGCACGCACGCACGCACGCAAGCAAGCATACACACGCACACACACAAACGCACACACAGTGCAGTTTATTCATGCAGTTTCATAAATGTGCTTAATAAAGCGCACAGGTCTTTCCTGCTGCTATATTCTGTTTAAGCAGACAGAAAATCTGATATGAGATCACTTTTCGAGTGAAGCACTTTCTCTACGAAACTCTTACTGTCCACTAAACAAACTTTTATATTTACCCCTGGAGAGGAGAGAGTCCAGTAAGAGAGAGAAAGGGAGCAGCTCGTCTGGGCTGCGCACCAGATCTCTTCTGAGAAGCGTGCACTCGTGATACTCGTGACAGCATCAGATGCAGTTCGGCCAGGAAAAAGTCAAAGTTGCAGTACTGTACTCCGTTATCCTTTAGCCTTGCATGCTCATTTGCACTCCAGTAGCAGTACTGAACATTGAGCGCATATATAATGTGTGGTTTCTTTTGAACCCAAACTAAAAACTATGTTTTTTCTTTTCTCCCCATCCACACTCCGCCTCTGACCTCAACTCCCAACCGACAGCATCGAGGGACACATTGCCACTCCGACATGGGGGTGGTAGTACTACCCCCCACGCCTCATGGATCTGTTAAAATGGGACAGAGCAGAAAGCGCCCCGCTGCTCAAATGTGCCTCCGATAAGGCCCTGAACACGAGTTTGTCTTCTCAAGAGAAAACACCAGAGGATAGGACGGCGAAACAAACCACGTGGAAGGAGGGGGAGATCTGTCTCAAATCTGCCCCTCGACACTGACTCCTGATGGGGGAGCCAAGCCAATGGGCTGAAAGGAGTACACCTCCACCCTAAAGAAGCCTCTCTTTGAGAGGCTAACACTTCCAGAGACTTCAGTCACCCCTCTCCTCTGTGTTCTGTGGCCTGCCCTTCAAATACCACTTTCATGAAGTCAACTTCCAAAAGAAACTGGACCTTGGAAGGTATAATGACTCAAATGCTGTATTTCACAGATGATTGTTTACAAATGCACTTCAGGAGATGAAGGCATGCTAATGTTATTATGCTAGCAATGCTGCACGCTAAGAAATTGGCGCCATGAGTATCTTTAGGAGCCTGCAAAGTAAAGCAGTCATAGAAAATCCGTACATGTTAGAATCGAGCTGGAATTCAGTTTTACTTTTAAAATTCACATATCTTTAATATTGTGTGGATTGACATATATAGATAGATATTGCAAAGTAAAACAAAAAAAGGAGTGATATATGCGACTTTTGCAAAGTCAAACAATAATCACGGTGCTGCAAATAAAAGATCTTATGCTGGACTTCTGTTGGATTCCTGAGCTTTACTGCTAAGCTGCTGAGTTCATAAAAAACCCATATTTGGCTAAATAAACAGGTGAACAAATTCTTTACATTTTCCAACAGGAGAAGGTAGTTTTGGACGAATTGGACAGAAAGGTCAAGGAGAAGTAACCCACAAGTGCAATACGTCTGTGGGAACTTTTTCAGCAGTAATGGTGCAATTTCAGAACCATATGACTCAGAATTTATTACTGCTAAAGGTGGCTAATTTGATGAATATAAGACTTGGATATTTTTTTTGTAAAATAAAAGGTGTTCATTTCTTTTTTTTCTTCTTTTTTTTAACTATGATTGCTTGAAAAATGTGGGTGTACTAAAACATTTGACGGGCAATGTACAGTGCTCTCCACTATTATTGGCACCCCTGGTAAAGATGAGTAAAAAGGGTTATAAAAAATTAACCGTTTGGTGAATTAGCTTAATCTCACACTGAAAAAATGAGAAAAATCCAATCTTTAATTGAAGGGTCTGATGTATCAAACAAGCCTTAAACCATCACTCTGCTGCCAGAAATACAGTAGATATGGATGGATAACTTGAAGGGTTTCTTCTCCTGACTTATTTTTTCATAGAGTTCAAAAAGAAAATTTGTCAGGAGAAACAACCCTTAAAGTGATCCATCCATCTCTACTGTCTGCATATCTGGCAGCAGAGTGATGGTTTGAGGCTAGTTTGATACCTCAGACCCTTGATGACTTACAGCCATTTTACCAACCATGTATTCCATACTGTTCCAGCATAAATTACAGCTAAATCTAGTCCCACCCCTCAATTCCCATAGAGATCCATTCAAATGCAGAGATGTTATAATATCACTTGTAAGTACCAGAAAATAAGATATGCAGAGTTTTTGATGTTGTTGGGTCACAAACATCAGGCAGATAATTTCTTGATGAGGGATTTATTTTTCTAATAATAAATTTACTTCAAGTAAACGGTGATTCTTTTATAACCCTTTTTACTCATCTTTACCAGGGGTGCCAATAATAGTGAAGGGCTCTGTATGTTCCCATTCAAGGGAAATTATGTAACTTCATCATTTTAAGACACAATCAAACTGTATCAAAGAGAAACAGCCACTTAGCACAGAAGTTTCATGAAAATGCTAGAACTAGGCACCGCGGTGGTGCAGCAGACAAAGGCGCAGGCCTTCCTTTCTACTGCCGGCTGACGGGGTTGTAGCAGCTAATTCTCAAGCGGTTGCTACGGGGAATTGAATTACATAAGGGGTACAATTGGCTACCAAATTGGGAGAAAATGGGAAACATCAGAAACAAATAATAAAAAAAAACCATGATACACCTTTGGCTATTTTTAACTGTTGTCGAGGTGACAGTCTGGATAAATGTGCTAAATGTGTCTAAATGGGCATTGTGGCTAATGTGAACATTTTCAGTTTGCACACAAAATTGCACCATTCTCTTTTTCAAGAGATGAGTTGAATTCTTTGCTAACCACAACATGGGATGTGGAGCTCGTTTAAATCACGTGATTCCCCCAACAAAAATCATCTGAAAAGACCTGCCTTTCCCGGGTATTTTTGCACATAATCAGACACAATTCTTTTAACACTCCTTGGTAAATTCGATTAGATATTGTAATAGAAACACAGCAAATATACTCTGTGTGCTGTATAATTTTTTTTGATAGCTTTTGTAAAGTATTGTTTGAACTAGTAAGCTAGAATGAAGTATTTTTATGGTTTATTGTCCTGCAGCGCCAAGTTAAATTGAGTTACGTATAAATACACGACTCATTCCTGGAGCTGATGAGAATCAGTGGTTTTGGAACGCCTCTGTCTGATTCATTAGGATTTGCCCGTGTTGATAAACTGACCTCGGTGCAGAGGAGACGGGTTTTGTTCAGCACAGCCTTGAGCAAACTCTAGTCTCCATTTTACATCGTTCTCGATCAGCCGTACCCGAGCACACTCGGCAGTTCTGGTTTCCATAAAACGAATCACAGAAAAAATGTATTTTGTGAATTTTACAAAGGATTGTCACAATATGCTTCACAGCATACCCCACACTAAAACAAGTCAAAGGGGATAGCGGCAAAGCAAAATATCAATGTAGGAAGCCCATCCTCCTCTGGCCCACTTAGGGTGTGGGCTCATACATGTTCCAGTCAGTTTTCAGCCCGTCGGATCAGTTCACGACTGTATGAAATGACTGAAAAGAGTTGCAATGATAATCCCTCTGTAGCAAACTGCTACACCGCCGTACATTTACCTGCAGGCTGACCTGCGCACCACTGTCACAATTTTAATACGGGAAATCAAATTTAAAAATCGAATGGAATCAAAGCATATACCTGTCTTATTGGTTCCAGCCCCTGTGGGGATCTGACCCTGTGCAGCATATCTGTACCTGAAATTACCACACTGAGCAAGCAGGAGAGTCCACAATAAGGGGGGCAAAATATGATGTCGGGCCGCGTCATTTACTGTACAGATTCAATCACAACATACAGTATTTGGGTTAAGGTGCTGGTGTGTTCAGATTTACAAAATGGTCCAAAGATTCATCAGAAAAAAAACCTAAGTTTACTTCTTTGGTTTCTTTGTGTTTTATTTAACAATGTGGAGAGACCAAAAAATAATTGAAAGCTCCTTTTTACCACTTTGCCCCCCAGCCTATTTCCACCACAGAAACCAAACTGGAAACACTGCCATTTCCATTTTACCTCATCAATGCACGACCAGGGCTTCTGCTCCTTCACAAAAAGCCACACAACACAAGGAGATCATAGAAGTCTTCAGAAAAGAGCTGGATGTTCCCAAGATCCTTCAAAACCACCATTTTGAAAAATATCATGCCGGGCTTCACAAAAACATAATATCTTCTAACAGACAAGTGCTTGTTTATTGCTGTAGCATTTTAATAGCGGCCATAGATTGTCCGCTCTTAAAAATCTTAAAGATTAAAGATTTGGAATGGCCAATCACATCTGTCCCGTGGCACGTCAACATTCTGAGGTCACAAAACTTCAAGAGACTTCAAAAATTCTATACTTACATTGATAAAATACTTTTTCAAACCTTTATGACAAAGAAGCCAATGTCATCATTAAGTTTTCAACGGCCATTAAGTTTTAAAGCATTTTGAATTAGGGTTTACCCTGTGCATTGGCTAACACAGTACTACAAGACCTGACCAAAACGGTTAACAGAAGTGGGCTATAACTCTTGTAAAAAGGTTACAAGTACAAATCTCAGACGAGGCACTGCTGACGTACACGTAAATTAAGGCACTTACCGTTCAATGAATATCCGGTGGCGAAAATGAACATTTCATGTTAAATGTAAGCTGTGTAGCCATGAAATAAATGAAGCAGGTTGAATGACATGCTTTCTATTACAACCTCCCTCTGTGATAGCTTTTGCACTGGCCTCACTGTTCATACTCACAGCACGCCTGGCTTGTGCTCTGGAGTATCACGTTTATTCTGTATTTCATAGACGGTTTTATTTCTATTTTTGCTTTCACTTTAAAATGACCATGTAGCACAGCACTGTCACACTGGAGTCCTGGAGGGACACAGTCTCTGCTAGCTTTGGAAAGAATACAATTAAGAATAAAGCGCTCACACATCTTGTTTCCGGGGCCTAAACTGGCTGCTGATTCATGAAAAACCTGGCAGACACTGTGGTCCTCACAAACTAGACAAGGTCCTCTCACAACTTGACAGCCCGGACTTTACATGGATTACAAAATATTGAATTGATGAGGAAAATGGACAATCACATATTTTTTTTGAGGAGCCCCAGAGGAAAGTGTCCAATGTAGAGATGCAATACCCAACCAGTGACCCATTCGGGGGGGCGTCCAGACACACTGACCATTACCACATGATACCAGGTCAACTCGTGCTGACAGACATGGAAACCTGTTCCTGAAGAATGGTCTTTTCAGTCCGCCGTCCGACTCGTATTCAGTGAGCTCCACCGCAGCAGGAGGGGGGAACGATGGACCGACAATGCCACCCCTCCCCAGGCCTGGGATGGCCGCACTCCCCCTCTCTCCCTCTCTCCCCCTCTCTGCGGCCCCTGCAATGTCAGCCTGAAGGTTGGGGTGCCAGGTCCTGCTGTAACCCAGACATCCTTAATTACTTCATTAAGTCTGTTTTCTGCTGAGCCAGGCCCGAGACGCACTTAATTGCAAATAAAGTTTTTTTTTTACCCCTTGTTTTAATGTTGAAAGCTTCAAAATATTTATTGGTTGTTTGGATGGAAGGACTGAGAGAGCAGCGGATACCAGACATGCCTTCCGAGCGTGTGGTTGTTTTGTACAACTGGTGGGGTGGTTGGAGACTGGAGACTCACACTGTGTATACAGCTCCTTTATGGAGCTTCATGAGGTGGCTGAGGTGATCAGACATGGGATGGAATTCACAACAATGAATGCAATTAATTTAATTTCTGGTAAAAAAAAGGAAAGAAACTCAGACTACCACCATGACACGTCTGAGGGTTAATCTTGAAATTCCTGTCTGTGATTGTGTTACACAACCGTTAGCAAGTCGGTGTAATATTTTACTGACATCAAGCTTAGGGGTATACATTTTAGTCTGGAACTGAATTCAGTTTCAGAGCATCCAGCCAATTCATTAAATCGTTATTAATCTATTGACATGGATCGTAACCGGATTCTGCATCTAATCTGTTATTAACTGCTAACCTATCGAAATGGATGTTTCCAAACCCTTACTGATGTGACCACATCTCGCCTTGATGTCTAGCCACCCAGAACAGACCTCAGCATAACATGTTCAGAACATAATCCGTGGGAAACATTCAAATATAGCATGAATTTAGGGTCAACAAGCAAGTTTTCCCTTTTAATAAAGAAGAGAAAAAAAACAGTACAAAATAGACATTGTTGTCTGTACATACAGAATAAACAAAATTAAATCAAGATGAACAATTCCATGGCAAAGAACAGATTCAGTGACTCTTCTCTCTAATTTTTAGTTTTAAGCTCCAGTTAAAGAGGGGCTTCATTTATTCAGCTCAAGGCACATTGGTGAAGTTGTTTGGTCATGGTAGCTATTTACAACAATTTTAATAAAAACAACTACAGTATTAAAAAAAAACAAAAAAAACAAAGCACAGATGATTAAGACAAAATGGCCCACTGGCCACGCGAAGGCTAAAGAGAGGTAATGTAATTACACACATTCTCTAAACCTTACTTCATCAACAGCAACACACAGGAAAACGGGCTCCTTCAGAAGCACCAGAATGTAATGGTTGACACGGCAGAACTGCCGTCGGTTCAGGGCGAATACGTTTATTACGTCAATAACAGTTCATTTTTAATTCCGCTTATGTTAAATTCTACAACGCAACAGAATTGAACGTCGGATCTAATGGTGGGATCTAATGGGCAAACGCTGCCCAGGGTCTTAGATTTCACCCTAAATAATGTAGTATGCACAACAAAAATCGTAGCATTACAGATCGACAATAAGTAGCATCCTCCCCCCCCCCCCCCAAGACTATGTACACGAAAACACACAGACGATCGGCTCTAGCGGCAGGAGCACGACTCTAGAGTAGGGCGTGTATGCAAAGAACCGTCAGCACTATCCCATAACCTCTCATTATTACAGACTACATAGTGGAAACTGATTGAGTGCAGATATTTCATTTGCTTTAGCCCATGAGTTCAGATGTTGTATATCCCAACGGTACTATACGCTTCAAACAAACCATGTTCAAATCCCAACGTGCACATGAGGGTGAATGGTTGTTGTTTTGTGTTTTTTTAAGGGGGGGGGGGGGGGGGGAGGTCTTTGGTTAGTAGTTTAATCCGCCTTGCGTGTCATCTTGGTGGCGATTTGCATTTTCACACAACAGAAATCATATGAGGGTTGGCAGCTCTGCAGGACTCTTCGGTCTGGAGTTTGTAACAGAAAAATATTTTTTTAATGAAAAAGCCTCTCTCAAAATGGGAAACACAGCGACTTTGCTGGTTTTGATGAGGGAGTTAACCGCTATTCGGGAAAAAAAAGTTTCAGTTATATACTGCCTATAGGAGGTATACATCCTTATCGAATGCTTTAAAAATGGAATGGATCAGTGTCAACAAGTGTTCTTGTTGCTGACAAGACAGTATTAAGACATCATTTTACTATGATTAATTAACAAAATAAACTCTGAATTCAAAACAAAGCACCTGGATACTAAATACACTGTCTGCATAATTTTCTTAAAATATTTTTAAATATGTCTCCCATTTTAGACATTTCATATAAGCTAATTGCAGTGTGTTGAGAAATGTAATTTAAAAAAAACAGGTCATGCAGGCCTATATTTAAAAAAATAAATTTAAAAAAGTTATTGAAAAAACATAGGCTACTTAAAACATGGAAAATGGATTGCTGGTTGTTTCAATAAAACAGATCAAAAATACGTTCAGTTAATATTCCAATTCCCAATTTCTTTTTTTAAAATATGTTGGATGTGGATGAGTAAATATGATATATTTTCACAATATACCTATACTCCAAATGCACTGTTTGTTTCCCCAAAGTTATTAGAAGATAAACGGGGAAGCAATAAAAAAAATATCTACATTTATGATACAATAGTGCAGTGACATTTGAAAAAAAATAAAATAAAAATGGACAAAACAAGCTGTAAACCGAGTCAAAATGACCCATCTGCACAAAGCGGTCTGCTGGTCCAGGAATCAGAGCGGCACCTCAAAAAAAATTTAAATAAAAAATAAAAATTCCTTTCAAAAACACAAACTCAGTTCAGGAACAAAACCACCAAATTGCACTTTCAGCTTTGTCCTCTTAAAGCTAATATCAATCAACTAACAAATATACACAATACAGTAGGTATGTCGTCTGTCCACAGGTAAAAATACTGGTCTTTTTCTTAATTGATTCGATAGAAAACTGGAATGACCTTTTCTGCGCAACAGTAAGCAGACATGATCTTGTCTGACTACGCCAAATACATCAGGTCCACAGATTAAACAAGGTTTAAGACGTTGCGTGTTCGGGTAGCGCAGTGGTCAAGTGGATTGCTCTTTATGGAGAGAGCCTGGGCTCATCTCACAAACTAATACAAAAGCTATGAGCCACTCTGCCTAAGGCACGGAAACAAACTCTTACATAAAGGAGTCTGTTTACTCGATGTTCATTGGTCAGGATGGATTTGGTTTCTTTCCTCATTGTGAAGGAGGGATGTTTATTGGTCCAAAAATTTGTGGTGAGGAATTAACAGTGTCCAAAGTTCTTTTAATGTGAGCATGTGTGTGTGTGTGTGTGTGTGTGTGTGTGTGTGTGTGTGTGTGTATGTGTATGTATGTGTGTGTGTGTATGTGTGTGTGTGTGTGTGTGTGTGTGTGTGTGTGTGTGTGTGTGTGTGTGTGTGTGTGTGTGTGTATGTGTGTGTGCACTACTGACAGTGCTTTGCATGCTACAGTCTGCAGGACACTGTAAACGTGATGTTTCAGCTAGTTCCGAGCCAGTGGAGGAAAGGAATAACATTACCTTTGGTCTTTGCTCCGACCTAAATAAAACTAAATCTGGCCAAGTAGAAATTTCTTTACACATGCGCACACGTGTATGCACTTCAAGAACCTCGCTGTAACAAACACTGCAAAAAGGATCTCAAAACAAAATATTGTTTTTGCTTCATTTTTCTCTCGAGTGTAAAGCTCTACTGATATTTAAATAAGGCAAGTATTTTTTTTTCTTATCGTCCCAAAAGGATGGACTTTTTTTTCCATTTTTTTTTTCATGGTTCACATTACGGAAAGCACAGTGCAAAAGTCACAAACAAACCCCTCCCCACAGTCCTCCGAGTTTTCCTTCTCCTTATTCTTCTTTAGTGGTTAAATAACATGAATATTAATGACATCAGTAAGAATAAGACATTCCACAGGGGCCACCCCCTCCTTTCTGTGTTCCACATGGAAGCAAAATACTGCTTTTTTATTTTCCTTTCGTCAAGGCTCTGTTGGTTTTCTGCCATACTCCAGTCTCAGTTTAAGTCCGGTAGATTTTAAAACAAAGTTCAACCTCAGGGGCAGATAATGTTTGTAGATGGGGGGGGGGGGGCATCACCCCCTAAGGCAAAGGCAGTGGCAGGGTCGCCCTCTTGGAATGTTTCACTGAAAACAGTCTTCTCTACAGCATAAATGTAAAAAAAAAAAAAAAAGATTAAGGCAGGAACAACATCGTGGTACTGCACTTTTTTCAAGAGTCGTCTTCTTCAGTAATGGTCAGCTTCCCATAATTCTCTCTTCCTTCACTAACAGAATCTGTGCCCGTTTCTTTTGAAGTCATAGAAAAAAGGAATGTGTCGTTATGCAAAAGTGTACAATGTGAAAGGGGTACTGCTCGGCTCAGTCTCACTGCATTGAGCACCTCCCCATCAGATGCACCTGGTGTAGAAGAGTAGTAGTATCTGTGTAGAGGCATAGTAGTCTGAGTGGAGGGAGCACAATGGAGGCACGGCTGGTATAGGGGGGGGGGGGGGGAGAGTAACCGCTGGTATAGGCGTAGAGCAACAGTTGGTACAGGGGAGAGTTACACCTCATTCTCGGACACAGGACAGTACCAAAAGGTCAGAGGTCGGTGGTGGGAAAACGGTGTCCTAAGGCTTGAAAGGTGAAAGGTCACAGTTCTTTACATGGATTCTTCCTGGTCCTCCATAGGCTCATCAGAGAGACTGTAGAGGGAGAGAAAGAGAGAAAAAGAGAGGGCCTGAAGGACTGCACAGGTCATACTGGGCGTGGCAGGTGTGCTGCACACCAACTGAACTATATGCCATAAAGCCTACTTTTTGTTGTAGTAAGCTTATGGCAGTAAAGCTTGTTCGAGTCAGTTATGATGGATTATGACAGTTTTGTCAAGATTATGGCAGGGTTACGTGGGCTTTATGGTGTACAGTTCAAATTAAGTTCTACCAAAACATCATAAAGTTTAAAGGGACCTAAGAGCAGCTCAGGGGACGGTATTTTGGGAGTGAGCTCCAACCCACTGGGGTGACCCGCGGTGGGATTAGGGAGGACGTACCTCTTTCTGGCCAGGACGCCCACGGACAGTGAGGCCAAGGCGTTGACTGTGTCCGTCTCCTCGCAGTCCCGCTTCTGAGCCCCCAGGTAGGACAGCTCCACCGTGTGGACAAAACGCTTCACTGACTGCCAGTACTGACCTGTGAGAGAGAGAACGAGAGACAGAGAGAGAGCCAGAAAGAGACAGAAACAGAGACAGAGACAGAGACAGAGACAGAGAGCGAGAGATAGAGAGAAAGAGAGAGAGAGAGAGAGAGAGAAAATTTTGAATTTAAATGCCAGCTTTATTGTCACATCTCAACAAGTACCTCAGCCGTGTATTTACATTGGACCTCACACACAAACACAGTTCTCATGCACGCGTCCGTTTGTACAGCAGGTAAGTGAAAAGTGATGGGTAAATGAGACTGAACAGACCGAGGCACCGCTCCGCATGCGATATCGCCTCTCCGCGCTGACAGCTCAACATTCCTGTGGCTTTGCAAATATTTTTAATGAATTGAAGCGAATTGGGGAAAACATTTGCGTGCAATCAGCAAGGGACGCTGGGACGCCCATGCGCCAGGGAAGCGTTTGAAGATAATTCGACGCAGACAGGAGGAGGGGAGGGGAGGACGACAGATGGAGAGAGAGAAAGGGAGAAAGAGAGGGAAGGAGCGACGGTGACGCAGAGAGACGGAGAGAAAAAGACACAGAGGGAGAGAGAGGGCCATAGTGAGAGAGGGAAAAGAAGGGCTGATGAGCGAGAGAGAGAGAGAGAGAGAGAGAGAGAGAGAGAGAGAGAGAGAGAGAGAGATGGAGGGAAAGGGACTGACCGTTGATCTGTAGCACCCTCTGCAGTGAGCGCACGGCGTTCGCACAAGGCCTCTGCTGCAGAATGTCCTGAGCCAGGGGCTCCACCTGGTCGACCGAGAGACAGAGAGATTGTTGAGGATGAGGGTATTAACGGTCTCTAGAGATGCGAAATGTGTTGAATTTGAATCTAGGATTCACTCTGATATTTTATATCATAAATTGAGCTGACTGAATTGAGGAACTGTATAATATGTAACTTTTATGCTGTATTGTAATATATACTGGAATATATTGAAACCAATAAAATAAAAACTATTTGAGTAAAAAAAACAAGTTTAACTGAAATATCACTGTTGCCATCATACACAGAGGGCACCGCGCCCACACAGAGAGGCCATCGCGCCCACACACAGAGGGCAAGCCTGCAGAGTGCGGCGCCCTTCGGCGCACCCCTTCCTCACCTTGTTGCCGAGCAATGCGTTAACGCACGCCTCGGAAGCGTCGCAGATGGCCGTCAGGTCATGACCCCCCTCCAGAGCCAGCACAACCCGCCCGCCCGCCAGGAGCATCAGCTGCCGCGTCAGGAACCCGAAACCTGCGGAAAGGAGACCGCCGTCAGGGCACAAGCGCAACCTGCAAACCACGAGGGCTCCACCGATCACAACTCTCACTGAGCACACTCAAATCCTCTATTCAACACGTTCTGTTCTACCAGTTAAATGACATTTGAGCCTTTTTAAAACATTTTATTTGGCGCCCAATTTGGGGCTGAGCATGTCCAGTTCCCACCATAATTTGCAATTGCCAACTGTCTGCAACCGCAGCCATGTGCAAACCCCACTGCCGATTCAAGAGTGTGTAGACAAACCCAGTTCTCCTCCGAAACACGCGGTGTCGTCATCTGCATTTTTTCACACCGCAGACTACAGCGAAGTGGCATAGAGTGGAGTTGGAGGAAGACCTTTTACATGTGGCTTTAACATGCAGTCTACGGGCGATGGATCAACCAGCAGAGGTCGCTAGATAGTAATGAAAAGTGGACCCCGATCCGACAGAACCCTCCCGAACCCTGGTTGATGCAACCGCCAATTGCATGTCACCCTATGGTATTACCCACATATGAGCCATTTAACTGAAACAACTCTATATAGCAACATGCCCTGCTGAAAACTGACATTTCAGAATTGCAGTACTTCAAATTAATACCAATTTAAAATCAATCAACAAGCTGTCCCTTGACCGGACCACAAATCTTGACTGCAATTGGCCAATCGCCAGTCTGCCTTATGTATGTCTTTTGCACGGATTGGCCACTTTTTCAGAAGCGCGCTTGCATGTGGCGTTTCAACTAGTCAGCACATTTAACACACACACACATGGAAAAAGGAGCACAACAGTCACTCCTTCAGTCTCCTCGTCTCTGCTTCTTCTCAGGGCACTCACGTACATTTGGCAGAAACTTTATACCCCCCCAATGCCGGGGGGTGCCCGTCGGCGGCGTCGAACCCCGACGAGACCAAGACCACATCTGGGGTGAACTCCTGAGCGATGGGCATCACCACTGTCCTGTAGAGACCACAGCAAAGAGGGGATGAGGATCATCAGCAAATAGCAGAGCTCTGACTCCTCATGCATCAAAAACACACCCAACGGCTCCCCCTGGAGGAGAGATCCCACGCAACAGGCCAATTGCCCACTGGCTTTGTCCACTTGGCCGTCAAGGCTGAGGCTGGTGGCCACGAAATGGGGCCTCACAAAACTCAAAACGGGTGGAGTTATCATGAGCTATGAGCCGATCACCGTGTTTTTGCGTGGGCGTCGCTTTCTTTTGATTGGTCAGAAAAAAGAAAAAAAAAGCCTTATTGACAGGTCTTTGTAAGCCGCACGCTTCATGAGAGCTCTCTATCCCGGCCGCGGGGTAGGCGTGAGAGCCAGGTAAGGGCGATGGAGGGTAGAGGACCTGGGGGGCTGGCGCGCGTGCTCTGGTTGCGTTTTGTGCGCAGTGGACAGTCAGATGCCCTGCCAGCGCTTTAGGGAGCGCGGTGTGGTGCGTTCAGGGTTCTTGGAAGACGGGTTCAAAGGCGGCGGGCCGCCGACGTCTGCTTCTCATTTGGAGCTCGTAGGTCTTCTAACGTCACTGACAGCCGCCATCTGGGATCCATTTTGCTTAATTATCCCGCGCTCAAATTCCCTCAGCGTACACCAAACCCCACCCCCCTGAAAGAAACTCTGATCCCCCACCGACCCCCGCCCCCCCCCCCCCCCAAACCAATCCCTAAACCACCCACCTCCCCTGCAGACCAATACAGTGTCTGTTTCTCCTCAGATAGAGAGGAATTGATTGAGAATAGGCAGGCTAAGGGAGCACTTGTTAACAAGAAAACAGACAGAGGAGACTAGAGCAGTGCTATGGGGTACAGTAGTATGGGGGTGTCCTGCAGGGAGGACACAGTGCAGGCCAGACAAAGGGTGAAGGCCAATAGTTCAGACAGACAGACAGACAGACAGACAGACACTTGCTCCACCCTTTTTCAGTAACACTCACACCCCCCAGTGCCTCACATGCTCTCCACGGCAGTAAAACCTTGCTCCTTTCGAACGTGCGCACGTCTGCGCCAACACAGCGGCGAGCGACGAGCTCGGTCTGTTCAGAATTTATCCGAAAGTGAAATCCGCCCGGTTCCCTGTTGCGGGACGCCGCTGGTAAAGGCGAAGAGTGCCGGTGCCATAATCTTAAATGGAAAAAGGCATTAAAGTGATGGCGTTTTATGAATGTGGCCAGGAATATGCAGAATTTGTTAAACTGCGGGTATCTTTTTTTGTTTTGTGAGGAGCAATAAGTGGAAACCAAAGCTAGCCAAAGCCAGGAGCGCAGATGGTAACCACTTAGCCATAAAGTGCTGGCTGCCGGGCCTGTAGATCACAACGCAGTGTCGTTTCTTATTTTAAAGGCGGGGTTTTGGGGGAGAAGGCCCACACAGCGAGGCCGCGCTGGCTGCTCGGTAAGACCGTCGCTTTCCTCGTTTCGGTGCCAGAAACATGGCAAAAACAATCAAGCCAATGGCAAAACACGAAGCCCCTGTCGCAATTAATGCAGCGTGGAAGCGGCTAAAAGGGAAATTTGGATGAACACTGCAGGGAAAACATTGATTAAAACCTGGAACCGATACTGAACTTTAAAGACTAAAGACATTTTTAACAAGGAGATAGTTGCAAAAAAAAAAAAAAAAAAAAAAAAGAATCTCTCTACCCGCACAGACGGGGAGTATCTCAACTTCTTGGATGCCATCTTGGGATTCATGAATATCTTTTTTGTTTCCAGATTTAATCAATGGAGCAAGATTATTATGTTCTGAACAGACTGAATAGACAAATAACCTCATACGTTTGGGCTTTCAGCGTATTACAATAGTATGCGTTCATGTTTATGTAAATATTCATGTCATTTTCAAAATTTCAAACTGCGGAAACCCCATTACTTCACAGCTTCAGTAGCTCAACCGATCCCCCAAAATAAGGATTCTTGCATTCTCCATCCTGGGTATCACCTTTTAGGGGTCAGAAGGGTCACCTGTCAGCCGGGGGGTCCTTACCTGAAGGCTGCCAGGTACTCTGCATCGCCCATGGGAGGATCGAGACCGCCTGTCCAGGCCACATTCACGTTAAAGCCCTCACCAGGGCCAGACCCCACCTGGAGCATACAGGAGAGATGCTAGAACATTCCACAAAGGAGACATAGACCCCAGACCTGAGACTAAACAATTCAACCCTTTAAACACCACAGAAATTCATACGGAATACTGACTATTTTTAAAGAATAAGACGTTGTTTCATATGACTGCTTAGCCGGATGTTTTTTCGGCACAACATGTTTCCTTGTAAATTCTCAGGGTTCTGCAGGCGTGCGTTCAAATATTAATGGCATCTGAAGTATTTCAAGCACATATATTGGCCCAGCACATCCCGCTCTACATGAAAGCCGCAGTGGTGCCGATGTGTAGGCCTACTACAGCGCCTCAGTAGAATGCGTATTCAATGTGAACAACATATAATCAGCACCCCAATTGACCCTTATAAGGGGAACATTTGTGTAGTTGTATAATAACACAGCTTGACAGATGGCAAAGTGATCTGGGCACAATGAGAAAGCACGTTGACCTCTGCGAGACAATTAGCCCATTGCGTGCGGAGAGCGAATGAAACCCGTTTTTATTTATTTATCTATTTTTGAGTGAGGACAGATGCCCGCTGTGTCTAAATAAAGCCGAGGCTGAAAAATCTTGGGAGTGAAGTGGATAGTGGCCCACAGGGACGGCTGCACTCACACGGGCTGGGAAGCCAGCCGAGCCCCCGGCCTGAACATGGGAAGGCCTCGGAGCTGAGGCTATTCCTGGCGTCGTGGACATCGAGCTGAAGCAATGAGGACGGTGTGTGTGTATGTGGGTCCCCTGTGTGTGTTACAGACAGGCCCCGTTTGAGATATGGGCAAGATGGGGAGGTAGAGTGCGTGTGCGTGTGTGTGTGTGTGTGTGAGAGAGAGAGAGAGAGAGAGAGAGTGTGTGTGTGTGTGTGTGAGTGTGTGTGTGTGTGTGTGTGTGTGAGAGAGAGAGAGAAAGTGTGTATTTGTGAGAGAAAGAGTTTGTATGTGTGTGTGTGCGTGTCTGTGTGTGTATGCTTGTGTGCGTGTGAGTGTGAGAGTGTGTATATGTGTGCGTGCGAGTGTGTGTGCTAAAGACAGTCCATGTCTGAGATGAGCAGGATGCACACACAGTCAAACACAAACCACATGAGTGCCGCCATTCCCTGCCAACCCCCCTCCCCCCGCAACAGCATTACTCTGCTTTCATCTTCTTTCTTTTGTTGTTTTTTATCCCCAAATGGCCTCTTTCCCTTGTCTTCTTTTTCCACTTTTTTATAGGCCGACTCATATGGTAACATCATAAGACTCGGCAACGTTACCAAGCCCAGACATGACCATCAAAGGTGTGTGTGTGTGTGTGTGTGAGAAAGAGAGTGTTTGTACATGTGTGTATGCATGTGTGTTGTGTGTGAGAGTGAGCGCACATATGTGTGTATGTGTAGTATGTGCATGTGTGCGTATGTGTGTGTGTGTGAGAGAGAGAGAGAGAATAGGAGTGTGTGTGTGAGAATGTTTGCGATTGTGCATGTGTGCGTGTGACAGTAAGTATGTTTGCGCGATTGTGTGTATGTGCATGTGTGTCTGTGACTCCGTGTACGTGCAAGTCTGCGATTGTGTGTGTGTCTGTGCATGTATGTCTGCAATTGTGTGTGTTTGTGTGTCCGTGATTGTGTGTGTGTGTGTCTCTCACTCCCAGATAAGGGACACAGCAGTAGCTCTCCCCACCTATCATTTCACCTTCGGCTGATAGTGACACTTGCAAATTGGCTGTTAGAACAGGACACGCCCAGCCTGCAGCCTCTGTCACACAGCCGTCCAATGAGGAGCAGGTACTGGAGTATGATCAAGTGCAGGGGGCACGCGAGCTCACCTCAGCCGGCCCGCCACTGCCAGGGAAGAAGTTGCCATCGTCATAGCGATGGAGCGAGATGTAGAGCACGCTGGGGTCATTGTAGAACACGTCCTGGGTACCGTTGCCATGGTGAACATCCTGAAGAGAGAACGAGGGGGATTGTCACGGTCAGAGCACGTGAATTTATTCTCACACCTGCATTTAAAATCTATATATTTTAATTCCACTTCTATTGAGTCTGATGTCCTTTGTTTTTATATATCATGTTGTGTTTTTGCTTTCAGTTTTTTATTTGTATAGTGTTGCTCAGATTTGTGCACAATGGGCCTCATTCATGAAACGTTCCTAAATATGCGCGTACATTTATGTACGAAACATGTTGGTATGAAAATTCTACGCCGGATTCATCAAACCATGTGGGAAAGGCAGATTTATTTGTATTCCGTGTGTATGCTCATACATTCCGATTCATCGTAAATGACAGGCGCGTGCACGTCATTTTGCAATTAGCATAAATCCACACCCATGAATTGCCATATATGGAAGTTATGAATTCCATTTAAAGTTGCATACAAAGTCAAAGTGACCCAGATTATTCCGACACTGAAATCAAAGTTTTATTAGCAGATGTTCAGTCAAGAGAAAAAAAAAAAGATTTAGTATTGTCAGTATCAGTGTCATGAACTGGTAAAGTAAAGGCCTAGCAGGAGATAACACGTACCATCAATGCAGAATCATACGTCTTTCACCTGAACTGTTAAAGTAGTAAAATATTTTTTTTTAACGGATTGACATTAAATTATAGGCGAAGACATGCATAGCTGCGCATCTATGTCTGCATCGAACGAGCGAACGCATTGCTGCCATCTGCCAAGCATACGGCCTTTCTCACAGCCTGGAAATAAATAAAACGTTATTAATTTCATCATTTTGTTGGGGTTCTGCGAGTGTGAGTTGTGGTTTGAAATCGGGTAATCACATAGGCTACCTTATTTTAGAATCTCTCTGAATTACCGGCACGTTCTAATTGCAGTAACATTGATGCACGTGTACCAGTGAGCAAAAGCCAGAATGGAGCTCAGGTTTTACCGGGATATAGCCCGGCTACATTCTAACCGGTTAAAAAACTTTCACTTTTCAACCAAATTTATCCGGTTTTTCACCTGAATACGAGACGGCATTTCACAGACTTTTCAACACAAAAACATCCATTGGGGTGCGCAGTCTATGGCACCAATAATATTGGACAGGTTGGCAATTTCATAAAAACCCCGCTTTACCTCTACCTGGCTTTGCATCTTGTAGGGGAACTGGATGTATGCTGGAATTAGCTGGATTATGCTGTTGACCACAATTGCAACTCTGGCTACAGAACTGTAAACCGCTTTAAAGCAAATTTCGTTCATTGGTTAAATGTTTGTTTTAATTAGCGTAGTTAAGGTCATATAGCATTTAAATTTTTATCAATTTACAAAAAATAGTAGGCTACTGGGAGCCTTAATTAGCCTATGTTATGGGTCTAATCAAACAGCTTCATAGCCTATACAATTTATTAATAAGCATAATCTAAAGGGTTTGCTTTTTACAATAGTAATTTATTACGTTTGCGGTGCCTATTTCAAAAACTACATTTAGTCTTGTGAATTTAACAGAAAATAAAAATAAATTCAAATGCATTCTGAATTTACGAGCTTGGTATGCATGGTCCTGAGCCATCACTCTGCTGCCAGATATGCAGTAGATATGGATGGATCACTTTAAGGCTTGTTTCTCCTGACAGATTTTCCTATTAAACTCTATGGAAAAATAAGTCAGAAGAAACAACCCTTAAAGTGATCCATCCATATCTACTACATATCTGGCAGCAGAGTGATAGTTTGAGGCTCGTTTGATACCTCAGACCCTTGATGACTTACAGCCATTTTACCAACCATGTGTTCCATACTGTTCCAGCATAATTTTCAGCTAAATCTAATCCTACCCCCCAATTCCCATAGAGATCCATTCAAATGCTGAGACGTTATAGTATCGCTTGTAAGAGATAATAAGATATCAAGAGTCTTTTGATGTTGTTGGGTCACAGACATCAGCAAGTCATGGCATGCAAAGGATATGCATATAAAAAAATTATTCCTTTATTCTATATATAAATGCAGGGGTGCCAATAATTGAGGCACACATGGTTTTGTTAAAAATTATTATTTCTTGATAAGGGATTTTTTTTTTTCTAATAATAAATTTACTTCAATTAAAGGTTGTATTTTTCTAATTTTTTCAGTGTGAGATTAAGCTAATTCACCACACTAAAGTACATTAAAATCATATAGCCTAACCACACACCTTGGATTACTCTGCTCACACCATGGTCACTTGCCAAAAGATTAAACCAAGAGCATTCACTTATTTTTTTGGACATTCTGCTTTAAAAATTTAAGGTTATTAAGCACTGCTTTAAAAATTTAAGGTTATTAAGCACTGCTTTAAAAATGTAAGGTTATTAAGCAAGAGAGGTACTGCAAATATGACCTCGCAACCAGACACTCATTCAAGTCCCTGGACGGCAGTGTAGTATAACGGTTAAGGAACTGGCCTCGTAACCGAAAGGTTGCAGGTTTGATTCCCAGGTAGAACGCTGCTGCCATGACAATAATATATATAATTTTTTTAAATGCTAAAAACTTCTGAAAGTCACTCTGGATAAGAGCGTCTGCTAAATGCCTGTAATGTAATGTAATCCCTCTCTTCAAGTAGCAAGCCAGCATTATGCTACGTTTGCTGTCACTCACGTAATTTGATCTTGGGTCAAAATTATCTCACAGTATGTTGTCTATCATAAATAGTTAGCTCGTCATCTACTCAAGTTGTTTCAAGACTGCAGCTATACTGTCATAGCACAAAAAGCTGTCTTCATTCATTTGAGCGGCAATGCGACGAGATGGGAGCCAACAGAGGACAACATCCTTTGTGGACACTCACATAATTAAATAAATATGGCACATGTATGGACAAAACTGCTTAGCTAGCGCAGTGTTGGTGTAAAACAAGTGTTCTTTATGTGACATTTCAGTTTTTGCAATCATAAGTTGTATCTATGGTAGTCAGCGTATGAATTTAGAACGGTGATCAGACTGGTCATCAGTTTTTAACGGACACCTTCCCACCACTCAGAATCTAGTATTCACCCAGAACAAGCATTCATTAAAGTGCCATGTCTTGTCCACACGGATCTATCAGTTTAATGAATGCTGATTTGTAAGTTTCACTCTTAGGTAATTCTGCTTTGCATATACACAAAATCAGGAAAAAAATGGGACAATAAAGATCAGTATAAAAATCCCAGACAGACTGACATAGACTGTACTGTGTATGTATGTGTGCGCGCGTGTGTGTGTGTGTGTGTGTGTGTGTGTGTGTGTGTGTGTGTGTGTGTGCGTTTGTGCCTGTGCTCCTGGACACTGAGAACCTGCTCCACTCACCCAGTCCACGATGAGGATCTTACTGGCGCTAAGCTTCTGCTGCAGCTGTTTCGCTGCAATAGCCACAGAGTTAAAGAAACAGAAACCCCTGGGAAATGAGAGCGAGCGAGAGAGAGAGAGAGAGAGAGAGAGAGAGAGGGTGATTTCACAAATGCTCTAAAGCTGAAAAACAATAGTGATGACACGGGGTTATGAGGAAGGCAGACCCAGAGGTACAGTAAGAGAGGGCCATAAATCGCATCTCTCCCATAGAGCTCCAGCCTCATTAACGCTCATAAATAACCCTCCCCAGACTGCTGACACTGCAGGCCTCAGCTGCCTGTGTGGTTAGCCTGCACAGAGCAACATCATGCTAACTCATCACATATCACACTCATCGCGTATGCTCACATGCTAACACGCCGCACACGGTCATGTGCTAACACACTCATCACACACTCGCAAACTAACACACTCGTCACACACTAACATACTCATCACATTACCTCAAGAGCTCAGACACTCACCAAACATGCTCACACGCTCACGCGCTAACACACTCATCACATATGCTAGCATGCTAACACACCACACACGGTCATGTGCTAACACACTCACACTCACACTCACATGGGGTTAGATGGGTCAGCATGGTGTCCAGGGGGTCTCACCACTGCAAAACCATTCTAAAGGGAGAAAAGAGAGGCACAGTTTCTATTACTAACCATTACAGATCATTACCATGACCAACCATTACAGATCATTACCATGACCAACCATTACAGATCATTACCACGACCAACCATTACAGATCATTAACATGACCAACCATTACAGATCATTACCATGACCAACCATTACAGATCATTACCATGACCAACCATTACAGATCATTACCATGACCAACCATTACAGATTATTACCACGACCAACCATTACAGATCATTAACATGACCAACCATTACAGATCATTACCATGACTAACCATTACAGATCATTACCACGACCAACCATTACAGATCATTAACATGACCAACCATTACAGATCATTACCATGACTAACCATTACAGATCATTACCATGACCAACCATTACAGATCATTACCATGACCAACCATTACAGATTATTACCATGACCAACCATTACAGATCATTACCATGACTAACCATTACAGACCAGTACTGGCCATTACTGGCTTGGGGTTGGGGACATAGGAGCGCTGGTGTTGTGAATGGGGATATCAATGCATTAGGGTATCGTGCGGTCACCTTCAGCTCCCCTTTGGCGACGCGGAAGGCCAGCTCTGTCACGCTGCCCGCCGCCATTCGGGACGCCGTGGAGGTGTGCATTTCATTCCAGATGGTGTCATTATCCACCTGCAGAAGGAAACCAAACAAGCAGCCAATCAGCAATTGGCGTCTAACGTGGAAACAAAAATAATGTATAAAACAAGCAACGGGTTTATCCAATCAGAGATCCACTAATAATGAGCACGCAGTCCACCGAGTCCAGCTGTGACATCACTCTCGCTCAGAAAATATGGGCCTGAAGCCAACCCCCCATGGTTTTCTTTTCATCTTTTTCTTCTTTAATCATAGCTGATGTGGTAGTGACAGACAGAAAAGCATTACAGGCTCACATGGAAGCTGCATGCCTTTGCTGACGGGCTCTCATAACACCCAATAGACAGAGGTGGTGATGTTTTTTTTTGTCCCGGAAGCATTTACCATGGCCTCTGAAGTTTGGAAGTTCACAACTAAAATACGATTAAAGAAAGTCTACACACCACGAGGCAGCAATGATCATTATTGCACTCAAAAAATATTTGGTAATTATTGGTAGGATATATCGCCCAGTACTGTTGAAGTTAAGCCCTTGATACCTAGCCAGAATTTAAACTTTTAAATATCATAGTTTGCCATTTATATTTAAAGACTAGATAAGGAATATAAGAAAATTATAATATTTTTGACTGGAGTAAAATTTATAGTTGCTTCTTGAGCAGTTAAAATGAGAATTGGGAGAACAGCATGCAACATGTGCTAGATTAAGACTGTCAGATAAACAAAGTCATCGTGTTCGATGACATCATAATAGAAGTTATTTGTTAGATTTTATTGAAACTATATCACGTTCCACCACTTCCTATAGGCACTGGCTGAAACGCAACCTTTTCACATACGTAAATACAAGTTGAATATGACAAGAAATACTATTACATGCAAAGACACAAAAATAGACATTTTAGTGCTGATTACAATTGCTGGCTTTCCCCTCAATGTATGAAGCCATTCAGCTAATCAATCCTATCTTCCTCCAAAGCAACAGTGCAGTGCACTGGCAGGGATATCTTTAAAACTGTGGTGGTCTGCCAAGATCTTACATCTTACAGCGGGACTCAGGGTCAGTTACTTCTCCGGAGAGAGAAGCTGTTGTAACTAAAGTGTGGGAGAGGAACAAATCGACAACATGCTACGGCGCAAGCAGAAAGCAGAGCTCGACGAGAAATCAAAACAGGAAGCCCAATGAAATCAATTCCACATTGAAGGGCAAAAAAAAAGAAAAAAGGAAAACGCCAAAACCCCGGACTGAATAAAGATGGGTTTTGGTGGGGTTCCCATGCGATTCGCTCAATTTCTCTGTCCTTTCCTTCCTTTCTTTTGTATTGTTCTCTCCCCCTCACGACCCCTCCTCTCTCTCTCCCCTCCTCTCTCTCTCCCCCCCTCTCTCTCTCCCCCCCTCACGGCTCTCTCTCTCTCTCTCTCTCTCTCTCTCTCTCTCTCTCTCTCTCTCTCGGTTTGGCACAGTGTCGCAGTGATTTCAGAGGAATCTCTTTCATCCTTGCCGTTGTCATGCTGTTCCAATCAGCCGCATCACCAGAGGGGCTGGGGTCCGGAAACCACGGCGACCAGGCCACTTATCACACCGAGCGCCCCCCCCCTCACACACACACACACACACACACACACACACACACACACACACACCTCTATCACTTTCGTGCTGTTCACCCAGTCACAATCCATCGCCCGTCAAAGGCAATCGAACCCTGTACCTCTCCCGCTTTCTCCCCCTCGCTCTTTCTCCCCATCCTTGATCCCGTCCAATTATGTATGCCTTCACTTCTAAACTACTTTTGCATTTGCCTTCACAAAGTTTGGTTTCTGCGATTCAGGACCTGTCACGCACCGTGCGGAGTTTAAGAAACACTAGATCTGTCACAAGACAAGTGCATTGCTCAGGTACTGTACAATGGTGAATGCTGTAGTTAAAGGTATGGGAAGAGAAAATTGCTGTGTATCGTTTACCCGACAACGGTTTTTTACTCATATTTCTGGATCCTTGACGCTTTAAATATATTGAAATGTTTGTAACCTCAGGATGTTTTTAATGTCCAGCAAACCATAAAAATTAGTTTTGAACAGTGCACACATTCAGATAAAAGGTGGTTAGGGGAGGGATGATGGTTGGATTTGAAGTCAAATGAGGTTGCTGGTATAGAGGCATTCAGGGTTTTGTGGTCTAAAAGAAGTAAATACACTACTAGTAACTCCAAAGCAGTTTGTACAGTGGGCACAATATTTCCATAAGCAGTACATATGAACGCATTCATTTTATAACAGTTATAAACAGGAATATCAGTTTTTACTATGCTGGTACTCCATTCCTTGAGTGCAGCAGTCTCAGGTTGCATGCGCCATAGAAAATGGTTCCAATAAAAATAATATTAGACATATTTTTAATAATAATCTGGTTGTATACATAGGTACAACCACTGGAGGCATAATGTTGCTGTAAAAGCTGCTTTTGAGTTATCTGAAGTGTATTTTCTTGCTTTGGACTACAAACCCCTGAATGCTCTAAAATATACCCCATTGTAAAGCTGGCAGGTCATCAGAAACTTCCGTAAATATGTCCTTGATTGCACACAAAAACTGGGCCAATGACAAATACCAAAACTGAAATGGTTTCAAACAACTACAGAAAGGGAACTATCCCTTTAAGCTCTACTGAATGTGTTATAAAACAGTAAAATGGCAGTAAAACCCCAATTGAGAACATTTAAGCTGTGCTTTGTGAGTTATAACATGGTAAAATGTCCTGACAGAGAACCTCTAGACTCTGCTCAGTATGTTAGAACACAGTAATAGAGCAGTAACCAGTGTGTTATAACACAGTAATAGAGCAGTAACCAGTGTGTTATAACACAGTAATAGGCAGTAAAACCCCAATTGAGAACAGTTACATTCTGCTCAGCGTGTTACATGTTATAAAACAGTGAAGCTGCAATAATGTGAGGATATACCCTTTGAAGAGGTGTGCCACCTGGGCGTGTGACTGGTGTTTGTGTGCGTGTGTGTGTGTTCGGCTTCTCACTCACCCCGAAACCCCCACACGGCAGCATCACAAACATCCTCTGAGAAAGGATTCCTAGAGAGAGGGTGGGAGAGAGGTGAAGACTGGTGAGGAATAATGCATATACATGTATGAACTGCGTGTGTGTGCATGTGCGTGTGTGTGAGTGATGGTTTGTGTGTGTGTGTGAGTGCTGGTGCGTACCGGCCAGCTTGCGGTTGTCCAGTTTGAGGCGGTTGAGGGGGTTGGTGCCGTACAGCAGGACATGGCGCTCAGAGTGGACTGACTGCAGCTCCTCCAGGGAGGCCTTCTTCCCCCGGATACTCTGAGGAGACACCCAGGAGACCCGCACTTAAAATAACACCTACTACACTCAGTTCCTACACTCCTACAACTTGTGGGTCAGGAGTAGAGCATTGTGGGACAGGAGATCAGGGTGTTGTGGGAAGGGGGAGTAGGGGATTATGGGCCAGGACAGCAGGGGTTTTTGTACCTCACACTGGTTCCTCAAGCCTCTCTCCTGCAGTCGGGACCAGATACTCTGGATTCTCCCAGCATGCTCTGGGTGGCTGCTGTTGTCTCCACAGGTGCACTGGTGCTTCAGCATTTGTGAGTCATAAACCAAGCCTATGGACAGACAAAGAGACAGACAGGTACAGTGTGTGAAGCTGCAAATCATGCATCCTTACTCCCAGCTTTGAACGTTAACTTTTCAGATGGAATGCATGTGTTTCTAGCACTGCATGTCATGGTAAATCCATGATATGCAATAAATCTTTTCTTTATCTTTTCATTTGTCTCATAACCCACCCATCCCAGCCTGTGCTATGAATGCTAAGTATGCTCAGTTAAAGTCTGAGTAGGCACCTTTTGTTTTGAAAGATATCGGGGAATGGTCATGGTTAGTTGGTAGCAATGTTATAAAGAGCTGCTGTGGCACCATACACTGTTTATACCCTCTAATTCATTCTAAAACCAGGGATTGTTTTCAAAACAATGTGGCTCATGACGTGAACCAATCAAAAAAATAGGCCAGTTTCCGTTGTGAGCCAATCAACAATGAGCTTGACTTTGCGCGTTCACATAATAGCACGGCTAGTGTTCACAAAGACTTTCACCTGCTCCCGTCGACATCGCTGAACGGGACTAGAGCCTGGCATAAGTGTATATATCGGGGGTCTTTATAAAATTGGCTAGTTATATAATTCAGCTAGTCATCACTGTCAATTGTAGTGTTTGAGTAAAACTGGCTCGCTGAAAGATTGGGTCCTTTATTTATCAGTTATGAAAACCAGAAAAGCGGTCCTATTGTAAACGTCCAGCAGAGTAATTGGGGCTAGGTGTATCAGGCAACTGTAACATTAAATCTGGGATAGAGGATTGCCTTGTTCAACAATTTACATGTATAAGAAATATTTTGCTAACGTTAGCTATCGCAAACCATCAGGTAATGTTAGATAGCTAACTTTAGACTAGTGAACTTATCAATACAATCACAAGCTACCAAACTCTGTGACTAAATAGAAAATTATTTATTGCGTTATTGGTATACTCTGCCACAATGAAACAAATTTTGTTGTTTTACCTGGACTCTTGGAGCTGATATTTTTAGTGTAGGTATGTCAGTCTGTGATCCTACAAGCGTAGCTAGAAACTTTGATGCACGTTCACGATGGAGAAGAAGTGAGGTCTGTCTTTTTTCTATGGGCAGGGTCAACAGGTGTTATAACTTTAAAAATGTTTTCACAACATTGAAGCCAGTGAGAAAGTTGCCTACTCCAGCTTTAAGGAATGGGAGCAGATCGCTTCACTCTTAACCACCTCCCTCACGGCACCCAGGGCGCGACACTTACCTGTGGTGAAGCGGAGCTTGCTGGCGGTCTCTGTCTGGGGCATGGGGAGGGCCTTGTCAGGCAGAAGGAGGGAAGTGGAGGCCGGGGAAGACTGGGTTCGGGAGAGGAGTCGGTGGGTGGGGCCGAGCACCATGGGAACCGTCAGAGTCTCCATTTGGGCTGTCTGACGACGTAGCTGGTGCAACTGCTTCTGTTTCTCCCATAACAATGACTGTAGAGACAGAGAGAGGGAGAGAAGGTGGGAGAGATAGAAAGGGACAGAGGGAAAGAGGGTAGGAGAGAGGGACAAAGGGAAAGAGGCGACAACTGGTCATAAATAATGCAGTCAGTGATCCTGAGCTGTGATGTGTCTTTCTGTACATGTAATGCAATGTCACCCCCTGGTGGTCATGTAGAAAAACAAATAAAAACTTGCAGCGCTGCACTCGATACTGATAAAGCAGACCTTATTTAGTTAGCCACACAAAGGCATCCATTACATTATAGACATTTAGCATCCAATGAATCAATCAATCAATTAAAAGATACCATATGATATGTGTTACACTGTTTTTCTCTTATTTCTGTAACCTTTCCTTACTTAAATATATTGGTACATTACAGTGTGAGTGTCTGCACTATGTTGACCAGACTTTATACTATTACACATGATCCTTCAGCCCCCATTCTCTTGAAGTCACCAGATGATGGCTTGTGATTGCTTTGTTCTAACGACAGCTGAGTTTTATTAACAAAAGCTGAATTATGGTTCTAATTGGGTCACAGGCTTACAGAGCCTCACTATTTCTCAAGGATACTGTTTTGTGACTGGTCTGCTGTCCATTCCACAGGTGTTTGTAATTAAAGACAAATGAGAATGCTGTTTGATTTCCATTATGTTTCAAACTTCTTCAACTGTGGAAACACTGACAGCAGTAACTGACATATTTGCTTATTCTAATTGTTAACATGCCTAATGTTTTTGAGTATGTCTTCCAAACAATAAACATATAATAATAAGGCCTCGTTCTTCAGTGAAGCCTAATTCTTGGCGGTGAGTTTTCTGTGAGTGCCACACCTGGTTGAGTATCAGCGCCTGCTGCAGGTTTATCTGCTCTCCCTGTCCGTCCCCTGTGGAGCCAGGCTCCACCTCCCGTAGTAACTCCGCCTCCCGCAGTGACTCCGCCCGCGCCCTGCCTTGATGGAGGTCTCCGGGGGCTGGTCCTGCCTCCTCTGAGTCCATGTCCTCTGAGGGAATCTGTTTGAGCCGCGGCTTTTCACTCGACTTGGACATCAGCTACAGAGAGACGGACAGTTAGTACTCAGCGCAGCATTATCACTCCTTGTCCACAAACTCCTTTGCGTTTAAGGGTGAGGCATGGGCAGAACACTGCCTTCATGCTGCCTTCCGTAAAATAAAAAAACCAAGCAATCAGACGAGCAAATAGGGCAGCGCGGTTTAGAGTGCAAGCCAATGCGGAGAGGAGGAGTCTGACTCATGGTTGTTATCATTCCTAGGTGAAACTCTTACCTTGCCCAAGTGGGTCTGCTGTTTTTTCAGGCGCTCCAGGAGCTGGCTGTTCGGGTGCTGCTGGAGCAGGTGTGGGTGGAGGGCTCTGGGACTCTGGGGCAGAGGTTCTGAGCGGGTTCTGCTCAGAGGTTTGTGGCCCAGTGGACTTAGGCATTCTAGATGGGGAGCAAACTGCAGGGGCAGATGACCTAGGCCTGGAACTGAGACAGAGAGAGAGAGAGAAAAAAAAGAAAGAGAGATTAAGCATTTTCTCTTTAAACAAGAAAAAGGTTAGGAAATGTCTTTCCTTTTTTTCTGTAAGGTTTGCTCAACATGTTTATTTTTTTTTTTGTTCAGCGTTGATGAAGGTAAATGTGTTGTATTTTAATCTCATATTCACTCTGTGCTATTTTATCATACTTCATGTATATCATAAATTGAGCTGGCTGAATTACTGTATACTGTGTAACTTTTATGCTGCATTGTACTAGAGCAATACTGTAAAACTGGGCCCTGGAAGTAAAAAATCTGATTCAATTAATCTTCGAAAAAAGTTCTAAACCAGCAATATGTACGACATTTTGCATGTAACAAAATATGTATCAAAATATGAATGTGCTAATTTGAATCAGGTGAAAACTGTGATGGTGTGTGAAGCAATTTTGCCATATGTCAAGTTTGAGTGTTTGTGCGCGTCATGTCCTGCAGATTGAGTGTGAACCTTATTCAAAAATGCCTGCAGAAGTACAAAGATAAATTAACCGATTATCAGCCCTCTCTATCTGTTCCAGTCTGACAAATAAGGCTATAAAAGGGAGGGATACACATATAAAAATAACATGCACAATCTTGCAACACCAAGATCTGAGTGCAGTTTTAGGTAATATTAGTTCACTAGTGCAACTAACTGAGCAAAGCTATGGCCAGCAGGGGGAAGCATTGTCACACCAATCTATGTGCCTCTGCATAGTTTCAGAGACCGTGAGCCTACAGTTTACCGCCTGACAGGTTGCTCTGCATGCAACAGGCCTGTATGGACCAGATCTACTCTACAGCAAACAAACCTGGAGGCTTAATACACTGAGCAGGTTCTGCAAAACAGGAAGAGAGAATTACCATCAAAAGGTAATGGATTAACAGCCATTAGACATCAAACAGCCAGAACAAAATGTGAAATGATGCAGGTTCAATTAAGAAAGACAGCATCTGTCCCACCAGAGGAAGATAAGAATGAACTCAAGCAAAAAAAAAAATCACTGAGTCAAAAGCCATATGGGCCCAATAACCAGCCACTATAAGGTGCAACAGTTCTTACTTAAAATGATAGGTACGTACAGACACACACTAACCTCTTAAATGGCTTGAAGCTGCCTTATATACACCCTAGCCTTAGAATTCTCTACCGTGGTCAGAATCAATGAATAATTCAACCAAAGGACCTTGAACCAACTCCAAATGATTAAAATGGCACTACTGCAACTACATATTTTACCGAATTATATTTTATATCCTTTTTAATTTGTGTAAAACAAATTGCAACAGAAAAAGCAGGAAACAAATCGTAAATGGATTCTTTCCCTCACTACCAATTCTGGAATGCAGCGAACAGAATAACAGTAGACACACACACAAGCGGCCACTCCCCACCAGGCATGATGTCGTTTAACTACCTGGCCCCTCTAAACTTTACCCTCTCGTCGGCTGGGCTATTCCACATCGCATGCATGCTTACAATGGGACGATATCCAGGCTTCTGCTCATGGTAAAAACTACAGAGTAATAAAACTCAAAGGACCATACCGGTATGACCATAGCCCATTTACTACAAATTTTGTGTACTTTATGTTGCTGCAAACCAATTTCCGAAGCATACAACAGAGTTTCACTGCACCATTGCATCTAAACAATGGCTAGGATGTTGTTCAGATGTATGTATTTACTCACCTTTCCCCCCACAATATGCACAAATGTATTTTTCCAACTGGTAATTAATGGTTATAAAATGGTTATTAAATACACGGTTTTACCACTATTAAGAAATAGCAGTTCTCCATGATGTCCCTTCAGTTAACTGCGGTAGTCATGTCCTTTTCAGAAATGTGTTGTTTGTGTGTTGGGGGTGTGTTGTCTTTGGGTTGTGGCAGGGTGTGTTGTGCTGGGAGTATGTTTGAGGTATGCAGTGTTGAGGATGTGTTGCTTGTGTGTCGTGTTTGGGGTGTGGCAGGGTATGTTGTGTTAGGAGTATGATTGAGCTGTGCTGAGTTGGGGCTATGTTTGGGAGCAATGTGTTGGGGGTGTGTTTGAGCTGTGCTGCGTTGGGGCTGTGTGAGGGCGCGATGTGTTTGGAGTGTGTCTGAGCTGTGCTGAGTTGGGGATGCGTTGGGGTGTGGTGTGTTCGAGCTGTGCTGTGTTGTGGCAGTGTTGAGGTGCGGGGTTGGGGAGGCCTCACCAGACACCAGCGGAGAGTGCACCAGTCCACAGGGCTCCAGGATGAGTACGGGCTGCAGGTGAGAGGGCAGGGAGCCGCTTGCATCCTCCAGGCCAAGGGGCAGGTACATCTGAGGGGTCCCAGCCAGAACCGGAACCCTCCCCACCTTCATAGAGCCCAGATCAACATCACTCTGCAGAGAGACAGAGTGGTTTCACTCATTCATACAAAGAGACAGAGCGGTTTTACTCATTCTTACAGAGACAGTGATTTCACTCATTCATACAGAGAGACAGTGATTTCACTCATTCATACAGAGAGACAGTGATTTCACTCATTCATACAGAGAGACAGTGATTTCACTCATTTATACAGAGAGACAGTGATTTCACTCATTTATACAGAGAGACAGTGATTTCACTCATTCATACAGAGAGACAGTGATTTCACTCATTCATACAGAGAGACAGTGATTTCACTCATTCATACAGAGAGACAGAGCGGTTTTACTCATTCTTACAGAGAGACAGTGATTTCACTCATTCATACAGAGAGACAGTGATTTCACTCATTCATACAGAGAGACAGTGATTTCACTTATTCATACAGAGAGACAGTGATTTCACTTATTCATACAGAGAGACAGTGATTTCACTCATTCATACAGAGAGACAGTGATTTCACTTATTCATACAGAGAGACAGTGATTTCACTCATTTATACAGAGAGACAGTGATTTCACTTATTCATACAGAGAGACAGTGATTTCACTTATTCATACAGAGAGACAGTGATTTCACTCATTTATACAGAGAGACAGTGATTTCACTCATTTATACAGAGAGACAGTGATTTCACTCATTCATACAGAGAGACAGAGCAGTTTCACTCATTCTTTAACGTGGTATCACTCGTACTCGTCACATAGCGACGCTTCTGCCCAAGCGTCGCTCCTCTGACGCTAAAGGTAGCCTTTTGCGTCGTATATTGACGGTTGAGGCCACATAACTTTTCTTTGGTTGTGGCACTTCAATATTATGCTTCTTTTTTTTTCTTCATCCGGTAGAGAGTTACGTGAACTCCTGTGAGGTTATGTTTCAGAGGTTGGAGGTGGGGTACAGAAATCACAAATTCAGAAAAATCTACGCGCACACGGCGAAGACTGAACAGGCATGCTCGCGGTCGGTTACCAAGCAACCACATGAATATTCATGAGTAAAGCCTTCGCCATAGTAGGATTCGTAAATTCGTGACCGACTGCGTTAACATGCTGACGCAAAAGGCCTCCTTCTGCGTCCAAAGGATGACGCCAATCGTCACTTTATGACGCCTTGGGAATGAGACCAGCCTGCATTCTTACAGAGAGACAGTGATTTCACTCCGATACATAGAGCTCCAGAGCAATTTTTCTTAAAGGGAAAATGCTATATGGTCACAGTAGGGGGCAGTGCACTGATCATAATTTTAATGAACTGCACTGTATATGAATATAGAGTGTAAAAAATAATTTACCTTCCCACCTGAAAATTTTCAATGACGTTACAACATTTCTCACAAAAATAACCTCATCATACGCAAGACATTTGTTCTCAATATTGGTGAAATTCAGTGTTTACTATTTTTTTGGCTTGACGGGCGCTGGGCTTCCTTACCTTGGCATTGGCAGGTAGGCCCAGGGTGATGGTGGGCATGGTAGATGTACTCTGCACAGTAAAGTGGGCCAGGGTGCCATCCTGCAGCAGCAGCCTCTGAGCCTGCCAACGTACATGCAACCAAACACAGTGTTCAGATATACAATACAAACATGCAACCAAACACAGTGTTCAGATATACAATACAAACATGCAACCAAACACAGTGTTCAGATATACAATACAAACATGCAACCAAACACAGTGTTCAGATATACAATACACACATGCAACCAAACACAGTGTTCAGATATACAATACAAACATGCAACCAAACACAGTGTTCAGATATACAATACAAACATGCAACCAAGCACAGTGTTCATATATACAATACAAACATGCAACCAAACACAGTGTTCAGATATACAATACAAACATGCAACCAAACACAGTGTTCAGATATACAATACACACATGCAACTAAACACAGTGTTCAGATATACAATACAAACATGCAACCAAACACAGTGTTCAGATATACAATACAAACATGCAACCAAACACAGTGTTCATATATACAATACACACATGCAACCAAACACAGTGTTCAGATATACAATACAAACATGCAACCAAACACAGTGTTCAGATATACAATACAAACATGCAACCAAACACAGTGTTCAGATATACAATACAAACATGCAACCAAACACAGTGTTCATATATACAATACAAACATGCAACCAAACACAATGTTCATATATACAATACAAACATGCAACCAAACACAGTGTTCATATGTACAATACACACATGCAACCAAACACAATGTTCATATATACAATACAAACATGCAACCAAACACAGTGTTCATATATACAATACACACATGCAACCAAACACAGCATTCAGATATACAATACAAACATACAACCAAACACAGCATTCATATATACAATACAAACATACAACCAAACACAGTGTTCAGATATATAATACAAACATGCAACCAAACACAGTGTTCAGACATACAATACAAACATGCAACCAAACACAGCATTCAGATATACAATACACACATGCAACCAAACACAGTGTTCAGACATACAAATAGATCCCTAACACATACTCAACACACCTTTCAGATCTAACCCACAATTTTGATCCCAGACACGCAACATAAGTACATCTCGGATGCCCAGAATTTGACTTTGGCTGAAATACATTGCGTGCGAACACGTAATTGTCTAGGGTTGCATTCTGCATGGTCGAGCACCCAGGGGACAACCTGTACGACAGCAGTAAATACAGTAAACACTGTTCTTGAGAGACAAACATTTCTCCTTCCTCCTTTTTCCTCTTGTTCTCCTGGACACTTCGTGTGTGGTTTGTTTACGAATGTATGGGGAAAAAGCCTTGTGGAAAAGAAAAGGCTTTAATCGCAGAGGAGGCGGGTGTTTTTTCTTTTTTTTTGGGGGGGGGGGAAGGATTTGGAGTCATGGCTACGGCCTGCGGGCCACTCGGTCGCCCTTCTCCGGTGACGCTGTTTAAAACATTCGATTTGGCTTTGCGCACAGCGTGGGGGCTTAGCACAGCGCATGGAACATGGAGTTTAGTGAAAAGCTTTCTGCCCTGCTCCACTGGACTGAAAACCGGATGAGGGAGGTGGGGGGGGGGGTGGGGGGGGGGTGGTGCTACTGACTGAAACAACAGCATGAAACGACTGTCACACCCTGCACCACCCCCTCCCCCCCACACACCCCCCAAGACGGAATTGTGGGTTCGCCATCGACCAGTACGGTACCCGCTTTTCTTCTACTGAAAGGCCCCCCTCAACAGCGTTTTCTCCCAGTCTCGTCTGTACGTGAGTGAATGTACGCCTTACCTGCTATGCTTACATGTACGTTTAGGTATTGTGCAAGCCGCTCTGGATTATAGTCTGCTAAAGTGCATATAAAAGCACGCAGACAAAGAGCGGAGATGATACCGATTTATCAGCGTCACAACACATAGGAATCATTAAATAAACCCACATAACGTTGGTGCCGTGGCAGGTGCAAGATGGGGGGGCGAGGATATTGTGCTTTAAGTAACCAATAGACTTCAGGAGTAACGTTAAACGCAGCTAAGTAGGAGTATTAATCCCAGAATAAATGCTGAGGTCAGTGTCAGTTGAGCCAAGAGGAACTATAAAGAGGTGACAGTCCTAACTGTTGTGTGAAGCTCAGCTGGGAGGGGGGACTCACCTCGTGGGACAGCCCGGCCGTGGCAGGAAGCACCCCGTTATCCAGGCTGTCGTTGGGGGAGCTGCAGCCAGACACCGGGGTGCTGCTGCTGCTGGGGGAGGAGTCTAAGGGGGGAGGGGTCACACATTGAGGCGGGCAAACCACAAAATCTCAATACAATCACATACGTCACAGATAAAGCAACTAGAGCAATGCCAGGCAATGCTTAGGCAACTGGAGTTATATCCAGAGGGGTGTGAGTTCAAATCTCAGCTGGGGATATTTTACGGTAATTAAAAGCATGGCATTGAATCCAACTCTACCCCACACTCCCGCAAACATTTCACGTGAACACGCTTAAATAGATTGTCATAACAAATGTTCATCAGATTATCATCATATCATCCTATTATTAAGTCATTAATATGTATTACCAATAGGTGACGACAGTGCCAGTAATAATGTAAATAATGCTGTGGGGGGTGTGCTGGGTGTGTGTTGAGGTGATTCGTGTGCGTTTAGCAGATGCAGAGCAATTTACACAGGTTCCTTTTTTAAATGTGGCCTCCTTAAATTGAGGCAATTGAGAATAAGGATCTTGCTCAAGGGTACATTGGCAGTGCCCACCAAAGAACTGAGCCTGATGAAGTACCCAGAGTGTTGGGGACTGTGGGGGGCAGTGAGTCTGTGGGGGCGGGTATAAGTACCCAGAGTGTTGGGGACTGTGGGGGGCAGTGAGTCTGTGGGGGCGGGTATAAGTACCCAGAGTGTTGGGGACTGTGGGGGGCAGTGAGTCTGTGGGGGTGGGTATAAGTACCCAGAGTGTTGGGGACTGTGGGGGGCAGTGAGTCTGTGGGGGCGGGTATAAGTACCCAGAGTGTTGGGGACTGTGGGGGGCAGTGAGTCTGTGGGGGCGGGTATAAGTACCCAGAGTGGTGGGGACTGTGGGGGGCAGTGAGTCTGTGGGGGCGGGTATAAGTACCCAGAGTGTTGGGGACTGTGGGGGGCAGTGAGTCTGTGGGGCTGGGATAAATACCCAGAGTGTCGGGGACTCTGTGCTTGATAATGGGCGGGGCGCTCTCCTTGCGAGTCAGCGGACTCTTCCGGGTGTTCAGGTGCTTCTTCAGCTTGTGCTTCACCTTCAGGTTGGGCTCTGACGCTGCGGGAAAAACAAACCGGGCCCAAGAGTTCACTCAGCGCTGCGGCTCGCACAGGAGAGACGCACACAGAAACGCAGAGGTGTGGCAGGGCAGAAGAGACGCACACAGGAACGGAGAGGTGTGGCAGGGTAGGAGAAACGCACACAGGAACGGAGAGGCGTGGCAGGGTAGGAGAGACGCACACAGGAACGGAGAGGCGTGGCAGGGTAGGAGAGACGCACACAGGAACGGAGAGGCGTGGCAGGGTAGGAGAAACGCACACAGGAACGGAGAGGCGTGGCAGGGTAGGAGAGACGCACACAGGAACGGAGAGGCGTGGCAGGGTAGGAGAAACGCACACAGGAACGGAGAGGCGTGGCAGGGCAGGAGAGATGCACACAGAATTAATTAATCTATAAATAACGCAGGCTAGCATGGCCTGGACAGAGTTCAGATACACTACTGCCAATGATGAAGAAAACTGAAAGGCAGGGCATATGTACAGTTATGTGTATATAAACCTGTACATGCAGTTGAAGTCGGAAGTTTACATACACTTAGGTTGAAGTCATTAAAACTCATTTTTTAACCACTCCACAGATTTAATGTTAGCAAACTATAATGTTGGCAAGTCAGTTAGGACATCTACTTTGTGCATGCCACAAGTAATTTTTCCAATTGTTTACAGACAGATTATTTCACTATATCACAATTCCAGTGGGTCAGAAGTTTACATACACTAAATTGACTGTCCCTTTCAATTTTTTATTTTAATATTTGGTGGCATATCCTTTGCATGCCATGACTTCCTTGATGTCTGTGACCCAACAACATAAAAAAACTATTGATATCTTATTTTCTGGTACTCATACAAGCGATACTATAACGTCTCTGCATTTGAATGGATCTCTATGGGAATTGGGGGGTGGGACTAGATATAGCTGTAAATTACACTGGAACAGTATGGAACACATGGTTGGCTAAATGGCTCGAAGTCATCAAGGGTCTGACGTATCGAACAAGCCTTAAATCATCACTCTGCTGCCAGAAATACAGTATATATGGATAGATAACTTGAAGAGTTTCTTCTCCTGACTTATTTTTTCATAGAGTACAAAAAGAAAATTTGTCAGGAGAAACAACCCTTAAAGTGATCCATCCATCTCTACTGCCTATCTGGCAGCAGAGTAATGGTCTGAGGCTTGTTTGACTTACAGCCATTTTACCAATCATGTATTCTACTGGAATTGTGATAGTGTATTAAAGTGAAATAATCTGTCTGTAAACAATTGTTGGAAAAATTACTTGTGGCATGCACAAAGTAGATGTCCTAACTGACTTGCCAACATTATAGCTTGCTAACATTAAATCTGTGGAGTGGTTAAAAATGAGTTTTAATGACTTCAACCTAAGTGTATGTAAACTTCCGACTTCAACTGTATATTTGTTATATACAGTCAAGCCGGAAAGTCTGCACACCCCTTTCACCTTCTCCACGTTTTATTACATTAGACATATTCTACAGTAGATTGAGTTCATTTTTTGTCTCAAAATTCTACACAAAATAGCCCATAATGACAAAGTGAAAACTGTTTTTTAGACATTTGTGCTAATTTATTAAAAATCTAAATGTAAAATATCATATGTACACAAGTGTGCACACCCTTTGATATGACACCCAAAAGTGAGCTGAGGTGCATTTTGTTTCCACTGATACTGCTTGAGATGTTTCTACAACTTAATTGGAGTCCACCTGTGATAAATTCAATTGATTGGACATGATTGGGGATTGCCAACACCTGCCTATACAAGGTCCCACAGTTGACAGTGCATGTCAGAGCAAACTCCAAGCCATGGGGTCAAAGGAATTATCTGCAGACCTCAGAAACAGGATTGTGCAAGGCATAGATCTGGAGAAGGGTACGGAAAAATCTCTGCAGCTTTACAGGTCCCAAAGAGCACAGTGCCCATCATTCGTAAATGGAAGAAGTTGACCTGGCCGCCCGGCCAAACTGAGCAATCGAGGAAGACGAGTCTTGGCCAGGGAGGTGAGCAGAAACCTGAGGGTCACTCTGACAGAGCTCCAGCGTTTCCTTGTGGAGATGAGAGAACCTTTCAGAAGATCAACCATTCAGGCAGCACCCCACCAATCAGGCCTCTACTATGGTAGAGTGGCCAGACGGAAGCCCCTCCTTAGTAAAAGGCACATTCACAGCCTGCTTGGAGTTTGCCAAAAGGCACCTAGAGGACTCTCAAACCATGAGAATCAAGATTCTCTGGTCTGATGAAACCAAAATTTAACTTTTTGGCCTGAATACCAAGCATCACGTCTGGAGGAAACCAGGCACCGCTCATCACCTGGCTAATACCATCCCTACAGTGAAGCATGGCGGTGGCAGCATCATGATGTGGGGATGTTTTTCAGCAGCGGGAACGGGGCGACTAGTCCTGATAAAGGGAAAGATGAATGCAGCTAAGTACACCGAGATCCTTGAAGAAAACCTGCTCCAGAGCGCTCTGGACCTCAGACTGGGGCGAAGGTTTACCTTCCAACATGACAACGACCCGAAGCACACAGCCAAGAGAACAAAGGAGTGGCTTCAGAGAAAGTCTGTGCATGTCCTTGAGTGGCCCAGACCTGAATCCAATTGAACATCTGTGGAAAGAGCTGAAAATGGCTGTGTACCGACGCTCCCCATCCAACCTGACGGAGCTTGCAAGGATATGCCAAGAGGAATGGGCAAAAATGTCCAGAAACAAGTGTGCCAAGCTCGTAGCTTCTTTCCCAAGATGTCTTGAAGCTGTAATTGCTGCCAAAGGTGCAGCAACCAAGTATTAGGCTAAGGGTGTGTACAGGTATGTAACCCCTAAATAACCTATTTTTGTCAGTAAAATAAAATAGCATATTTTCTAAAAACCTGTTTTCACTTCGTCATTATTGGCTATTGTGTGTAGATGTTTGAGGCAAAAAATTAACTCAATCTATTGTAGTATAAGTCTGTAACTAAATAAAACGTGGAGAAGGTGAAAGAGGTGTGCAGACTTTCCGGCTTGACTGTATGTACTGGGTTTTATATGAACAGGTAGGGTATATCAGGGGTCTGTCATGAGCTGTTCACCAAAAACTCCTTCGTAGTGACCAAGTGTTAACTGGATTCCCTGTGATGAGTGCAATCTAAGAGCCAAAGTCTTTTTGGCGAGCCGTGCACCTGGCTGAAGGGGAGTCACAGGTGTTGTTCAACGTGCTGAGTAAAGGTGCATGAAAACGGTCCAAACGCGATTAGATGGCACGCCCTCGCCGTTGGCTCAGCAACAGTAATGAAGCGGAGCGTTGCGTAACCCCCTCACCTGGCGTGCGCCGTTCTGGCCCCGCCACAGGGCGTAGCCAGCCTCAGATCCGCTTCTACACGAACGGTGAAGCACCTGGCAGGCCATGCTATTCTCAAGAAATTTACACACCCCATTACCCCGCATGAGGGGAGGGCAGTATGCTTCTGTTGTCTGTCCATTCATCTAAACCACAGGCCAGGGGACTGCCATAGCTGGATGGGACAGAATGCCCCCGCCCTTCGGGACTGTGCTGGGAATCTTTAGGATCATTTAAAAAATCTTTGGGATCATGATAAGAATCTTTGTGAACATGTTAGAAATCTTTGGGATCACAAAAAAAATGGGGTAGTAGAGGTGGAGCATATCACCTGCTCGCCGTAGCGGCATGTCCTCGTGGGCATCGCCCACCGGTTGTTGTCCGGGAGATGCCACCATTATGGTCTGTGGGGGTGCACTAGGGTCTGGGGCCAGCTCCCTGTGAGGAGACACAGCACAGAAACAGGGTTTAACACACATACAGAACCACACACGTACACACAGTACATACAAACCCCCCACACACGCACATGCAGTAAATACAAACCCCCCCCCCCCACACACACACACACACACATACAGAACCACACACGCGCACACAGTACATACAAACCACACACACACATACACACATAAAGAACCATACAAACACACAGTTCATACAAACCACACACACACACACAGACACACAAACACACACATACAAAACCACACACGCACACACAGTACATACAAACCACACACACATACAGAACCACACATGCACACATAGTACAAAAAAACACAGAACCAGACACGCACAGTACATACAAACCACACACGCACACACAGTGCATACAAACCCTCCCCACACACACACACACACACACACACACACACACACAGTACATACAAACCACACACACACACATACAGTACATATGAACCACACACACACACACGCATACACATACAGAACCACACATGCACACACAGTACATGCAAAGCACACACACACACAGTACATACAAACCACAAACACACACACACTCAAGGGTTTATCACAATACACTAAGAAACACATTTAGGCTTGCCACACACAGAGCCATGGCTTGCAAAAAACAATACACATAGTCACGCAAAGGAGTGTCACCTGGATTAAATCAACATGTTTTTCCCACATAAACACAATTTGGAGAGTTAATTTTGCTGAACTGCTGAACTGACCAAACTCTGTTTATAGAAGAAAAACACAATACTTCAGATCATTTAAATCCTTCACAATATTTGTTTTTAAGCTAAGGATAAAGGTGTATTAAATCCAGGACTATGTCTGTGTTATTGTCAGATAGTGGCCTACAGTGCTAATTTTCTCATTAGAGTTGAGTGGCAGAAGTATAGGGACTGCAGAAAGAGAGTCATGGGCAGGGCCTAAATAAGGCCATGCCCCCCTCACCTGTATCCCACAGGTGGGCCACTCAGTGGGTGAGAGTTGGTCCTCTCCAGGGCAGCCTGTTTCTGCTTTTTCAGAATCACTTCCTGGAGTTTCTGCTTCACTGCCGAACTGGCCACAGCACCTGTCAATCAACACAAAGAGCCAATCAGAGACCTGGAGGGAACTATTATTACATTTATATTTAGGTTCAGAGCAATTACTAAGGGACAGATCAGTTGGCTGAGTACAGAGATATGCTCGGCAGAGGGAAGGGGGTGACACAAGCTGTGCTGCAACTGTGCTGAGAGAGAGAGAACGAGAGAGGGCGAGAGACAGTGAGAGAGATGGAGCGAGAGAGAGTGAGAGAGGAAGGGAGAGGGTGCGACAGTGAGAGAGAGAGAGGGAGAGAGAATGAATGAGAGAAAGAGAGGATGAGAGGGAGAGAGAGCGAGAGAGCGAGGAATAGAGAAAGGGAGAGAGAGAAAAGAAAGGAGTGAGTGAGAAAGCACTAGAGCAGTGAGAATTACAGTGACCTCTGGGAAGGTGCCTGACAGGGCCAAGAAAAACCCAACAGTGCTGGCGGCCCCCCAGACCTCCGAGAACGGGCTGCGTGCCCACTGGAACCTCCGGGAGGGGATCAAAGGGCTGGGGCGACCCTGGCCTGTCAGCGCCCCAAGGATACAGAGCAGGGCGCGGGCAAGGCTGGGTGTAGGCTAAGTGAAAGAACGCCCAGAAATACAGCCCTGACTCCATCTGCATAAGACAGACCACACCCAAGAATACAGCCCGCCTCTATCTCCATGAGACAGACCACGCCCAAAAATACAGCCCGCCTCCATCTCCATTAGACAGCCCCCGCCTCTATCGCCATGAGACAGACCACGCCCAAAAATACAGCCCGCCTCCATCTCCATGAGACAGCCCCCGCCTCAATCTCCATGAGACAGACCACACCCAAAAATACAGCCCTGACTCCATCTGCATGAGACAGACCACGCCCATAAATACAGCCCCACGACAGGCCACGCCCAGAAACACAGCCCCGCCTCAATCTGCATGAGACAGAAGGTGCTGTAATGTACAGGGTCAATATTTACACGGCTGAGTTATTTGCCCGGCAAGCCTATTTTTAACCATCCGGCAACCCACAATCTGCTGATTAACTGGCAAAGATCAGACCACACAAACCACAAGCAGCTTCTATAGTCACTGTGGAAGAAAAAAGGGGCTAGCATTGTTTCAGGGAAAAATAAACACAGTAAATACAATAGGAAGCCCCTGTGTCTGCTGTGTCTAGATCTACAGAATGTCCACAGTGAGATGGATGAGAGTGTGAAATGGCACCTCGATCCTTTCTGCACTGGATAGAACACGGTGACCAAAGTAACTGTGAAACTATTACACATGGGAGCAGGTCTTGCAGCAGCCGATGGGCGTATTCCTTTTGTTACACCTTGCACATTTTCCACCTGTCACTATCGGACTATAATTCCATATGAGACGAGAGCGGAAAAAGAAATGAGGAGGAAGAGCGGAAAGAAACAGAATGTTGTCCTGGAACCCTTCCCGTTCACTTCTCCACTTTGACAAGTACACCTCTGTGTATTTGTGGACTTTCTGGGAATAGCAGTGGTGATTAAAGCAAACGGGCGATTCCCGGGAAATTCCCCTGTCCTCTGACAAAAGACACGATGATTCGTAGCTGCTGCTGAAAAAGACGTGCTCGTTTTGTTTTGTGGTTTCCTTTTTTTAAACCAAGAACATTCTTTGGATGTTTGGTGTGAAACTGAGTATTTGGTGTTATATCTAATTTGGCTTCTACAGAGACCTGAAAGCCTTTGTATCTGACGGAACGTTCCGAGACCCTCAAGAGACCTGTTCTGTAGATACGGGTTAGTTTTTTTACAGGCTAGGCCCAAAGCTGAGTTTAAGCAGAGAGCCCTGATGTCGGGTAACGTTAAGAACGTTGCACACTAATGCACTCATTGGTGGGTAGAATTAAGCTGCTCTAAACAGAGACATAGACAATGGATTAGTAATGTCTTAAACACACAGCATCCATACATCACACATGGAATATCTTTGACTAAGACAGTCCCCTTCAGACATCCTCTGACGCCTGTTTGTTTCTAGCCTTCTGTTCATTGAATCAGACACTGAAACCTTCAGAAGATTTCCATTTCAAAGTTAAGGTGGGTGGGAGGAGTCGTCAGAGGGGTGGGCGGAGCCTTACTCTGCTGGCTCTTGTCCTTGTGCCAGAGCTGCTGCAGCTCCTGCTGTTTTTCCTGCTCCTGCTCCCGCCTCCTCTGCTCCATGTTGAACTGAAACAGAGTGGATACACGGTGAGCGGAAGGCTGGTGGCATATCCATGCGTGTTGATGGTGCGTGTTTTGGTGATGGGGGGGTGCGTGTTGATGGTGCGTGTTTTGGGGATGGGGGGGCGCGTACCCTGATGTGCTGGTGCAGCTGCTGTTGGGAGTACTGAGAGCAGGGCTGGGGAGAGAAGGGACTGGGGTGGAGGAGGGGGTGCGGAAGGGGCGTGAGCATGGCCGTGTCTGAGCCCGGCCGAACTGCACGCTGGCCCACGCGCAGATCCATGGGGGCCGACCCAGAGGGGACTGACACTGCGACTGCTGTGAGACAGAGACACAGAGAGAGACAGAGAGAGACAGAGACAGAGACAGAGACAGAGAGAGAGAGAGATAGAGATTTAACAAAAACATTATTGTACAATACATGTCCAAGCCAGTCTCATACAGTGAACCCTCAGGTTAGCCCCCAATGCCCCCAGTAGTAAAGAAGAGAAACAAAAAACCCAAAATCAAACGGAATTACAAATGCAAGCCACAACAAAAAAAAAATAAAATAAAATAAATAGAGAATACTGTCAGAACTGGGCCCTGAATAAGCAAATTATGAACGAAATAAGAAACAAACACAAGTAGAAGACTTGGCCAGGCATTCTTGCGTTCTTCTAACTTTAGAATCTTTCTATTTTTATGCAGTTAACTGCATAATCTTTCACGACACGCATTTCAAAATATGCTACGCCATTATAGCGCTGCTCATTCAGCAAATTCATAATTCCTTATCCCTCTGAATTAAGAGAACAAGAAGAGCCGTTTACATCAGTGCCACCTCCGTTCGTTATTCTGCAGTGAAAAAGAAGCTAAACAGCGGCTGTGTTGATAACGCAAACACCAAATGTATTAAGGTGAAGGCATGGGAGAGGAGAGGCTAGGAGATGGACAGAGAGAAAGAGAGAGAGAGAGAGAGAGAGAGAGAGAACACAAGCACACTCCATCTGTGGCCTACTAAATGAGAAAACTAATCCCACACAGCCATTAGACACCCCCTCCCCCCTTCCTCTTTCTCCTTTGTGTGCTGTGCACTCTCTTTTCTCTGTTCTCACTCCTCTTTCCTTCCATGCGTTCCTGTTTGCATTGCGCTTGTCATTCCATTGTCAAGGACAGCTTTAAGCACAAAAAACCTATACTGGTGGGACCAGGAAGTGTGTGTATTTGTGTGAGTCTGTGTGTCTGTGTGTGTACGTGTGTGTCTTCTCAGTGGAGTGGGTGCAGTGGGGGAAAACCGCAGTTGTATACCAGTCTTTTAGCCCAAAACTGCCCAGATGGTTCAACGCTCTTTCTTAACTAAAACGGTCGCTTCCCGCTCATTCTCATTCACATCCCATGTACCATAGAGAGCAGGCGTCCTGTACGTGCACCCGTGTACCATAGAGAGCAGTAGTTCTGTACCTGCTCCCATGTAACAAAGAGCAGGAGCTCTTAACATGCACCCACGTACCATAGAGAGCAAGAGTCCTGTGCCTAAACCTAAACCCATGTACCATATAGAGCAGGAGTTCTGTACCTGCACCCACGTACCATAAAGAGCAGGAGTTCTGTATCTGCACCCATGTACCATTTAGGTTTAACTTTGGTAATGCAGGTGTGTGGAAAAATGGTTTGTAAAAGAGAGAGAGAGAGAGAGAGAGACAGGGAGAGATGAGAAGGAGGAGAAGAAAAAGCGAACTGTAACACGGCTGTAGCATTCAGGCCAGACAAATCAGTTGCCTCCCTGGGCTTACGAGAGGCTAAATTTAGCAACTGCCTGAAACAAAAAGGCATTTTAACAGTGAGGTTAAAGATGGTGGGACGAGGGTGAGGGGTGTTAGTTCCTACATAGCACTGAACCAATGTATGCATTGTCTTAAGTGAATGCTCCTTCTATACAGACCGGCGTAACTACGCACACTCACACACACACCCCCCCTTTGGAAACAAGGCGTTATGTCATTCATTCATTGGCTATCAAAGGCCTGTTTGCACACAGCCTCCACACAAGCCATTACCTACAGTTCCCCTGGAGGAAATATCAATGAACAATTATTATACACTGAGCCATCACTATTTAAATCACATAACAGTGCACAGAAAACAATTATCCTTAAGACTTTAAGAGGAGCTTGACAGATTTGTGGTTGATTTGCTTATGTGACCTGCAGTAAGTAAAATGGAGTAGACACACGTGGGTTTTGACACCACTGGATGGTTTCCTCGGCTTTCTAACGACACAAGCGGCTTGTGCCGCGATGTCAGGTCGAACGGGGCACCCTGAAGCAGCCCTCCATATTAGGAGAGGCGCGAGCGGAGCAAACACTTGGCGGAGGCAGAGAATGCCGCCGCTGTTTCAGATCATTCAAATCCTTCACGACGGCTTAATGCTCAGGAGAAGCACAGGACCCAAAGGTCCCCGGAGCGCGGGGCAGCGGTGCGGGGCAGCGGTGCGGGGCAGCAGCGCGGGGCAGAGGGGGGCTGCTGCTTGGAGAATAAGCAAATGCCTCAGTTCCCTTCCGCTCGCAATGACTCACTGAATATAAAACCCCATGAAACATTTCCGCGCCTTTTGTTTTTCCACAGTAATGATTCATGAGTCTTTCAGAGCTCAAAATCACCTCTTTGTGAACTGTGTCAGCCCGTGACACAGCCAACCCCCCCAACCCCCCACAAGCTGTGAGTGACCGTGTGTGTGCGCGCGTGTGCTTGCCTGTGCGCGAGTGTGTGTGTTTCGTGTGCATGCGCGTTTGCATGCATATCTGTGTTTGTGCTTGTGTGTGCGTTTGCATGTGTGTGTGCGTGTATGTGTGTGCGCATGTGTGTTTGTGCTTGTGTGTGCGCGTGTGTGTATGTGTGTGCGTTTGTAGTTGATTTGCTTATGTGACACAGTACTGCAAGAGAGCCAGTGACTATTTTACACCCAACAGACCACACAGTACTACAGGAGAGCCAGTGACTATTTTACACCCAACAGACCACACAGTACTACAGGAGAGCCAGTGACTATTTTACACCCAACAGACCACACAGTACTACAGGAGAGCCAGTGACTATTTTACACCCAACAGACCACACAGTACTACAGGAGAGCCAGTGACTATTTTACACCCAACAGACCACAGAGTACTACAGGAGAGCCAGTGACTATTTTACACCCAACAGACCACAGAGTACTACAGGAGAGCCAGTGACTATTATACACCCAACAGACCACACAGTACTACAGGAGAGCCAGTGACTATTTTACACCCAACAGACCACACAGTCCTACAGGAGAGCCAGTGACTATTTTACACCCAACAGACCACAGAGTACTACAGGAGAGCCAGTGACTATTATACACCCAACAGACCACACAGTACTACAGGAGAGCCAGTGACTATTTTACACCCAACAGACCACAGAGTACTACAGGAGAGCAGTGACTATTATACACCCAACAGACCACACAGTACTACAGGAGAGCCAGTGACTATTTTACACCCAACAGACCACACAGTCCTACAGGAGAGCCAGTGACTATTTTACACCCAACAGACCACAAAGTCCTACAGAAGAGCCAGTGACTATTTCACACCCAACAGATCACGCAGTCCTACAGGAGAGCCAGTGACTATTTTACACCCAACAGACCACAAAGTCCTACAGAAGAGCCAGTGACTATTTCACACCCAACAGATCACGCAGTCCTACAGGAGAACCAGTGACTATTTTACATTACTATTTTAGCCGGGCGGAAGAACCACATGGCAGCCACACATCTGCACTCCGGTGTCATGGCCAAAACACATTTCCCCTCATGCCAGAAGAGCTACAGTGCATGAGGTGCAAGATGGTGCAAAAAAAAAAAAAAAAATTATATAAATAAGTGCGGGACAATGAACTGTCGGCATAAATCTGGGCACGCAGTCACAAACAGAGCCAGCCGGTCTAGTTGGAATTCTAAATTAGCCATCTCAAAATAAAAACTTGGAAAAACAGGAAGGATTGATGATGAAAAAAATAAACCAAAGAGGACATCTGCCCCTTGTGGAGCAGAATGCCCCCCCCCCCCCCCCCCACCTCTCTCTCTCTCACTCACTCACTCACTCTCTCACTCACTCACACTCACTCACACACACACACACACACACACACACACACACACACACACACAGACAAACAGAGACACACGTGCACGCGCATGTATATACGCACGCACACAAACACTCTCTCACCCTGAAGGAAATGAGGGCTTTAACTGGCATTTGGGCCGAATCTATTTTGGGGTGGGAAGAACATGTCGGGCCCTTTTCTTTCTTTTTTTCCTCTTGTTTTGCCTTTAGTTTTCGCCGCTTTCAAAGGCGACCTCTGTTAGACACGTTCATCACTGGAGTTCCCATGCACTGGCCTGGCAGACACTCCTCTGTTAGACACGTTCATCACTGGAGTTCCCATGCACTGGCCCGGCAGACACTCCTCTGTTAGACACGTTCATCACTGGAGTTCCCATGCACTGGCCCGGCAGACACTCCTCTGTTAGACACGTTCATCACTGGAGTTCCCATGCACTGGCCCGGCAGACACTCCTCTGTTAGACACGTTCATCACTGGAGTTCCCATGCACTGGCCCGGCAGACACTCCTCTGTTAGACACGTTCATCACTGGAGTTCCCATGCACTGGCCCGGCAGACACTCCTCTGTTAGACACGTTCATCACTGGAGTTCCCATGCACTGGCCCGGCAGACACTCCATTCAAACAACATCCCAAAGTGAGAAAAAGCAAGAGACAAAGAGGGCGGGGGCCCTTTTCAAATAAAGCTGGTAGTAAATAATTTATTAAACTGTTTGGGAGCAGTAACAGTCTGCATGTGTTATGAGTAACATAACCATTAACTCATCGGAAGTTAAAACTCATTTTGCTTGTTGTCACCTCTAAAAATGCATAGGCCACAAAGGGACAAGAACACGAATCAAGCGCAAGAAGTGCAGAGTGCAATTTCATATTTAAAGTGAACACAACGTCAGGGCCGGTTTGAAACTTTACAAGCTACATATTACCTGGCTCTCAAACTGGAAACAAAAAAACAGAAACACCCTTAATAAAAGATTAATAACTCTGTACACAACGGGATGGGATTCCTAAATGTTCCTGTGTGTGTGTGTGTGTGTGTGTGTGCGTGTCACTGTGACACTGCAAATGAGCAGTAGAGCCAGGGGTCAACCCCAGCTCCCTATTCTTCTTCATCCAGTCAGTGGATGCACACAGACACGCACACACGCACACACACACACGCATGCACACGCATGCCTGCACACACACAGACACACACAGACACACACACACAATACTAGCTCAACCTCTGGAAAAAAGTCATAAATAATGAGGGGGAGGGGCTGCGAAAACCTGACACCCCTGAGAAAGTCATCCCGCAGTCCAAAGGCTCTGCAGAAACATCTGAAACTTCCCAGCCCAAGGGGGGGGGGGGGGGGGGGGGGTACCGCAGCCTTTATTCTGATCGTATGTCTGGCCGTTGCTCCGAGCTGCAGTGACTCTTTGACCATCAAAACGAAACGGTAACCCGACACCTCAAAACCCATCGCCTTTGTTCCTTTGGGTCGCCGCAGCGAGCGGAGCGGGGAACTGCGCCGGTCGGGCTCACACCACCGGGACATCGCCCGACCGTGCCTTCCAGCTCTCTCCGTCCGCGATCAAGGCGTGCAGAACTCGCGTACTCCCTTCACAAATGAGTCAATGCGTAAGGCCAGGGTGGTCAGATTATTATGACCCGTTTCCTTATCCCGGACTCCTTACATAGTTCACATAGTTTACATATCATTCGAGTTTACAGCTGGATATTACAACAAGTCAGAACAAAGTACCCCGCCCAGGGGTGCAACTGAAGTGCTCGGCCCGGACTCAAGCCTGCAACCTTCCAAGCTGCAAACCAACAAATCGCTGTGCTGCACTGTCACCTGTAAACACATGAATGTGCCTTCAGTAAAGTTTATCAGTTTGTGTGCCGTTTCCATACTGAGGCCCTGGTATTAAAATCACAGTCCTCGAGGTCAGAGAACTGCTGGTTTTCCACCCTCTCTTTACCTGAGAGTGAAGACAGTCTGGTCAATCACTAGCACTAATTGTTCAGTTAAATATCTGGAAGAAAGAAAACCAGGGGTGGATTTGGATTTGAGGTCCAGATTTTTATATCCATGCTGAGAGGCATGGTTGCACAATGGACACCCCGGCGACTGACCTGAGAACCCTCCCCTGATGGCCAACACCACACCCACTCATCTAAGTCCCTGCCCACTCTATATACTTTATATAACATGTCTACAAGAACAGCAGTGGGGTATTCAGCTTTCTGAAAATTTGTTAAAATGCATTTATTTAATTGGTGTCATTTTAACTCATGCAGACAGCATTTTTTAAATGAAACCAAATGTCATGGCCTCTCTGCCTTATTGCTTAATTTGAAAACCCCTCCCCCTTTTGTGATGCTGATTAGGCATATAAGGACTGGTGGAGTTTAAGTGACGAAGCACTACATGCACAGCAGACGGGTTGGGCTCTGGATCTTGTGGCTAGCTGCTAATGCGCTAACAAGCTAAAGTGCTCATTCCAGGTTGTGTCACCTGCTTCTCACCAGGCTCACCTGCTCCAACTGTATCTACACGCCCCTGAGCCAGTGGGCTCCACTGCTCCTACTGAATCTACAGGCCCCTGAGTCAGTGGGCTCCACTGCTCCTACTGAATCTACAGGCCCCTGAGTCAGTGGGCTCCACTGCTCCTACTGAATCTACAGGCCCCTGAGTCAGTGGGCTCCACTGCTCCTACTGAATCTACAGTCCCCTGAGTCAGTGGGCTCCACTGCTCCTACTGAATCTACAGGCCCCTGAGTCAGTGGGCTCCACTGCTCCTACTGAATCTACAGTCCCCTGAATCAGTGGGCTCCACTGCTCCTACTGAATCTACAGTCCCCTGAATCAGTGGGCTCCACTGCTCCTACTGAATCTACAGTCCCCTGAGTCAGTGGGCTCCACTGCTCCAACTGTATCTACACGCCCCTGAGCCAGCATGGTCCACCGCTCCTATGGAATCTACAGGCCCCAGAACCAGTGGGGCCCACCGCTCCTACTGAATCTACAGGTCCCTGAACCAGTGGGGCCCACTGCTCCAACTGAATCTCCAGCCTGGCCCTCGAACCCGTCAGTGTTGTACAACAGCTGATAAGAGGGATCCTGACACAACACAGAACTTGGTGTAATGAGGCTCCAGTTTCTGGCGGTGTTAAAAATGTAAGGTATTGCAGCTGGAATGTACAGACACCCCATCCCCCAACACAAAACACCAGGGGTCCTATCCCTCCCTACCCAAAACACTGAGGGATCAGGCCTCCAGCACGTTCCAACTTTCAGAGAGGAGTCGTCTGAAAGAAGAAAGGACGACTTTGCGAGTTGTCAGTCCGCAAGGGAACACAGGCGCTTTAGTGTCCAATGTCTTTTGACTCTACAGTCAAATGGAAATGCAGTACATTTCTCACAATTGACAACAGCTGTAAAAAAGAGGTTGAGAATACTCAAAATTTCAAGGCAAATTACTTCACTAAATGTTTTCGTTTTTCAGCTTAAGATTTTCAAGTCAAGTTATACTATTTAACATTCATTAGCCGTTTTGTTCAGAAAATTTTCTAACAAAATTTAAGTTAAGTTTTTCTAACAATAAAATTGCAAGTTCTGAACTAATGAATATTAGTGGGCATAACTCTAATTAAGCTCAAAACCCAAAATTTTAGTGAATTCTTTTTCCCACTAAACTTACAACTAAAAGTACAACTTTAAAAAAAAAAAAAAAAATTTAAAATTAAAAATTTTTTACATATTTTTTTAAACATTGCAGCTGTAAACATGTTGCATCTCTTCCTCCAAAAAAACAACCCCCATAAGACAGAGATGGCCAACTAAGTTGAGTCTTGGGAACGAGAGAGTGGAAAACACAATTCTGGTAGCAGTTCATATAACGCACATGCACATAGATCTATGTGCCTTCATTACCATCATGGTACACAAACGCACGTGCACGTAGGCCTATGTGCCTTCATTACCATCATGGTACACAAACGCACGTGCACGTAGGCGTACGTGCCGTCATTACCATCATGGTACACAAACTTCAGGAACTCATAATAATAATTTTTTTTAAATAACAGATTTCGACACATTTATTTCCACAAAGCAGTGTCCCGACAGGGTGGGTAGAACTTAACTACTTTAACTGGGGAGAGCGAAAACAGCAGGCAGCGCACGCACTGGGAGAACATTAACAAATAATTAAACTGGTGGATGGCTGAAAGCGTAACCATGCCTCGTTGGTCCCACAGCAACACAAAGCCTTTGAATCCGCCGACACCTCTCAAAGGGGCAGCGCGGTGACAGTTTGGAAGGATTTTGAGTGGGTACAGGGATTTTTCGCAAAGAGACCAGGAAAGAGCTCTCCGCCAATCACAGAGTATGCTGCTAACAACAAATGCTGCAATAATAGTGGTGATTGGTGGCTACCTGCTGTTCACACTGCCTAGATACCACAAGTAAACCTGGAGGTATGGCCAGAAAGTATCCACCAATCACCGTCGGTATTGTTCCGTTTCTTATTGACAATCTACTCAGTGGTTGGTGGAGATCTCATCTCTGGTTTTTATGTGCAAAGTGGTGACGCATCATTAATGTCATTTATTTGTCCCTGGGCGGCCATAGCCTGTGCGTCGGTGGCATAGGCTGTAAGGGCACTGTCCACACTGTAGGTGGTTCGAAGACCACCACGCAACCTTTGTTGCATGTCTCTCCCTCTCTCTCTCTCTCTCTCCCATTCTTCTTGTCTCTCTACACTGTGCTGTCTAATAAAGCTGAAAAGCCAGGGACTGAAGCGGTCTTCTGTAAACGTGCCCCGCTACAAGTCTGTTACCTGTCTGCCGCCGTGAACCATCTTTTCGCCCACTCAAACCGCTGAAGCTGTTATATCAATATCACAAATAATAATTAAGCTTCGCCGGCGTGTTCGACCGAACCCAGTACAAGCCGCTCACCCTCCTCGCTGTGTTTTTGTAATGCAATACAGCTCCAGTCCTGGCACAGAGGGGCCCTTGAGAAACATCAGACCGCCCAGAGGCAGTTAGAGAAACGCGCCAAAAAAAAGACACAATAAAGTACGGAGGCGCACCTGTCAGCGCGGCCGTTTTGAGGCGCAGTTATGCAAACACACAGGTATTTCCACCGACTTCTTCCTCGTATTTTGCAGCCGAGCTAATAATAGACAGCTTTGTTACCTTTTCAAACACTGATTTAATTCCAAACATCTCTCTGGAGATTGCGCAAGATGGATCACTCACCCATTCAAAGTACTGTAAATCGAAAGTTATGAAACCACAAATGTTGCGCCCATTTAAAAATTCTTATTATTTTTTTTAAATGTGACAGGCTACTACTGCACATCAAACTCAGAAAAACATAAGGTTAGTGTTTTAACATAACCTTGTAAAAATTATATTTAATCATGCATATGACCATTGGAAACGAGTCCACAGGGGTTGGGAGAGTGAGGCTTCATGAACCAATCATAGTGTTCCGCTTTGGAGAGCTAAGCCTAACGATTGGTTTATATTCACGACTCATAGAAAATGGTGGTTCCACCTTTACGGGGTTGATGTAGCTATTATTTTGTTACCGAATTCTCATGTGACAATTAAATATAAAATCCAGTGCCTTTACATTCACCATCATCATCCAGTCAGTCATTTGGCTCATCACACACAGTGGCTCAGCAACCAATCAGATGTCACCTGCATTCCTGACATGCATCACCACTCATAGCCTCACAGTACCCAGAACACAGCCTACTCTGAGAATGAGTATGACAGAGACTGTGTGTCTACCAAATATTGTGTGTGTGTGTGTGTGTGTGTGTGTGTGTGTGTGTTCGAGTTTCTGTGTGACGCCTGCTGACAGGGTGGGTGTGTGTGCAGACTGTGTACACATATTCCTCTCTGTGTGTAAGTTTTTTGTGTGTTTGTGTGTACGTTTTTGTGTGTTTGTGTGCACCTGCTCAAATAGTGGGTGTGTGTGCCTGTGTGTGTGCCTGTGTGTGTCTGTGTTTATACAGAGACGATCACAGTGAAACAGTACCAGAGTTAGTTAGGCTGATGTTTAATGCATGCTGAAGAGGGTGAAATTTCCACTGTGTTGTACCTCCAAGTTTCCAAAGCCGATCAGATTTCCCCCTGTGAGGTCACTGGGCTTGGAAGGTGGGTAAAGACTGTGATAGTAACCCACACTGAACACTCTCCAACAATACACTCAAGCAACCAATCTACAGGAACATAGCCCATCACTGAGCTCAGAGAACAGCCCTGTACAGAGCAGCACATCTCTACTCAAACCCTAAACACAGAGTCCCACATCTCTACTCAAACCCTAAACACAGAGCAGCACATCTCTACTCACACCCTAAACACAGAGCACCACAGCTCTACTCACACCCTAAACACAGAGCACCACATGCCTACTCACACCCTAAACACAGAGCACCACAGCTCTACTCACACCCTAAACACAGAGCACCACATCTATACTCACACCCTAAACACAGAGCACCACATCTATACTCACACCCTAAACACTGAGCACCACATCTATACTCACACCCTAAACACACAGAGCACCACATCTCTACTCACACCCTAAACACAGAACAGCACATCTCTACTCACACCCTAAACACAGAGCACCACAGCTCTACTTACACCCTAAACACAGAGCACCACATGCCTACTCACACCCTAAACACAGAGCACCACAGCTCTACTCACACTTACTTATAGGCTTGTTTTCTACTTTGGTACTCACTAGAAGCTGCAGAAATAAAGACTGGAATTCTCTGGAGGGCTGGGAGGCAGTTGAGAGAGTTTTAATCAACAGGGCAGAAAGCCTGAGCCATTTTAATTAGCCAGAACCCCCTCCCCTCTGCATGGTTACGCTAGTACTTTCTATTGTTTGGTTTCCTGCTCGGGCCAGGGAGAGCTTGTGATTACAGCTTCTACCATCAACAGATCGAAAATAATACCATAAAAATAGAAGAGACAGAAACTGCTTCTCTCTCTCTCGCAGTCTCCCTTGCTGCACTCTGTTTCTCTCCTGGCTATAATTAGGTTCCAAGTGCTGCTCAACATTGCACGAATCTCGTCGGCGATAACATCCTCTATTTTTCCTTTCTTTCTTTCTTTTTCTTTACTGTCTGAGACCAGTCTCCCTTGCCTGTCGCCCTTGGCTACAGTGGCTTCTCGCCCACGGCCTCCACAGCCATCCCATAAACATGCAGGAAGGGGGCCCTATCACCATAGCAACCTCACTAGACAGAAGGAAGCCGAGTCTATAAAAAACACAAACCCCAACACAAAAAAAGACACTTCCTGTTGGCAGAGTTTTGTCTTAGCCTTCTTTTAGAGACTACCACAGGAGAACACTTATTTATGTGATATCACACACACACACACACACACACACACACACACACACAGAATTAGCCAATGTTGCAGTTGTAGCAGAAATAAATTGGCTAAGAAATGACAGTTTCATCCATTCCGAGAGGCATCCATCCCTCAGCGAGCAGCTAATCTATTTGACTCAAGACTAGAACAGATGCACCACAAGCACTTATGCACTTCATTTTTTAAGTCAGTCTGGATTACAGCACCTGCGGAATGTCTCTAATGCTACGTAAGGCCTACTTTAGCAGCAAGACTTCAAAAGTCCTTCAAACACTGCTTTTTATAAAATACACATCATCAATCTGTGTGCCGTGTGAATCACGGTTGGTCATTCCTCCGTTTCCTCACAAAGCCTTTAGGGTTCAGTGTGGGCTGAGGGGTGGGGGATTTCAGAAAACACAAAGTTTAGTTTGTTATGATAAACAAAGCGGCATGAATGGTATTTTGTGCTCAAACATACCCAGCAAATGTAGAGTGCATACTTTATAATATGACTGCCACTGAAAAGCACAGATCAGGTTTCTTTGACAGGTGATCAGTGGCTGACGTAGCTCTGCGCGTGATGGGTCCGGAAGAGACCAATCAAACGGCTGCTCAGGAATGGGAAATGTAGCATTCCAGTCAATCTTTAAATCTTTTGGGGTTAATTCCAGGCCTAGCCCGAGCTGCGCTAACGTAGAAAGGAGTGCCTGGGCATCCATGACGTTGTTTTTGACCGCGGACAATCGGGTTTGCGTCCTTGCAGCTGTGTGACGGGGTGACATGGTTCTGCTGCTGTTTTCGATATTGCTAAATCAACCTTGTGTAAGACAGGATCTCCAAATATAGCCCTGTAGAGCACGTTCCTGCCTTCTCTCTCTCTCTCTTTCTCCTCTCTATCTCTCTTGACTGGAGTTACCCATAGCAGGTGAACCTGTGTTTCTATTATTCAAATCTTCAATTTAACCGCAAAGTGTGTGTGTGTGTGTGCATGTATGTGTGCAAGCAAGTACACATGTGGGTGTGCCTGTGTGTACGCAGCCTGTTGCAGTCACAGTGTGCAAAAACGCTCCTCCCTCCCCCTCCTTTTGAAGTCTTAGCACCCCCAGCTATTTAAGGCTATTTATAGCTCTGAGAGGCAAACACAAAAAAACACAACACAAGTAGTGATTACCTGATGGTGCAGTACACTAAGGTGTGCCTACCCTGTTCCACACTGTTCTGTCCTTCCTGCAGGACCAGAGCTGGTTTTGTGCCTGACACACACACACACGGGCACACACACGCACGCACACACACACAGCCACGGAAAAATGGCTTCCTAAAGAAATTCCGACATTCTTACGGCCCTCCCACCCCCGCCCCACAGATCAAGTTGCCTTTTCAACAGACCCCCGTAAACATGCATCCCATCATGCACCTGCCTTCCCTCCCTTTCGCCTGGTCTGAAACATGGCTCACAGCGGAGTGAGACAAGGGCGCTTCTGCAGAGCGACAAATCTAAAGATCCACAAATGCTGACAAATCCAGCGTTACTCGCTGTGTTTTTCCCACATTACTTTTGGTTTCCAATTATTATTTTTTAAAATTATTATTATTTTTGTTTTTACATGTACTCTTCTCAACCAAAATGTATATGGTAAGTGCCACTCAGACTTACCTTCCAACTGTCATTGACCAATCATAACACACAATGACCAGAAAAACCAATCATGGAAGCGTTTCCGTTTCCGTTCCAGATAAACAATGACTGTATGAAGCTGCTCTGTTCAGCTCTCTTACAGTTATACAGCAATTAACTACCAGTTCTGAGATTAAACTGCATAAGCCACACCAAAACCTCCACCCCAAAACAAACAGGTTGGTCAAAGGTCAACTGCCACTGAACCCTAGGGTCACAGGTCAGCCCTGCAAAAGTGGACAGAAAGAAGATCCTCCAGTACTGGTTCACAGGGCAAGAGAACCCTAACTTTGTATGTGCTGAAAACAAAAACTCTTATTGTGAAGGTGACTGAAAAAAGTAGCCAAGCACTGCCATCGTCTCCTTGGGATACTTAGCATCAACTTCTTCAGCAAAATTACTAAAGTTTGGGGAGGAGGGGAAAGCATGAAAGTTCAGATATATAAAAATGTTTTTTTATGAACACAAGCCCATTGGCTGACATGGTAAAGAAAAAAAGAAAAAACTCACAAGTACCGTGTGAACGTTTGACTTGGAACTCTGAAACGGTTAAATGCTATTTGCCGCTTACCTCAAACTGCACTTTGGCAGACTCAAAAATGCAGATAATGACACCTTTCCAATCCCTCTCTCTCCCCGTCTCAAGACTCTTTAAATTTTAACAGCTGTTCTGAGAAAAACAGGAGGAGAAGAGTGCACATCATGAATATGCAAAGTCACAGGCCTTCTGTTTGAACACACAACAACAGGGGAGGGAGCCTTGAAAAATCCCTAAAAACACACGCGCACACAGGAGGACTGGGCACTCTCAAATGAACAAAAAATAGGGAGTGGCTTGGCTGTCCCCCACAATCCGAAACCTTGCCTTGTGGACTGACCACAATGGTTTCATATTTCCATAATTAATGGGAAATTAATGGATTACAATAATTTTGAACTCTATGGGCACATTGCTTTGCATTCCAAGAAACAAACATCACCTCCTCAGCTAATGGCTAGCCAAGGCTGAGCTTAAATCTTAACTTTTTATTTAAAACCTTCATTTTGAGCTAGACATTTAAACAGATTAGTTCACTTTCTGGAGTTTTTTTTTACATTGGTTCAGTTTTTGTGTATGTTTTCGATGGGCCCAGATTGTTTTTGTGTGCAACGAAGGATATTTTACATACTGACAGAGGTTTTAGACAACCAGCCGGTTTTACAATAGCTGATACAGTGGCTGGTGCATTTTGGAGTTTGTGGTCCAAATGAAAAAATTAATTTCCAGTAACTCCAAAGCAGCTTGTACAGCAATGTAATGTTTCCAGAAGCTGTACATACAGTGTTTATTCACAAAACATATAAACATAAATATTACAAAGATGAATATCATTTTTGCTGGGTCATGCATCGCATGGGCCGGCCAAGCATAGTGGAACTGACACACTGACTAACTGACTCCGACCACCTTGTTGAAAGCATAGTGGAACTGACACACTGACTAACTGACTCCGACCACCTTGTTGAAAGCATAGTGGAACTGACACACTGACTAACTGACTCCGACCACCTTGTTGAAAGCATAGTGGAACTGACACACTGACTAACTGACTCCGACCACCTTGTTGAAAGTCGCACAAGAAGTGGCAGTAAATGGTTTTACGTGGTATCGCGGCATTTGATTACAAGCACTCGTATCATTTCTTCTACGGAATATGCGAACAGAGATATCTTCATTTAATGGCTTGCTAGGGGGTCAGGGGGACTCTCGCTCTGTAGCTAATATTTCCATTCATTACATGGCTGATGTTGTATACGTCTGTATTTTTAATGCAACTTCAATGCTATGAAACCGCTAGCCTCACGTCACAGCGCTGCATGCATTGCACTCCAAGGTAACGTTAGCTAGAAGCTGATTATGTTCCATGTTTTGTGAACCTTCGCCAATAGCCTGTCTGCGATTTATAAATTTAATGATATGAAATTCAAAGGACTCCCATGTCGTGTAGAGCAGTAGCCACAGTAAAAATATTTTAATCAAATTGACATTTTGATCCAAAACGGCCAATTCCTCAAATCTTGAACAGATAAGTATTGTGCAATCAAAGCTGACTAGACAACTGTACCAGCATTGTCCCCGACTGCATTATTGACACGTGTGCACCCTGTGTATAAGTAATGTTCATTCACAAGCACATTCGAGGTAGGAACTTTAAAATGACACACTGCACCACTTACGCATACATCGACACAATGCTGAGGGCCGTACAGAATAGGCTACGCATTGCGCTAGGGTGAGAAGGCTAACGAGGAGGCGAGACATCCATGGCCCGACTTACACTAGGTTGACCTCGTCTTGTTTATATTCTGCTGGTACTTCTTTACTCAAGTGACGCAAGCTCTTCATTCCCAAGAACCAGAGAGTCAAGGTGCAGCTGGTCTAGCAAAGGAGCAGCTTAACGCTCTGCCTCGCTACTTACAAATTTAAAATTGCAGCTACGATTGCGTCTACCTGCATTGCCAAACATTACTTATTCAAGCCCCAATTTAAGAATGAGGAGTTGCAACAGATGCTGAGAAGAAGAGGGAACATCAGTTTACTTGCGAACACCGCCTTCCAGGAGATCTAGCTACATTTTCAATAAATCAAGGTTGTCTAAAAGTAGATGGTGAAAGTTACATGAATACCATTTGGTCATTCTTTTACAGCAAGTTTGAATTGACCAAGTATGAACCATTTTTTGTTTTAAAGATTTCATTATCGCAGGATTCAGTTTTTAGACAGTTTTGTTGGATTAGACTATGGACATGCAGGCTACACAAAAAAGCACATCCAATCAGAAGAAAACTCAACATTCAAGCAGTACTGGGAGAACATGATTTTATAATCTGATGTATTCAACACCTGTATGAGAGTTAGCTAGCTACCTTGTTGCCAAAACAAATAGCTACCTCATTACAGAATACTTGGCAAGCTCACCAAACATGCAATTTTAATAGCTACCCAAAATACCAAAGTCTCACATATCGCTACCATCTTGCGAAAGGTTAACATGGTTGACTTCATACTGCACATTAACTTCATACCACCATACCCATCACAGATTAGCTACGAATGCAAAAACAATGTCAGGTGCTCACACCCAAATTCTACAAATTGTCTAGCTAACCTTAGCAAGGTATGACGGCTTGCTTGCTAGTTGATGACTTCATATTTAAAGCTAGCAAGCTAGACAGTTTATTCAATTATAATTGTAATATTACTGAGTAAAGAATAATGTGAATGCACACTACCTAGCTTTCAAAAGATACCACTCACCAGTAATTAGCTAGTCACCATTACGCATTTTCAATGTATGGCTGTTTTTACCATAGCTGAGCAATAATAGAGTTAAACCCGTTGGGGGGGAAAAAAACAACAAAAACAAAACGGCATGTATTAGTGCAGTGCGCTACATTAGCACTCTGTTGAACTGCATTGAGTGTCTGGTTTAGTAAGCTGTTCATAATTTCAGTTAGCTTTAAAAGCCGGTTAAAAAGATCAAAACACAGACATTTTCATTGCTTGTATTTTGAAAATGCCAATTAAAAAATAATAATAATAATCAGGTAATACACATAATAGCCTACAACTCAACATAACATAACTTTGCTGTACAAGCGACTTTGTAGTTAACTGAAGTTTTCTTGCTTAAGACCACAAACACCCAAATGCCACTATTCCAGTCACTATAGAGCCGACAGGCGATCAGAAACTTATGTAAATATCTACAACATACAACAACTATGGATCAATCAAAAACTTGCACTAAAACTGAAACAAACTGGGGGTAAAACCCCAGAAAGTGACTCACTGAAGTAAGTTTGTCATTTTCCAAATTCAAATCCAATTCAACCAGCACCTGCTTAAATGTGTTACAAACAGTTAACACCAAGCGCACATTGTTTTGATGAGGCATTCTCCGCGGAGATCACACCAGATAAAGCCAAAGTTCTCCCTCCTCTGTGACTTGCGTTTATGTACTGTCCCTTTTGTTTAAGTTTGCACTACTGCTGTTATTTGAACACATCATGCTATTCAATATTTATTCAAATTGATTTGTTTTTGCTTTTACCTGGGTTGATTAGGTCTCGAGTGTGGGGAAATTAATTAGCATCCCCATTTAGCAATTTGGTTATTACACAATTTCATCTTTTTTCTTTAAAAATATGAATGTTTGTGTCAGTGTTCATGCGCGAGACTCATTATCACAGTTTTCTACACAAATTGATCACTCAAATCTTTTTTGAGAATGCTTGCTAATAAACACATTTTGTTATGATTTTTATGATTTCTACAAATATTGTTCAATGTCCTGTGGCTTGTCATCAAGTCATCATACAAAAGAAAGAAAGAACAACTTTCACACACACTTTTGGGAAAACAAGATTCAATTATCACAGGAGGTATAAAATATTGGAGCATCATATTATTCAAAGTGCCCACACGAATGCTAATATGTCACCAAGGTGCTTCGCTCTGCCTTCTGCCAGTCAGCCTGCTAGTCATTGGCCAATGGTAAAGATATTCTGGAGACAGACTGAGTAGTGCACTTTGGGAAAGAATGGGTAATTCTGAGCTGGAGAGAGCATGGTTCCTTATTCTTGGAAAGAGAGCACTCATTGCTTGTTTGGCCAGGGGAAAACCAGTGATCACATGATCACCAAGCTGCTGTCGTGCTAGGACCCAGGCTACAGCACAATGTGTGTTGTGGAAATACTCTTCCACACTCGGTCGATGTGGATCACCTTACCTGCCTGGCAACGAGCAATCTGATCCCGGGCCAATGAGAATACTCCTCCGTAATGGGGCTGCACGGCTGTCAGTTTGAGAGAGCAGAGCTAAGAGCTGTCCCAGCAGCCCTTCTGGGGGCCCTTCTTTGCAAGGGCTCTCCTAGTTTTCTTGAAATACCCAGTTTTCTAGAACCACACTTTCTAGAGCTGAGGAAACACTGCGAGAACAGAAAGTATTTTGGTGCATGCAGAGCACGGGGCAAACGATCCCGATTTTGATTTACCATCACTCTTTGGTGTCTTCCGCAGTGTCAGCAAAGAGTTTCCTGCTCTCCCTTTTCCATGAAAAGATAACCTCCCTCCTCCGCCCCATAAATTACACCATAAAGCTATAAAACAGACTCTGTAAAATGTGTGTCTTTTACCGTCACATTGGCAACAGCCCACATGACTGAGGGCGGGTCGATATAAGCAGAGCCCAATGGGTGGGATGGGAGCCCTGGAGTCTCAGCCAAGCCGCTGCTCGGTAACTTTTCACAGTCAAGAGCAGCCTTGCATGAAGCAGCTTATTTACTCTAGCTTACCAATCTCTACAGCGTTGTTCATTTATCCCGTCTCTGTTAGCGCAGCCAAACAGTTCTGTGCTGAGCACGTCCTCTCCTCCTGCTGTGTTTATGCTATGGTGGCTTGTCGGCGTGAAGCTGGTCACAATGGTTAGACCTTAAAATGTTTTGGAAGCTGGGATTGTTTCGGAGGTTACAGTATTACCGGTATTTAACTTTATAAAAACCTTCTCTGGACACAGCAGAGCTCCAGACAACTTTCTGTTTACTGAAAGTGAAGATGTGGGTTGTGACACTGGAGGGGATCAAAAATCTACCTCTATCCTCTCAACACACACAAACACACACACACAAGTCACACACACACACACACACACACACACACACACACACACACACACAGTAACTTATGCCTGCAGGGTTTCACAGTTCACAGAAGACATCAGCAGGCAGTGAGCAGTCAGCTGACCTGTGTTTCTACAAGGAACAGGAAACGTGATCTTCTCTGCCCCCCACTGCAAAACAATCTCTCTATTGTTACATGCTTATTTCTTTTCTCCTGTTGAAATTGGGGATTTTCATGCATTGTGGTTTTGCTTTCCTTGTTTTTCAGATCTCAAGAATGAGTTTCCCAGGGATAGCAACAGCAGTCCCCTGGCTGAACTCAAACTGGGACAACCTCAACCAGTGCCGCCCTGTGACTTGCCAGAACCAACTACAGGCCCAAATGGGCTTTGTTCCTATTTATATACATGTTGAAACTGACATTCTGAAAAAGAGCATTCTTGCCTATGTATGGCAAAGATCCTTAAACTTGCGTATTCTCCACAGGCACATCAAAGCTTTCAAGAACATAAAAAGCAGTTCCGGCACATACAAATACAGGTTTAGCTTTTACCTGCATATATGGCATACATAAGTGTATTTGCCTGGAGTGGCCTTTGATAAGCAGCAACGTTACAATGTTACCCTGACACAGTATGGCACCACAGCCATCCCTATCTAGAGTAACGGGCACTCCTGCGGTCTCTCTTGCATTTCAAATCTGCATTTTCTTTCTGAACCATTGCCATCACCACATAACCCTGCTCTTCCAACCAGGAAGAAGTTAGAAAGAAGGTTCCACAAAGCTTTCCAGTGGTGGCTGATGGGAAACAAAGTCCACATGCAAGATCACATCAAGGCCTCTCGCTGTGGACTTATCCTTTTATCTGCACCTCTGAGAAACGATGCACATAACCTGGACTAGAGCGTGGCGAAACAGCATTCCGCTAGAATGGACAAAACCCATCAAGCCGGTGACACGATCTACGACAAGAGGAAACTCAACCTCAACCACTGCAACCTCATCTTTCACACAAAAATGTAAAGGCTACAGAAGACTTTGACCTCCATCTGGCTTGCCTGGATTAATACGCTCATTTAGAACACCACAGATAAGCACTAATTAGAGCCAGCGTGAGGGACCGAGGAAGAGTACACCATACAAAGACAGGCTGTGTCTGATCCCTTCCATGAAACATGTGAAACTGTACACTCTCGGGCCCTAGCGATGACCTCACTTTGTTTTTCCAGAGAGCGGAGGCTTTTGAAAGGAACATGAGCGTAATTCAAGGGGCTGTGTGTAAGGAGGATGGGGGTGTTTGGTGTGACCTACGGGCTAAGGGTCAAATTGCCTCATATTTACAGGCTCGGAGTAAACGTGCACAAGGAGCCGCCGAAGTACAGGCTAGCGTAACATGCCTGGGCATTGGACATCTTTGTTTCCCATGGATTTAATGGTATTGGTCTTCATAGTAGTTATGTTGACAAAAGCGCTTCCTAAGTTATGCAGACCAAAACTCACGGTCTAGTTCTACAGCAGTGCACTCAAGCTCAGAGAACCGTGGCATCGTGTGACAAACTTCTAAACTTGAACAAGAAACTTTGCAGAGACTTCTTAATAGGAAACAATAAGCAGCGGCATTAGCAATTCAACCAAGACAAAGTTGCAGAGAGAAGGCTGTACAGAAGTGACTGGCTTGCCTGCATGCTATCTAGCCCAAACTCCTGGTTATGGTGCCGTGCAGCTCTGCTGGCCTAGGACAGTAAGGCTGAACGGCGGGCCGTCTCTCCCTCGCTCTCTCCCAGCACAAAACAGCACTTGCTACATTGTTAGCAAGCGGATGCTCTTTTCGAGTGGGACTTGGGTTTCACATTTTATCCTTTTAAAAACCGCATACCCACAAAAGCAGTTCAAATTCAGTTACTTGGGTGCATTCGTATCAATGCTTTTGTTGTTATTGTTCATATTATTTTTGTTACTCATGAGAACGATGGTTATTATTGTTATTATTGTTATTGTTTTTGTTAATAATAATAACAATAATAATAATAATAATAATAAATCTATATGGAAAAACATTGTTGGGAATCTTGCGTTTTGAATCAAACCATTAACCTTGACGGGATGCACAGTATGTAGGTACAAAGAGGAGGACAAGCAAAGCTACCACATAACTTGTATGTTAAGTGTGTCTAACATGAGAGGCTCTACAATGATGTCATGTGCACCAGCTGAAATTCTACACCCTGAACCGCAATATGTCAGAAAAAAGGTGACCGCTAATTGTGCCATTGTGCGCACTAATCAAATCCGTTCTGTGTCAGCCGCTTGGCCACCCCACAACCTCAGTACCAAAATTACATCGGCTTTATTTCAACTAGCGTTTCCTTTGCCATGCTATATTTGTACGCTATTATGTATATTTTCTTGAGTCAGCTATAAGGAATGGCAATGTAACACGGACAAATGAATACACTGAAACGAGGAGGTAGCCTAATTAAGGAGGTGCACCATTTTCTGTCTGAAGCGGATTATTTTATTAATTATATTTGTTCCTTTCGTAAAATACGTACATATCACGCTGTAGGCTACACCTGGGCATGTTTTAAGAAAGTTTTCTCCTGTGGTGAACAGTCGAGACCAGTTCACAGATCAGACAGTTAGAAATAAAAGGCAATATAGCACAAAGTGGCGGATTACCCTGCAACAGCCAGTATAAGTAGCAAGTTTGCATTGTGGAAATAAACACCCCGCCGGCAGAACCTGGCAAACAGCAGTAAATACAATAGTGATGCTATCAGGTGAACCAGAGAATGGAGATTGTTATCAAACTGCGTTTTTTCCACTAAAGTTCTCATTAATTGTAATAATTATTCGCATTACAAATTAATACCCTATAAGAGATAACGGCTTATTGCGCTATTCTGGAAGATGATATGGGGGGATGAAAGCAACAATACTGTACCTGTCGCTCCCGCTCCCGCTAAACGAGTTTCTTGTCTGTCAGTGTCTAAGGTCTGTCCCGACGCCGTAATTCCATCTGTGGGGAGGACAAGTTTATTAAGAAATGCTTCGCCTATACTTTTGCAACAGCACACCAACATTGAGATTACTTCTCCAGTCTCACCATATTCTCATTTGACTGCAGACAGAACACACATCTCAGCACGGCAAAGAACTTCTTCTGACAGCCAAAGTATTACTTGTTGAAAGAGCGCATTCCACGAAGAAATTATAACTTGAAACACAGGCTCTCATGCGCGCAACAATACAATTTGAGAGAGAATGAGACAAGATTTTACTCGTAATGACAAAGTGAGTAATTCACTTAACAAATGCAGCTGTAAATTAAAAACCTATTCACCGCGCACAAACCTGTTATTGTATTGTCACCAGATTGCAGTGTTGCTCAGGCACACTTCCTAGGTCTTATCCCGACGCAGTAGAAAGGCTCATTCTGAAGAGACCGGCAAATCCAGCAAACATCCGCGTCTTTACAAAACCAAGAGAACGTCCCACTTGAAAAAACATTCAAATTAGCCTTCTTTGCCTCCCACACTGGATTTGTACTTTTAAAAACTTTAAATTCGTTCTTAATTTGTTTATCATCCGAGATCACTGTGCCATCTGGGTTGGGAGAGCTTCCTTCACAACCTGCATGCACAGCGAAGAGAGTCGCGATGCAGGCACGTTATAAAAAACGAAATAAACAGAAAAGTCTTGTACAGATTAAAAATTGCATTTGGTGCTATTTGTAAATGCAAAACCCCAAAACATGTTTCTTGTTCACCATTTCTATAAAACAACTTCCGTGTATGTTTGCGGCTGTCGTCTTTATGAATGAGTCACAAAAGATTGCAACAGGTTGTTATAATTATTTCCCCTTTCTTCTCAAAGTTCTTTTAGCACGAGCTCCCGACTTTTCTCTTGTTTGTTTAGTCCGGTCTGGCTTGTACAAAAGAACTCCCCGTCAAAACTTCTAGGCCAGAACTCCGGCAGAGACAAGTGAAATTCGTCAACAGTTCAATGTATGTGTGCGCAGAGAGGAAGAGGGGTAAACTATAGCAAGCAAGTTGAATAGTCCGGCCCAGTAGGAAGACTAAAATAGCAAACTAGGCGGGTGCCACCAAAAATAGCTTTGACATCACACGACTTCTTTCTCGTATTGTTTCCCCAGCTGAGCTTCCCATTGGTGAACTCTGTAGCCAATCCGACGCTTTACTTTTTCCTCAAACCAATTTCAGTTTTTTTTTGTACTTTTCTCTTTCGATTCTCCTTGGCCTCTTGATTTGAGCAGCTCTTGGCTCCACCTGCTGAATCGATGTGGGCCCCGTTTCCCAAAAGCATCTTAGAGTTAAGATCATCTTGGAGTGTTTTGCATTGGTGCTTTATTCATTTTATGCATTTTAATACATTTTATAAAAATGTACTGACATCATTACATAAAAAATAATAAAAATAGAGGGAGAAAGACAAAAAACAAATGACGAAAAACAAACAAACAATGAACGTAATATAAAAACAAAATAGCCTAAGAGGATCTTTATCTAAGATTATTTTGGGAAACGGGACCGTGGTCGTGGCCGTTTACACCGTGTGCACCCATATCGCAAGATCATATACATCCGCACCGCAGAGGTCAGGGGTCAGCATCATCATCATCATTCATCAACCCGCTTATTCCTGTTCAGGGTCACGGGGGGTGCTGGAGCCTATCCCAGCATGCATTGGGCGAGAGGCAGGAATACACCCTGGACAGGCCGCCAATCCATCACAGAGCACTCACACCATTCACTCACTCATTCATACCTATGGGCAATTTAGAGTCTCCAATTAGCCTAACCTGCATGTATTTGGACTGTGGGAGGAAACCGGAGTACCCGGAGGAAACCCACGCTGACACGGGATGAACATGCAAACTCCACACAGAAAGGCCCTCGGCCGGGATTCGAACTCGGTACCTTCTTGCTGTAAGGCGACAGTGCTAACCACTGCACCACCATGCCGCCATAGGGGTCAGCATAACTCCACAAAATCATTAAAATAAATTGTGTTTCATTATATTTTAAGTAGGCTATTTGATGATTGGACAGTAAGTAAGTGCAGAATACAATAATAAAGACGATGCAAATAGTGCTGAAACAAGCCAAAAGAACTGTAGGCATAATCAGGAAAGAGCTATCACTAAAAGCTGAAACACAAAATCCAAAGTGTAACAAATCCAATATGAATAGTATTATTAGCGGTGGACCGATGGCAGTAAACTAGGCTACCAAGTATGAAGGCTAAAATGCTTAATCAGAAAAAGCTCTAGTCTACTGGTGTTTAAAGGGTGCATCTTTCACAGACAACAACGAATAACCCGTAGCTGCCTGAAGGGGCTAGTGATTCTGCAACAGAAACCTGAGGAATCCTGGCAAAATGAAGCCTCATAACCTCCTTTAATATCCTCTGATTCCCTCTTGCACCTAACGTGGCACTTAACATTATGCTGTGGGTGTCTGTAATGATTCCTACCAGCTATGACTGCTCTTTGCCTAAAATGTTTGTGTGTAGTGTGCACTATTGTAAGCCGACCTAAATAAAAGAGGTATGCTAATGACTAATTGCAGGGACGTAGATGTCATTTCAACTTTTGGGGGGGGGGGGGGGGCAACAAATAGAATAAAACAATATTGGGTGGGACAAATGTTTTGGGTCGTGTGTCCCCACCCCTCGGGGTCTATGACCAAAACTAAATGTAAGCCAACCATGGCTATATAGCAGACTCCTATGATATGATCTAACATCATATGAAAATAATGTATTATTGTTTTACTGACCAATATTCATAAGCACAGAAAATAAAAGAGAATAAGAATGCAGACATTGCAGTTAATGGACCTTCACAAATGCAGTAAATAATTTTGAGCAGATGGCGTGCTGGCTGTTTTTGGAAACGTTCTTCCTTTGTTACATTGAGTGTGAGTTCTACACATGTCTTATTAATGATTTGGTGACACACCCTCTAAATGGGTAAAGGGGAAACTAAATAAGAATAGATGGCGTGCGTTTTTAAGCGCTACTCAGACGGAAATTACCAAAACACAACCATTACAACCGGCAGAAGCTTGAATAAGACACTGCTAGAGTTCATGCTCTGGGAAATTTCCAGCTGAATTTATGATTTGTCAACAGATTACATACATTGCAAATATTGATGGAGTTACATAACCATACTAGCGCTGATCTGAGGCCAAATCACAAGAGGCGATTAGACAAAGAGATTTTAACACAAGATAATGTGATAACCGTGAACTGTGTATTACTTGCATTGTTCATTTCCCCCCATCTTGTTCAGTTCCAAGTATAACACGCTCATCATTTTTCTGTAAATAAGTATCTGGTTCCACAAGCAGAGAGTCTACCTAAAGATAACTAGCATGCACACATGCGCGCGCACACACACACCACAGATACACACACAGACACACACACACACTTGGCTTGAGACCACATAGCCGTGGCCTTCTTAGAAATGAACAGATGAGGCTCGCTTCAGTAGGGTCTCTCAGCCGTTTCCCTCACACAGCAGCACACTCCTCTGGCACCACATCCCTTTCCAGAAAATTTCTTTCGAGTTCCCCAGAAACTGACTGAGGGTGTGGAGTTCTGTTTACCACTATTTAAAACATAGACAAATCTACACCTCCATCCTGGAAAGGGACTCTTGACCAAAATCAGTAGCCTTCGCTTCGGTTACCGCAGGAACCCCTATACTGGCCTGCTGAGCGCTCAATTTCCGCACCCCTACCACACATATCATTAGAGGGAGTCTCTTAAGAACACTGAGAACACATACGTAGATAAACAGAATAATCTCCGCTCATCTGAGATGCCTACATGCAGAAAGTATCATTGGTGTCCCAGCAAACTGACCTGAGCCAGCTTTACCTCAGCTTTATCTCAGAAGGCTCATGGGGAAGGCAAACAAGGTCTGTCTCGATCGCCTAAACCAGGGGTAGGCAACCCTGGTCCTAGAGAGCCGCAGAGTCTGCTTTTTTTTTTTTTTCACCTAACAGCAACTATTAGCTAATAAAAAAGAAAAGGTGAAGTGAGTAGTTAACTGTGTAAATCAACTGCTTTAATTGATCACTTAAGTGGTGAAAAACAAAAAAAAACCAGCAGACCCTGCGGCTCTCTAGGACCAGGGTTGCCTACCCCTGGCCTAAACCCTCTCTCCGGAGAATTGCAGCACCTCCCCTCTGAAAGGCGCTACAGGTACCCCAAGGTTAGAACCAGTAAATAACTCCTATTCCTACAGCCATTACCCAACTAAACTAATTATGGAATAGTGGGCATTAATCTGCTGTACAGCGATGTGACATTTTTACTGTACCGTTAGCTATAACAGTCTGTAATCTTGCAATCGAATCTAGAAAATGTGCAAGTTCACAATGAGGTCTGTGGAAGCAGTGGGGTGGGTGTGTGTGTGTGTCTGTTTCTATGTGGGCAGGGCCAAGGGGTGTTATGACTTTGAAATGTTTTGACAACAAATGTGACGGTTGAGAAAGTTGTGTACTCAAGCTTTAATAATGAATAAAAAAAGTAAATCAATTTGGTAAAAAATGGTAAAGCATTGCACTTTTAAGACAGTTGACAGTAGGAAAATGTACAAGAACTGTTCTAAACTACACTAAATCTGTAAGGGATCTCTGTGTCAGAGACACGGAGGAAATATTGGAAGTCCAGATGCGATAGCTGTGCAATCTGAAAAATGTTCGAAAGAACACACTGAGACGGACAATAATCCGTAGTGAAATAGAGGAAAATAACAGAACACAAATAACCTCGAGAAAAGAACGAGGAACTCGATCTCCGAGCATAAAAATAAAGAAATAAGCTATACGCTTATCTAACTCCTGTTAGTGGAGCGAGCGAACAAAGAAAAATAAAAACTGTAATATCCCTTTAACTGGGACCAGAGCCGTTAGAGCGCTCGTGGAAAAACAAAGGAAATAAGCGGACCCGCTTATCTAACTCCGTTTGTGGAGCGAACGAACAAAGAAAATAAAAACTATAAGACCCCTTTAACTGGAGTCAGAGCAGTTAGAGCGCTCGTAGGTAGAAACGGTAAAACAAAGGAAATAAGCAGACACGCTTATCTTACTCCCGTTATTGGAGTGAAACGAAAGGAAACAGAACTCAAAAGACCCTAACTTTTCTTGGGTAAGAGCACTCGTAAGTAAGAGTATAAAACGAAAGAAACGAGAAAGCCTCTGCTCTGAAATGAGAGCTAAAAGAAACTTTCTTTCTTTCTAAAAACCCTACTTTCTAAACCCTTTCTTTTTAAACTAGCTTTCTAACTTAATTTCCTATACCTTTTTACCGGCTCGAATGTTAAGTGGAATAACATGGAAGCAATGAGAGAGGCCGGAAGCGGGGTATAAATAGTGAGCGGAAATATATGCCAGGTGAACTCACTAATGATGAGGCGAAAGCAAAACCCGTGACGGAACACAGGAAAATCCGATAGATTACCGGTAAACGATAAAAACGAATAAAGCGACGCGGAGATAAGGGAAGAAAGGTAAGATCCATGACAAAATCAAATGCATTCAAACAGGACATACCCCACAATTTAGCTGCATTAATAGTTCACATGGCAGCCACTTCTCATGGCAGTTAAGTGGTCTCTGTACGCATCAGGTGAAACCTGCTCAAATCTTAAAAAGCAACTATGAAGCACCTGTGGTGGTGGATGTGTCTCCATAAACGGTGTTTTCAGCGATTTACACTACGTTTCTGGCAAAATTCTAATGTAAACAAAGCTGGGTGTCGTGTCACTCCTTTAAATGGTGTTAGCTGTACTGCACATGCCAGATGGCCTGAAGGGTGCAAAACCGTCGCTGGTTCATGAGGGAGTGTTCAAAGGTGCTTTAGCTGCAGCACCCCCTGCTGGGGGTGGATGGAACAGCTGTGACCCGAGAGTGTCGTAAAACTGAGACTTTCCAAGCATACATGTCCAGTCATTGAGACCACTGAGCAAACAAGATGTCATAAAGGCTTCAACTGTGGAACTGATGTCTGCACCAAGCATGATGTCACAAAAGCTTCCCCTGTGCAACTCAGAGCCATAGAGAGAGAGAGTTGCGTCAACCCCGTTCACTCCAACAGGCCAATTATTTTAGGGCAATGGCAGATCGTGGAGAGTCTCAATAGTTCCAAACGTTGGGAGCGAGTAGCAGTAACGCCGTAGAGTAACAGTGGTTTTGACTGTAGCCTACTGTTTTGACTGCACTTTTCAAAATTAAGAAGTTAGAATCAACGTAATTTTTGATACTTATCTTATTAGCACATTTTAATCAAATTAACGATGTGAGTTGAAGCCTGTTAGCTTATTATTTTCCACCAAATTAGTAGATATAGCTAACATTAGTTAATGTTAACGAGCCTAATTCTCTTTCTACGGCTCTGGTGGAACTGATGCCTGCAAAGGTGTGATGTCATAAAGGCTTGAGCTGTAGACTGGACGGCTACACCTGGTGTAACGTCGTGTTAAATGTGACAGGCACATTATAGATTTTACACACTGTAGCAGCTATCTGTCTCTGTAATGCACTTGCTGGGGCTAAACTAATTTTACTGATGTTCTATACATGGGGCTCAGTTCTCCCCATTTTTCCACTTTTCCACAGAAAAGAAGAACGGAATGAGTAATGGTGGTATTGGTACTAGATTGAGCAGTGCTGTTGCTTGCTGTGGGAATAGACGACTGAAAGAATTTCAGTTTGTGACGCTCTTGTTATAAGACCTTAAAAGAATGGTTTTAGGTGCTGACGTATAAGGCTGTGTGGTAGCCGAGGCCAGTCTACCTCAGGGTGGCCAGAAAGTGATGTGAAACTGTGAAATCGGCAGCGATCAAACACAATGGTTAAAGCACCCGAGCTCCAGCCTCACCAAGCTCCAGAGAATAACTGGTCATCGGGTGAATAAGTTGCTTCAACGCTGGCGAGGGTTTTTGTATTGTTGTCAAAATTTCCGCTTTTCGTTAGTTTCCATGTTCAACTACATTTTTTCTTTTCTTCTTTTTCAGTGCGAGGTTTTTTCCCCAAGTCTGGCCAGTATTTAGCATTCTTAATGTTTCCACTCAAGTTGAGCGTTCCCATTTCGAGAACCACAGAAAAAGAACAGCAGAGACAAATGAACACGTACGCCCAACCTGAAACCTGAGGACCTTACAGCACATGAGTGTACCCTGGGACACCCTATACCCATGCAAAAAATCTGACTGTGTGTGTGTGTGTGTGTGTGTGTGTGTGTGTGTGTGCGTGCATGTGTGCGTGCATGTGTGCGCGCATACATGCCTGTGCATGAAATCTGCCTATCTGTATATGCCTGCTACACGCATGCACATAAAATCTGCTGCCTGTGCGTGTGTGTGTGGGGCTACACACATGAGCATGATATCTGCATGTGTGTGTGTGCATATACATGTGTGTGTGTGTGCACTTGAAACCGGCCTGTATGTTTGTATGTGTACGTGCATGTATGTGAAATCTGCCACGCTGAGTGTGTGTGTGTTTGTGTGTGTGAGAGTGTGTGTGTGTGTGTGTGTGAGTGTGAGTGTGAGTGTGTGTGTGTGTGTATTTGAAACCGGCCTGTATGTTTGTATGTGTACGTGCATGTATGTGAAATCTGCCACGCTGAGTGTGTGTGTGTGTGTGTGTGAGTGTGAGTGTGAGTGTATTTGAAACCGGCCTGTATGTTTGTATGTGTACGTGCATGTATGTGAAATCTGCCACGCTGAGTGTGTGTGTGTGTGTGTGTGTGTGTGAGAGTGTGTGTGTGTGAGTGAGTGTGAGTGTGAGTGTGTGTGTGTGTATTTGAAACCGGCCTGTATGTTTGTATGTGTACGTGCATGTATGTGAAATCTGCCACACTGAGTGTGTGTGTGTGTGTTTCTGTGCGCGCGCGCATATGTTCGTGCACTTGTGGTTTATCCTGCTGATTGCACAAGCCCCTCGTCTGAATCACGTCCGGCGCTAGCTGAAAATAGCGATACCAAACTGTGACGCTCGAGCAACGCAGCAGTCAAACGACGCACAAAATGTCACATGATTACCGGGTTTCTGCAGCGTGTGATTAGCGAACAATTCTTTTTTAATTAAGAAAGAAACACGAAGGGGGCAGACCTGGCCTCTCTCAGTCTGGCAGCACCAATCAATGGGCTCTGGCAGGTCTGCAAAACTGCGCAGATTACTACTACTGTTAGATCAACACCAAGATCTGCCATCATTGATCTCACAGTGAATACGAAAAAGACAATAAAAATGGCGGTAGCCTCATAGATTTACTTTCTGTAAAAGAAGATGCAGATTTGAGTTTAGGCTTTTCTCTGTAAGGTCTTTCGGTGTTTTACCAGAAGGCACAGAACGCTGGACAAGCTGAAGGTGCTGACAGGAAAAATCAGTTTCAAATTAAATAATAATAAATTTAAAAAACACGCTTTGAAATTTCAGATTCCAGTAAATTTGAAAAAAAAAAAATCACCTAACGTCTGTTTAATAAGCACAGGATGTGGTCAGCTGCTTCTTAAGAACCTCCCACACAGCACACATAGTTCTACACACACGCAGTTACAGGAGTGCTCACACACACACACACACACACACACACACACACACACACATGTATAACCCTTCCATACACTTCCATGCACACGTGCAGTTAAACACACAATAAAATACACATACATAAAACGTAGCGCTGACACACAAACACAGATACACAAACACATACATAAAACGTAGCGCTGACACACAAACACAGATACACAAACACATACATAAAACGTAGCGCTGACACACAAACACAGATACACAAACACATACATAAAACGTAGCGCTGACACACAAACACAGATACACAAACACATACATAAAACGTAGCGCTGATACACAAACACAGATACACAAACACATACATAAAACGTAGCGCTGACACACAAACACAGATACACAAACACATACATAAAGCGTAGTGCTGCTGACACACAATATAGACACACACTGTTCCTGCTCCTCCCCAACCAGGACACAGCCTGACAGAATGTGTGTGTGTACCACCATCACCCTCCACTACCTCAGAACAATGGGTGGCAGTTCCACTGCCATTGTATTATACAGTCGTATTTAGCGCAAAGTCATATTTTGAAACTAGCCAACTCCACAGAATACTGTATACTTTACATGTGTATTATATATAAATGTGTAGTCACGTAAGGTAGGGTCTCTGTTCATACCGTGTCCCCTGTTGGCCTTTTGACGTTTCTGATTACGGAAAGCTCCCAAATCTACAGCCCTTCAGAGGTCAAAGCTCAAGTGTCATTCTTATGGAGCCCACGACCTGCACTCTACCTCAGCTGCGTGCGTGTTCTCTGGCGCATTCATATCCACAGCCCTCAGGTCCACTTCACCTGGGCCTGGCCCGGTCCAGCTGGATTTTTTTCCTCGCGGGCGGGGGTCACCCCGGGGACAGAGGCATTCGGGAGAATGTGGACCTGCGGTAGCACGTGCCCAGGACTGAACTCAAGGAGAGGACTGGCAGAGAGCGGGACAACACAATAACCAAACAAATGAGACATTGAAAAACGCAGCGGATCATGTGATTCTCATGGCAGACTTGGGCGGTTGCCAGGGAGAGGTCACTGTGTAGCAGCTCCGTGCCTTTGCACATGGCACACGAGGAGTCAGATACTACCCAACTACTATACAACTACTCAATTGTTACTCTACTGGTGTTCAGCTGCCATATAATCAATACTGAACTGCTCCAAGACTGCTACTGGACTGATACATGACAGGTACTGCTACTGGACTCATAGCAAACTACTATCCGACCGCTACTCAACCGATATGTGGCCACTACTCAGCTGCAACATGACCACTATTCAACTGGTGCTCAATCTCTATGTGCATACTATTCAACCACTTCATATGCACACTGCTCAACCTCTACGCAACCACTGATCACCCCACATGATTGCTACTCAACTGTCACATGGCTGGGACTCAACTAATATTCAACTGGTAACTAACGTATGGCAATTGCTCAACCACTAAAAGACTGCTACTCAACCGCTACTTGACCGATAGTGACCTACTATTTGACTGCTGTTCAGTCATCATGTGGCCAGTACTGAACATGACCCCTGCTCAACCGATACTCTGCCACTATGTGCATGCTACTTAACCCCTACAAAACTGCAACTCAAATTATTGCTAAAACACTGCTGCTACTTGGCTATAAGAAATTACTGGCTCAGTTTGGCCTCAGTGCACACCTACTGCCAATTTTCAGTTATTTATTTAAAAAAAATGTTTTTAGATTCAAGTTGTGAGCAAAGAGATGAAGATATAATGCTTTTCGTTGACAAGCCTAATCCAGTTCTCCATGGTATTCAGTTTGAAGGAGACAGAGGTTCCCAAACACTGGTGGCTTATTGGCCAGACAATGTCGGGCTGTTTGTTTGAGCGCTGTCGGCACCCCGGCATTCCCCCAGTTTCACATTGACCTTTTTGCGAAAGTGCGCAAACGTTCAATGTCACGTTATTGTCTCCGTTATCGCAGATGAAATCAAATCAAAAGAAGCTAGATGACTGGGTTTCTGTTTTCAAAGGTTTTTTTTCATATACATTTATAAAACGGGCCAAACGTCCCTTGAAGCAAAGCCTTATGGTGTTCAGAAAGGGATCTTCTCAGTACCATTTTTTATCTTACAATAGATGCAAAAGGTCAGATTTCATAAAAAAACATTAAGAACTTTATAATTACAAGACAAAAAAACCTTCTAGCAGTGAAAATAAAAGCACGTGGCTCTTGAAACAAAACCAATACTTTAATGCTAAATTAATCACAATCTTTACCACGTGAGGGGCTCTTCGTTGAAAGTGCCCGAATTCAGCAAAGCAAAGCATTTGTAGACAGTGAACTAGCAGGAGGTTTACAGACAGCGAAACGATACATGAACCTTTTCAATCTATGTACCTTCATGCTGCATGTGTGCAGCCTTACTTATATTATACACACGAGTACAAGCGCAGGAATAGCTCCAGTGCTACGGTTCCATTAGATTTATAAATATGAGCTTTGTTTCAGTTGATACTTTGTTGATACATCTTTTGCCAAAATGTATCAACAAAAAAAACTGACGTCTGTAAATGCATGTATCCTTAACACAAAATGTTTTGTGGTCTAATTTTCATACACAAAAACATGGGTAAAATGTAAAATTTTTAAGTATTTAATACAGTAATTATTACTTAATGCTATATCAGATGACATGAATCACAGATCAGAAGCCTACTTTTTCCCGTGAGGGCTTGTTTCCATAATGTGTGAGTTCTTTAGTGTGTGCGAATTCTGAGTATGGTCATCTGTCTGCCAACTTTCTGCGCATGTTGAATGTGCATGCACGTCTGAGCATGTTTAATGGAGATATACAGTGTGTGTGTGTGTTTTGTGTGCTTTCATTGTTTCCTCTTTGCTTCCGTCACCTTTACAACTTCCTGTTCACGTACATGACCTTCTCTGTCCCTGCAGGCTGTCACAGTGATTGAATTTGCCTGTCACATGACTTGCCTTGGAGAGGGAATGTGAGAGTCATGATCACGAACATGCTGCAGTGACAGTATGATATTAAATTTGTTATAAAGCCTGAATACCTTCCGAGAACTAATATGGTATTTTTCTGCAACACTGGACCGCACCTTATTAGCTTTATTTATTTTCATTTGTATAGTATTTTATATATATTTATATATGCGTGTTACAGAGACCTGGTGTCATTTATTATTATTATTATTACTGTGAGTATTGTGTAGATCTACGGTGTTGGTTATGTTGAGGTATTGTTAATAATAATTGTTGTTGTTGTTGTTGTTATTATTATAACGATAATAATAATAGTCGTTGTTGTCATAAGTTAGGAGATTTGTAATGTTAGTTGAGGCTACGGCTGTTATTAGGCAACAGAAATGTTTCTGAATCGATGCTGACCTGAAAGAAAAAGATAGGAGGCTGGCTGTGCTGGATGCATGAGAAGGAGGCTCGGGAGAGATAGAATGTAGAGAAAGAGAAGGGCGAGGAAGACAGAGAGGGAGATAACGATAGAGGGGAGCGAGGCCCGGTGCTGCGAGGATGTGGGGTCCCCCGTCTGCCAACAGGATTTCTCCCTCAGGAAGCCAAACGGAATGAAAGGAATGCTGGCAGCAGAGAGATGGAACGGGCCCGAGAAAAAAGGCAAAGGAACGCAGTGCAAAAAAAAGAGAGAGAGAGAGAGAGATCAGACAAACACACCCTTGGACTTTTCCCAAACACATCAGCAGACTCTTTCAAGAGGAGACAAGTCATTTTAAACTTTCTTTCAACTTCCTTTAAAAAATAACTGGAAATTATATTTCCCTTTTATGAACATTTTAGCTGCACAGCAGATCACAATATCTTAAAGCTTTAGATGTTATAGTTTGTAGTTCCTGATCAACATTTGTTGTTTCATCACAGAATATACATATAACATGAGGCTAAAGCCTATATGTACAACGTCGGTGCTCTAAATGTGTGTGGAACCATGTCATAAAGCGCACGACACTGAATGTAACATGCCTTCTCAAACCAGTGTTATAAATAACACAATACAAGTTGTCAGTATGTACTAAGTGTAAATTGGGTAAAGGTTTGTGGCCTACTATTCACATATTTAACATTGTGATCAGGAGGTTCCTAAGTTTCCGAGGCACATATACATATACACATACATAAAGAGCTGCACCTCACTACCAAACTGCCACTAGTCCTACAGGTTTGTGAGTGAGGGAGACCAGCCTCCGTTTCTACAGAGTTACTCTAACCCACAGTTAGCAGAGTGCACTTCTGGTCCTTTGACTTACACCGTATTTATATTAGCGTCCAGTTTTGCGCTGTCTTACACGTGTCCAGTCTCATTCCCTCACACAGATGCTGAGGCATGTCAAAAGGCTAGCAGCCACCATTTTACCCACACACCCAGTCACGCACACACCCCCAGTCACAAATGCTGGTTTCTTCCCTTAATAACACATACTGTACCATATCTCGTCTATTCTTCTAATCCTGAACCGTTACATATCACACAATAAACCACTTTGCCTAGCCTTTACACCTGAACTACGACAAACTGTATTTGCTTAGCATAGACTACCTTAACACTCCATATTACATTACATTACATTACAGGCATTTAGCAGACGCTCTTATCCAGAGCGACTTACACAACTTATTACATTTATCCATTCATACAGCTGGATATATACTGAATCAATTCAGGTTAAGTACCTTGCTCAAGGGTACAACGGCAGTGTCCTACCTGGGAATCGAACCTGCAACCTTCCAGCTCCTTAACCATGATACTAAACTGCCGCCCCATATTACCTGTTCACACTGCACAATAATTATCACACAACAGCAAAGTTTACAAAGTGTTTCAAAAACTGAACTTACATGCCAGAAACATTTCCCCAGGAATAGGAAATAGGGTGGGGCTTATATGTTTTATAAAATATAAGCGCTGGAGATGTACACCCAAAAACCTAAACAAGGTGCAGACTAGCTGGAGATAACACACTCTTTATGCTCCCGTAATTTATTCAGATTGTGATGTAAGAAAAAAAACAACGTTTCGGCACACTGTGCCTTTGTGAGGTGTGCTGAAATTTCAAGAGACTTCTCAAGACATTTGATTGACTGACTGATTCATTGGAAGGTTTACATGCCTAGGTTGAGCTAATGCACATCTACTTATCAGGTGCTGGTAAAGTAATGTGTTGTGGAAGGACGGGAATGGGTGTGAACCAATGGATGTTACAGGAAACTTTTTTTTCTTGTGGTGCTTGTGCAACTAATACCATCCAAAGCCAAATAATCAAACTCTTTCTCACAGGGCTAACTTTCCCTGTTCATAGGTTAACACAGAGACTCACTGCTCCAAAAAAATATGCGACCATCCCTGTTTTTACTCAGTTACACAGACACACACGCTCGCATGCAGGCACTCACGCACACACATAATTTCTGAAATAACATGCCTATGCACAAGCCTATGAGAAAGTACACAGTTTGAATTGGACTGTGTGTGAGAAAGTGCAGTTTGAGTTGGACTGTGTGTGAGAAAGTGCACAGTTTGAATTGGACTGTGTGTGAGAAAGTGCACAGTTTGAATTGGACTGTGTGAGAGAAAGTGCACAATTTGAGTTGGACTGTGTGTGAGAAAGTGCACAGTTTGAATTGGACTGTGTGAGAGAAAGTGCAGTTTGAGTTGGACTGTGTGAGAGAAAGTGCACAGTTTGAGTTGGACTGTGTGTGAGAAAGTGCACAGTTTGAGTTGGACTGTGTGTGAGAAAGTGCACAGTTTGAGTTGGACTGTGTGTGAGAAAGTGCACAGTTTGAATTGGACTGTGTGAGAGAAAGTGCACAGTTTGAGTTGGACTGTGTGTGAGAAAGTGCAGTTTGAATTGGACTGTGTGCGGAGAAAGGGCACAGTTTGAATTGGACTGTGTGTGAGAAAGTGCAGTTTGAATTGGACTGCGTGCGGGGAAAGTGCACAGTTTGAATTGGACTGCGTGCGGGGAAAGTGCACAGTTTGAATTGGACTGCGTGCGGGGAAAGTACAGTTTGAATTGGACTGTGTGTGAGAAAGTGCACAGTTTGAATTGGACTGTGTGCGGAGAAAGGGCACAGTTTGAATTGGACTGTGTGTGAGAAAGTGCAGTTTGAATTGGACTGCGTGCGGGGAAAGTGCAGTTTGAATTGGACTGCGTGCGGGGAAAGTGCACAGTTTGAATTGGACTGTGTGTGAGAAAGTACACAGTTTGAATTGGACTGTGTGAGAAAGTGCACAGTTTGAATTGGACTGTGTGTGGGGAAAGGGCACAGTTTGACATGGACCCTGTGTGTGAGAAAGTGCACAGTTTGTATTGGTGACCCATCATCTCGCATGGTCTGTGTGAGGTGTCCCTCAGCATCACGCAGAGCATAATTGCAGCAGCGCACTTGGGCGCCCGTTCCGGCACAGACGGGTTTCTCAAATGAACGAGCATCAAGCGGAGCCGCCTGCCTCCGCGCTGGCGGTGGAGAGCGGACGCACCTCTCTTCCTGTTGCCGAGCTCCACAGCTCCCCAGGCTGCGTATTTTCTGGTAAGTGTGTCATTTGGTTAGTTGTTAATCTCTGCTTTCTCCACAGTCCAACCGGGTTGCACAAATCACACTTTATTATTATTTACAGTGCATCATAAAGAACAACACAACACCAGATTCACACAACTATTCACACAAAGTACTGTGTTGGAAAGACTCCATTTTTCTCTTGCCCTCCCTCCTTCCCTCCATCTTATTTTTTCTTTGTCTCTGTGCCCCACTGTTTTTTAATGCTTATGTCCAGTGGAAAATGTCATTATATTTTCTCATTTTGTGTGTGCATTTTCCATTTGTGGTGGCACACAAAACAAACTCAAGCTCACACACTCATACTGTAGGTATTTTACAACAAGATGGGAACACACACACACACGGCGATGCAAACACACACACACACACACACACACCCATGCACACAGTGATGTACAAACACACGTGAGCACACACACATTCACAAATACACACATATACAAACACACACACACACATAGACACATCTTTGTGCAACATAATCCAATTTCTATGTCAACGTGTAGGTTTGGGTGAATGTAATCTAATTGGAACAGTCATGCTTAGAGGTGGCACTGAAATGAACCCACATCCATACCACAGAGAGCCCAAAGCAGGCTCCAAATGAGGCTGCTGTCCCACATGCTCTCAACATGGCCCTTAACAGTGAGCGTAAGGCCAGCAGTTAGGCTCAGCAGTACTGTGAGCTCTGCTGTTCTCATCTTGTGATGGGTCACTTGACTCTCGGTAGATTATACTGACAAAAAGACCCATTAAGGTCAGTTTAAGCACCTAGATGCAGAAAAACACCCCTAGCCTCCGTTCCCTCCCCCTGAGAATCCAATCGCATCAAATCACAACGCTGAAGTGCGCAGCTACAACACTACGGAAACCTACTATCAATTGGCTTAAACATACTATCAATTTGGTCACAAAGAGAACTAGAATGTTTAAAACCTTTCAACCATCTGTTGAAAGTGACAGGTCTGTTGCTGGACTGTGGCCTTCTTTCAGGTCTGTTTTTTGGTCTCTGGACTAAATTAGCTGCCGAATGTAATGGTTTTCAAAAATAATTTATTAGATGAATGTTGTTTAATGTCAATTAATTTCTGTCTCAAATATGATGAAGCCGGAGAATGCTGGTCATGTATAAAAACACACACTTTTGGTATGAATACACGTACACACATACAGTGTAATACTCAAGTATCCAAATTCACAGACATACACACATACACTGCACATGGATACACAGGCACATACAACACACATAAAAATACATAGTACACATGAATATGCAGAACCATACATGCACACATAGACACTGACACTTATACATGTCCGCACACACACACGCATTTTTATACATGGTGACACGCACACACTCACACAAGGCGACACACACACGCACACACACAACCTGCTCTTTTTCCTGTCTGAGGACAGCACTACCGTGGCTTTTTCAGTGGGGTGGGCGGGTGTCACCCTCACCCAGCGCATGAGGGCTCGCCGTTTGGGCTGGAAAGAGTGCGTTCGAGCAGCGCATCGCTTCCATTGGCGTCTCACAGACCTACAGAGGCACATACTGCTGCGAGAGCAACTTTCCAAAACAGCAAAAAAATCCCTCAGAACGGAAAAGTAACTGACTTCAGTTAGCCATGAAATGACACAGAGACACAACAGTGAAGAGAGATGGGGAGTGGGGGGGGTACAGGTTCTCATCAGCTCTGAGAATGACACTGGGGAGATTAAGCTGGGTGGACTCCTGACTGGTCTTTAGTTAGTGTCCATATTCCCTTGAAATCAACCATTCATTCTCTACAAACAGTTTTTTATGCCCACAGTGAAGCACTTTCAACTTTGAATATTTGAATAATGGCCTCCTTATTATTATCATTATAGCTGGTTCAGCTGCAGCACCTGAATCTTACCTCCTACTATTTTTTTGTTTATTGTACACTGCGTATTCATTATGACAACTTGTGTACGTCAGGTAGGAATTTCCCCTTGGAAATCTAATATTACCTTAATCTAATATAACCTCCTTCCCAGCGCACCTGGTTGGCCGTCAACCGTTCCAGTTCTGCTTGGGGGAGGGTGTAATCCGGGCAGGTGGTGCTTGGCTCCTACCCGCAGTTGAAGTGGCGCACAGGGGTCAAAGGTCAGGAGCAAGAGCTGGGTCCCTCATCCTCGTTACCATGCTGCTATTATGACACCGCTCGTACAGGGCAGGGCGACCGAGAGGTGTGATGACATCACAAGTGGGGGAATTCCAGAGGCTGGCTCTAGAGAACCGTCGTTTATAAAGACAATAATAAAAACAGGCAGAACGCCTACCGATTTCATCAACAGCCAACTGAAAAGAGGGGGCGACAGTGAGGAAAGACAGATTAAGAATAGCTGAGGCTGAAACCACCTCTCTCGCTCTGCCCTTCTTTCTCTCTTTCTCATCGTGTGAATGAACCTATGTGAATGGTGATATGTGGTCGGACGGTTTGTTTATGGAATAAGGCGGGGAAGCCCCCCCCCTCATTCTCGCAAATTCATTTCTATTTTTATTGAAAGCTGATGCATATTTTCAACGCACCAGCCGAAATGATGCCTGTATTCTGTCTTTTACATCTTGGATTGTGACTTAAAAAGGCTGCGCTGAACATTTTCAAATGCATTTCTACTCCTAAATACCTAAATAAATAAAGTCTCCACTTGAACGTCAAGTTGCAAAACTATATTATCACAAATTTTAATGTGAGAACCAGCAGCCCAAATGACACTCCTGTTTATCGGCGGAGCGTAGAGAGAACTATAAATCGGGGGGCAGCGCAGGACAGCGATCGGGCAGGTAGGCTTTTAACTCGGACGTTGCGCTTTTCGTTCCCAGGCGGGTTTCCATTTGCTGCTGTTGTACCGTGCTGTTAGCTATGCAATAGTGATTTTGATCTGAACATCAGGATTTCGTGGATCAGCATATGTCCCAGCTTTCAAATGAAACCCACGAGGGACATGAGAAAAACGTAACGGAAAATATCAGTGTGTGCAGAGAGCTATGGAAAGGACAGACAGACAGACAGCATACCGGCTGACAGAGACAAATGGCAAGGCTGAGTAGCCTGATTCCCCGAAGCCCCCCTCAGTACGCAACGTTTCCGTGGAAGAGGGGGGGTGGTGTGTGAGATTTCAGGGGCCCGATGAGAGGTCTAGGCATACGGGTGGATGACATGCCTCACCTCCAACCACAGCTCAGCGTGGGAGGAACCAGAGCTCAGAAAAGAAACCTAAATAGTGTGATGCCGCACTCTAGCCTCACCCCCCATTGTGATTCAATACGTTCCTTCCCGCCCTTCTCCAGCGTGATTCGTTATGCTCCTGCAACCCAACAACATTCGTTATGCCCCCCCCCGTCTCACTTTGCCCCTCTTCCAGGAAAAGGGCTGACGGCTCAAACCGCCCCTGGAAGCGGACGTGTTCGAAACGGATTACTTTACTGTGTTTATTTGCTTAGCGGACGGCCCGAACCCCTCGACCCGTGTGCAGCGAACACACGACATATCCTGCATTTACACAGCTGGCGCGTTTACTGCAGCCGGGTTCAGGCGCCGGGCAGAGAGACCTGCGCCGTCTCACCTAGGAGTCAAACCCGCCTAGTTTTAGGTTTCACCACGGCAGCCTGTTCAGTCAAGCCATAGACAACTGTGGAACTGTGGAACTGGAGAACCAGATGCCCTCCATCGGAGCCCTTAATTGCATAGTCAGGCCCTTTACCGGGCTGGATGAATGTAGGTGACCCCGTTAGGCAGGTCACCAGTATTCCAGCCTTCAGAGTGGTCAGGATCATAGCCCTCCAGGACCTGGGGTGCCTAGGCCTGTCAGTTCTGCATAGTTGCTTAGATTAAACAGTCAACGTTCTGTCAGAAAATATTTTGTGATCTCCGTTTACTGCTCTTCAATTTGCCACTTAAATGTGCCCCCTGCTGGCGTCCAGCCCAAGGGCGTGAGAGCACCCCAGCACGTCAGAATTCCATCGCCCTCATGTCCAAATGCCTGAATGACAGAGCCCTCATATTCCAGGGCCATCCCAGGGCCTCTGGAAGAATGCAACGGCACGTTACTTCCCGCTGATCCCGCGCCACGGAGGTTATGGCTCAGAGGGGGGTGGGCACATAATGGCCCCGCCCACAATGAGCAAATATAGAAGAAATATGGACAGAGAAAGAGAGAGTAGGAAGGTAAAAAAAAGAGGGAGAGACAAAGTGGGGATAGTAACAATGTACCCGCGTAATGTATCTTTGATGTCATGCTGCCCTTGCGTTGAGCACCCAAACATGACATTGAGAGAGAGACTAAGATAAATTAAGAGATAAACAGGGCAGCAGAGAGCAAATTGGCATTTTCAGAATCCAATCAGATTGGCATCTCCTACTCTGCGACACCACAACAGTAAGACGGGACATCAAATGGTGCTAATTCAGTGCTCAAAATTAACTTTTTTACTTGGTAGCACCGGTGCTCCCAAACTCAAAGTTAGGAGCACACAGTGGCGTCATTTGGGTATGGCCGAGTAGTCTATAGCTCTTGCCATACCCTAGCCTCCGTTTTCTGCCTGGAGAGGGAGGCGCGAGTGTCACACGGAATGTTTACATAGTTAATTTGGCGTGAAGACGTGAACAAGAATGAGCCCTGTTCGCTATGTGCCATTCTAAGAGAGATGCAACACATCTTCAGCTTGCAAAACTAGCGCACCTTCCCGATCTCCGTCCCAGTAAAAGTCAGGCAAAACACTAGAAATAGCGTGTGGCTTACCCATTATGCTACTGCTGTTGAAATATTTTGCTCATTCGTTCAGAATGGGAATTTGGTTCCTGCGAATCACTTTCGCCGGCACGTTAACCTATCCTGCGAAGTGGTGCTAACGCTAGCTAACTAAAGAGAAGCTGCCGTTTGGTTGGTTAGAATGGTTACAGGGAAAATAAACATGGTAGTTTTTCTGATTGCGAGTTGCTCGTTATTATAATTTTTTAAAACGGACATTCACACCATCAGCTTTTGTCATTACAGGCTCAAAAGTGACCTCAATTTAAACTATGCGACCTGGAATTTAAATTCGGAGAATTGGTGCGACCGGTCCTGTTTACGGTCGCACCAGTTCTCCCAATTTAAATTCCAGGTCGCATAGTTTAAATTGAGGTCACTTTGACCCTTGTAATGACAAAACCTGATGCATAGACGAAATGTCCAAGAACAGGGTATGGCGAACACAGCGGAACGACACAGGTGCGTAAGCCAGAATCCAAAACTCCCCAGTCACGTTCGCCAACTTTTATTTCACACACCTGCCGACGCCATGCACTGAGCCCAAGCACAGAGAGCTTGCGTTCGACCTCCCATCAGCAGGAACAGGCAGTGTAGCCTATAACTAGAAACCCGTCAATAACAGCAACGCGTGCCAAAGAAAACCAAACGCGTGCGTCCTGAAAACAACCACCTACGGCAGCGCTCAATCAATTTCTCGTAGCTGCCTTTATTCCGTTCCTTGTGTTTCAGGTGTGTGCACCATTTCATAACGGTATATTAGTGTGTGAACAGTAGCCTACACCGTTCCACAGTCCTTCCATTTTAAGTTACAATACCGTGCTCTGCCCTGTAACTTATCCCCTCAACCGAGCTTATGACACTGTTTATTGAAGCAACAGACAAAAAATGCCAATCACCCGAAACACAAGCCTAAATACACCATGTCAAACCACGTAAAACGTTTGTGTTTTTAAAGAGCCGCTTATTTTGATTAGCAGCCAGCCTGCTGAGTCAGTTCAGGCCCCAGTACATGCAGCGCCGCACTGCTTCCAGTAGAGGGAGCCAGCCTACAGACCACCTCTGACCATTCTGATGATCCGTCCCCCCCCCTTCTCCTACAAGGGACCCCTCAGAAAAGGCCCTTGTGCGCCCCACTCTCCCAGCAGCTTTACTCCGAATACACTTACCCAGCCAGATGCAGGTCTGCCCATAGGACGGCCAAGAATAATAGGTGAAATTCCACCAACAAAAGTTTTATAGTCCATAGTCCATTTGTTGCATGGACTGTGCAGCTCAGGATAGATTACAGAGAGAGAAAGAAAGAAAGAAAGAGAGAGAGAGAAAGAGAGGGGAAGAGACTGGTTTTGTTTGGTACTTAGCCCTCTTTCAAGAGAGCTGTTTTGAGAAGCGCAGAAACTCAAGCTGGGTGGTGGGCCCTATGTACATTGGCATGAGGGACCCACACAGCTGAGGTCTGGCGTGCCCAATGCGGGCGTTTCGAAATACAAAGATGGGCGGAATCTTAACTCTTCTCTTTCCCGCTGCCCCCGTCCCCCTCCAGTTCAGGTCACCGCCTCGGAATTGGGTGAGATCCGCTCCGTTTCCTAACAGGATATCCTGTCCCAGAGTCAGGCCTCTGGCACCATGTGACCTCTTCACCCTCTCAGGGGCTGGTCCTGAGCAAGCGGGGGCCGTCGAGGCTGGGGTCAGAGGTCACTCGCTCTGACAGTGAAACCCCAGCCCCATCACCCGTGAGCAAGGGCCGTTTTGGGGGAAAATGAACCCAGGGAACGTGCTTAGCGTGACTACCCGAGCATAGCTTACTGCAGCCTTATGAATGAGCCCCTGCAAGGGTGGATTTATGAATGCCTGGCACAGGAAAACATTTATCTGAGTTTTCATTCAACATGGGACCACCCAAATACTTTCCCAGAGTTTTTATTTTAATTTAAATTTAATTATTATAATTTTTTTACAAACCATAGAACCATCCAAACACTTTTTTTCTAGGTTTATTACCTGCTACAGAACCACTCAAACCTTTACCTGAATTTTGTACTTCCCATAGAACCTACTTCACATTTAGTACTTTTTCTGTTTTAAAATTTAAAATTAGTTTTTACTTCCCATAGAACCATCTGGTAAACATTAACAGATGGTTCTTTGGGAAGCTGGGTGTACTGAGAATTTTAAAACAATTGAGATTTTTTTTTTTAAGAGAACAGCCCTTGGTGCCCTTTTAAGATACTTTTGGAAGGCAATTTCTCCAAAACACTGTTTTTGTTTGCATGGCTCAGAAGGAGCCCATTTCAGTTACCATGGAACTGAGAGGATCCGAGCGTGACCCTGGGTGTAATTGGGGTGTAATTATTCAATATTGTGTCCGTTAAGCATTACACCATTGGTATTAGCTTGGTTATCAAGGACAGAATAGAGACAGCTCCTCTGTTTGGATTGGACTGCCCTCTTTTCAGCTGAACAGATCAATGCTGAAATATCTCCTACCGTAGCACAGTGTTAGATTAATGCTGCTTTATATGCATAACAGAACTGTACATCCACTTTTTTCTTTTTACACATGTGATGTGTGTGAACTGAGGGCTGAACATCAGTAGCCCAGCAAGACTCCCCGAGGACACAGGACAGGGGCAGGGTTACCAGGCCGGGGGGACTGGAAATCAACACTTCCTGCCTGGACAGGAAGTGCTACCTCCACTGCCCCTTATCACTGGCTGCCCAGGCAAAAGAGAGGGAGCGAGAGAGAGAGATAGGGGGTGGGTTTACACTATTTGTAGTTGCTGTCTTTATTGCACAGAACTGTAATTAATTTTACATGTACAGCTATTTTTACTTCCAGTTTTATTTCCAATTTATAGCGTGCAGTCGCAACGTGGGTGTGTCCTATCCCTGCCTCATCCTCGCAAATTTGGGAGGGTTCGAATCACCTGCGCATCCCTGAATCGGGCGAAGCCGGTCACTCCTTTTTTTCTGCTTTGCAGCCCGCCAGCTGAGCTGAGCTTCTGCGGCTCCGGTACAGGCAGATTTCACAGTTCAAATGTGCAGCTGGCACAGTCAGAGCAGGGGAGTGGCTACTGCGCATATGAAGCAGGGGAGAGCCGAAGCACAATAGCCTTCACTGGATAAGCCAACGTGAAGAAGGCAGAAATGTCACTTGTAAAAATAGTAAAAATAAATAAATAAAAATAAAAGCTAAGTAGAGGACTTTGATCTTTGATTAATAAAATAACAACCATGTAATACAAATTCCAGCAACATGGCCTTACGTACTGCAGTGGGGAGTGTCACTCATACAACTTAACCTTAAGTGTAGCCAAGGTTCTTCAGGCAAATCATAAAGTAGTAACCCAATACGTGCGTCTCTTGCCAAAATCCCAGTGACTTTGCCAAAACCATCATTGATTGTAAAGGCAGAAATATGGAGACAAACCAAAACAGGATGGTAAAATTACAAAAGAAAACGGGGAACAACTTTCTTTTACAGGAATTAAATAATAACAACTGGGCAGTTGGCTTGGAACAACATGTTGTTTCCCTGCCATTTAGGATATCAGTTTGTTCATCTCTGAGCAACAAACACATTCTTCCAGGTAATGTGGTTAGCATTAGCTGATTCAGTTAACAGTTGTATTACTTATCGGCAACAACCAAGCAGGCTGTACATTTTAGCTCTGGATAAAGGGGGCTATAATAAAGGAAAATGTGCAATCATCATTGCAATGTTCCCCCAAATCCACTTCCTCCAGAACATATGACCAATTACATAGAAACAGAGATGGTACAAAACTCTTAACCGGCAGTTAATTGGTGTCAGAGCCATTCTACTTAAAAGGTATTAGTACTTATTACATAACATATGGTCAGTTTAATGAAAAAACGTACTAACACAATATATTATGTTATTGTATAAAAATGGAAAAGCTATTTCTAGTTACCGTTTTATTACCTGTTTATTAATGTGCTGTAAAGTAAAAATGCCAATCTGGCTGTATTGCACTCCTGTTCAAGCACGTAACATAAATCAGTGGGGTCGAGATCAAATAATCATAATAGTACTTACTGTAAAATAAGGAGTCAGTCTTTTTGGTTGCTCCTGTCTGTCCATCTGCCTGTCTGGCCACAGTGCCAACGACACACAGTGCAGTATGAGTCCTAAAGGCCATTGGACAGACGGAAGAAAGCAACAGGCGGGATCTCTCCCGTTTACAAGCACGTGAACAGATGGGTGGGAATTAAAAATCTCTTCAGCTTAGTCCAGTTTAAGGCCCAACATGCTGAACAATTACAAAATTTGTCAAATGAGAATGCAATATGATTCAATGGTCATCTCTTTTTCAATCTCCCCCTGTCTTTCTTCCTTTGGAATGAGCCTTCCCGGATAAATGACAACCTCTCCCACACACTTCTGCAAGCTTACAGCATTACACAGACATTTTTGTGATTCATTCTAAATTCTTTTCCACACATTCATAATGTGGACTTCAACCATTCAAATGTTGAAAGACAGCTTTTATGGTATTAAGCAATTGCATGACCGTGTGTAAGTACACAGTAGTAACACTGTACTTAAGCAGGTATCAGTGCAACTTACTGAAGTGGAATTGTGAAAAAACAATTTTTCTGAAAAGAAGATGCACCCAGTTCAAAGCTGAACTGCACCTTGTTTTATGTCCTTGAAAATATGAAACGTGAACAGGATGTGAATTTGATCACATCCTTTCCATGTGAAGTGGACTACAATTAAATACTAAGTACATCTTACATGAACACGACAGTCTTCTACCACATGCCATTCCACTAGAGTGAAAAAAGACAGCTTACAATATCAGTGAAAAATGAAACGGCAAAATGCACAACATAAACTGGCCATCAGAGAACATGTTTCTTGCATTTTCCCGTTGTACAGAAAACACCAGCTGCAAGTTCAGACACAGAAAATCCAAAACGATGAGCTATTGTAATATCAACTAAAAGCCCATGAATCAGGCGGTCTTAACCCTCATATTATGTTGAAATGTGTAGGATGCCTTTTATGTTTGGGGTCAAATTTACCCAAAAAGGTTAAACTAACACAAAATTATCATAATAGAAAAATTGACAATTTCTGTGACATCTTTTTTTGTGTGTCTCCCAATTGACTAGCATTTTATCCGTAAATATAAAAAAGAATCTGTGATAAAACATCTCATTTTAGAGCCTGAGTTTGTGAACTTTAAAAACGACAAAGATGCAGTAGCCTAGCCCACATACCTAACAACTATCTAACGTTAGTTATAGTGAACAGTTAAATGGTTATGACTGGACAATGTTCATGTTTATGCAATTTTGACCGAAATTAGATAGTTTATTGTTCTGTGACGTTTTAATATTGGTGGCTATGACTCAATTTAGCGAAGTTACATGTTTCATTGTAAATTAATTTATGGCTAACTTAGTAGTCTTAACTGTTAGGCTACTAGAAAAATATCCAATGTAAGACGGGAGCTAACCATACATTAATGCTAACATAGCTTAATTAGGCTATCAAAGCTGTTATTTAGGCTAGTAAGACAGAAAAACTGCATTAAAAGTGCCACAAGCTCATGCAACACGACTCATGCATAATTTAGGAAATTGTGGTAGGCTATCTATCTAGGCTATGTATTTCTTCTGCACTTGGTTGTAAGTGTGTGGGGTGTCTCAGTGACTGTTGAACTGCACCTTGCTGAATTTGTATGTACACGGTCATTATGTGAAAAACTAAATTCAGGAATGAAATAAACTTTAAAAAAAGAATCAGACAAATAACTGTGGTGGCTAATGATTTTAATAGATAATAGCAGGCATGATAAGGGCAGCTAAGGGCAGCTCTCTCCAGAGGTTGACACCTATGTGCAATATAACAATATTGGTTTTCATTTCAAAAGTGACCAACAAAATGTAAATAACTGCTCTCGTCCACAGTCAGCACTGCAGCTCACACTGAACAGTGTCGTGCAGCGCGAGTAATAGTTTGTTTACAAAAAATATTCAACATAAACAGGCCAGCAAGGGCAAAGTGCAAACCAAGTAAACAATTGATACTTTACTTAAACGTACGTGAACATTTTGTTTTGTTAAAACATAAAAATACAGAAAATATCCACACTGTGCATGCAACGCAGAGAGTAGCTCTCCACGTTCCTGTCAGATACGCAGTTTTCATATGCTTTATACTAGCCTATATATTTATTTTTAATAATGTAGGCTATATATTTATTTAAATAACTAAAACTATAAACTAGCTAGCTACTTGCTAATTAAGCTAGACTGAACGAAATATCAAAAAACAAGGGACTATTAAGCTAACTATAAAAAAAAAATATGCCAAAAATAAAATGGCTACTATAACTAGATAATTTAAAAAAACTAAACTGTAAGCTAGCTATATCGCTCGCTCGCACTCTCTCCCCTCCACGCAGATCAACTGCTGTGCTGAGATTCCTTTTTATAGCTGGGGCATAGCCCACCCTCGCTCCAAAACTTCAGGGCGTAGCCAACGAACTATCGGTGGGCGTAGCTGTACAGGTTTCTATATCGTCAACAAGGGGAATACGTCACAGGAGGAAATTTCCGGCCAATCACAGATTCAACTTGCAGTACCTAACGTTTTACCACTAGAGACACTTTTGAGCCAGATTCTTAAAGTTTATGCTTTTTTACACTGACTGCAGTAATTTGTCAAGATCAATGAGTAATACTTCGAAAAAAACAAATGCATCAGTTCTCAATGACACTTCTAGCTTGTGTACGACCGGGAAAGAAGCGGCGCATTAACGCTGTTTCTGGCACAAGAACATAGCCTACCTACCGGATCTACGTTCCAAATAAAATACGAAAAAGCCAGGAAAGAAAAACGTATAAGAAATGCTTATTGCTTGTATTGACAGAATCCGCTTAGTTCGCGATCGTATATGTGCTAGAAGTGTCATTTTGAGACAGTTTTAGCTTCCCCATAGAAGTGAATGGAGAGCGACAAATACCCTATTCTGGATTATCACCCTAGGGGAGCACAGAGCAACTAACGAACATATTTTGCCACCATTTGGACTCATATCATGGCCAGGTAACTACACAACCCAAAGTTCTACCAAACTTCAGTTGTGCTTCAAGTTGGTCTTGGGAGGACTGGAATTGGAGTGCTGCGATATTGCTTTGGCTCAATCCGCTTTATTTTGAGCGGTAAGAACAGTAAGAACAGTAAGAACAGTCGACGGTCAGCAGGGACGCTACAGACCTTCATTTCTGCATTTCTGGATTTCTGGTGGCCATCCATAAGTCATCCCTTGAGATCATTATGTGCCATTATCGCAGAGGAAAAGGAAATAAAAAATGAAGCATGTCGCAAACAAACTGCGCCTGACTGAAAACTGGGAGCCGAGCGGGAAAGGCGCAAGTGCAGATTCAAACGCACACGCGAGCTGCGCTACAGCCAGCTACGCGCCAGAGCCGGTCGTGGCTCCGCCTTTCGGGATGGCACGCGCATCCCTGCAGCGAACCGCCTGTCTGTCTGTCCGTCTTTCTATTTTTTTATCCGCTAGTGTGTCTGTCTGTTTGGGGTGTGCCGAGGTGTCCTCTCTTGTAATTGTGTTTGTATTCAGAGAGGAAACATTTTGAATGAGAGTTTGTCACAATCTGTCAGACAAAGATTTTCCCGGTCAACAGCATTCCTGAGCCTCTCGTCAAAACCGCATTGTGCTGTCTTTAACACAAAAAAAAGTTTTGTAGCTGGGATGGCTTTTGGCACAGATATGCTTTTTATTCCACATACAACTAAACAATGGATGTTAAATATGCAGTGCTGCATTCAACTCAGCCTGACAGCTAGGAGTAAAATCTGACAAGCTGGGTCAGCTAGCACCAACTGAAAATACAATACAATACAGCCTTTATTGTCCCACAAAGGTTGGAAAATTGTGTTCGGTCTCACCACAGGCACAATAAAAACACACAATAACAACATAATCATCCACAGACCCAGCACTGAGACACCAGAAATATACAAGTGCAATAACTGCATTTAAGGTGTATCCTTTTTAAGTTGTATTTGTGTATATGTGTCTTTTTTGCTTATGAAAGATCTGCTTGGCATGAGACTCAACTTAGCGACCGCCAGTAATGTTCTTTCAGTTTAGAGGGCGACATTGTAAAACTGACAGCTCTTTAAGCCAATGGCACATCAGAGGCCAGGTATTGCACGACTGCAGAGCTACCACCTTAAAGGGTTTCTGGAGGTTGATCCAGATTTCAGTTTGATTATTTCCCACCGCCCAAGTATAGATAACTGACCTAACTGTTCGTCCGGTGCTTGTGTGGGGAGAAGTATCCGTATCTCTGATGAACGCTCTTAATTGGCATCCTACTGTGAGCTTTTGTCTCACTTTTGTCGTCTCTTCCTGTCTATGTGCCTGGCTCTCTAACAGTCCGTCTGTCAACCATTACAGTCTACCTGTATAGCATTGCTAATGCTGCCAATGCGTCCCATGGCCTGGCCTTTGGGCGGCGAGTGAGGCTAGCAAGCAGTGAGTGTGAAAAAGGAACAGAACCTGAGGTCCAAACTGAGTGATGGACACACAGAGCCAAGCTCCCCCCCACCCCCACTCCAAATCAGACCCTCCAGCCTGTGCCCATTTATTCCAGTTTAGCTCAGACGCCCCCCCCCCCCCCCCCCAGAGTTGTATAACCTTTGTGCAGACACGGTAAAACAGGTCACCAAAACCCACGACCAGAGGAAATTTCCCTGTCCCTCTCCTTTTAGCGGGTCTCTTCCGATTCGCGCGACCCTCTGCAGACGCAGACGCAGCACGGGCAGGCAGAGTGCAGGACCCACGCGCGGGGGTGGGGGTCGGGGAGATCTGTTTCCAATTTTCTCGCCCCTCCGCCCCAGCGAAGTCACCCACCGACAACAACGACAAAACAAGAAGGAAATAAAGCAAGACAGACCGAATGGCCCTCGCTTATAGACATACGTTTTCACAGTGTTTCCCTGCCTCGCTTGTGTGTGTGTGTGCTTGCTTCTTTTCTGTGATAGCAGGGGGGGGGGGGCGCTCAGAACGACGGGATAGAGCCAGCAGAGCGAGCACCAGGTCCTCTTTAGCAAGTGGGCAGAAGTTTGGGGTGTCGGGAGTGGCTGTGGAGAGACCCGTTGGGGTGGATAGCCACCAGGAGTGTACTTTGGAGGCGGGTGGGAGTACAACAGTATAAAAAGTTGACTGGAACAGAGAATCAAATCTCACAGCGCAGGATATAGAGTGCGGGTTCACACTGTCCTTCTGACCGAACTAACAAATTCAGCAGCGCAAATTCTTTCACTAGACCCCTGTCACTGCCACCAGCACCCCTTCCTCCCAAACACACACACACACACACCACATGCACCAATGCGCAATTATAAAATAGAAATAATTATTACTGTTCTTACCGGCTTGCGGTGTGTACATCCAGTTTGGGAATCTCAGAGCGGCTCCTTAACCATGCCCCTGTTCCAGCTCACTGTGAGTGAGGGTCCAGACCAAGTGAGAGAAACAGAGAGAATAAACACGCTGGGGGCTGCTGACGGACTCTCCCTCCCTCACGCACTCACACACACTAAAACACACTCATGCACCGCTGGCTGCTGATATCGCTATCCGTAACGTTTGTGAGCACAACCCCCAAGCTTGGACCAGCGAAAAAGCAAGAGGAAAAAAAGAGTGAGAGTGAGAGCGAGAGAGTGCGAGAGAGAAAGAGGGGGGGGAGGGACTGTCTCCAAAGAGGCTGGAGGCAGACTGAGAGAGACAATGACAGGAAGCGCTATATCAGGACGTAAAATACCCATATAAAAATAATAAAATGCTACAAAAACAATAACAAAGACATTGAAAACAACTTGCACACAGCACTTCTACCCCCAATAAAAACAATGCCAGTATTTAAGTGTATACACAAGAGGCAATTTTCACCAGTGTTTGAACCCTAGAGTGAAAGTTTTGATTATGTGAGATGTGAGTCTTACATGACGGTTTCATAATTTCATAACACATCACATCATATGAGTGATTGCTGAAAATGTTTTTTCAAGTTGTCAATTATTAAAAGTGCATGTAAGGGGAGGGGATAGGAGATACAAGGAAGGACAAACACACACGCGCCCATGCACACACACACAAACACTCGAGACTGCAGTAATGTGGCTTAATGAATAATGGAATATGACCATAACCTGAGAGACACGGATTTAAATGCCAGGTAGACTGGAACTACTGAGCAAGGCCTCTGAGGGAGAATGACCGACAACTTAGCTTACAGTATTCAGCTGTATTAGCACAACAAATGTGCTTTACTCTGATAATATACCATATATGTTAAAAGCAGTGTATCACAAACTAGAATTTCCATACTTGCCAAGGAAATAATCTATTAATAATATCCAATGTCTACTGCTACAACTACCATATTATTATATTATTAATAATAACAATAATCCAATGATTTTGCACTGAGTTTGTAGTGCAACTACCAGACACGTGACCCCCCAGAAAGCTGTCAGTGTAGAGAGCCCTGTTCTTCCCAGTGCCCTCACCCCCCCTCCCCCCAACACCCCCCCCCCCCCCCAGGACCTGTTCTACCCACTGCTCCTCCATCATCCACAATGGACAATGGCCATATTCTTACCCAGCACTGATTGCACACACAAGGGGAGGCATTTCACCCCTCTAATTAAATTTCCTCTGCGGCAGGATCCAGGGATGGGACAGAGAAGAGTGGTTTGGGGGGGGGGCAGAGTGAACTGGGCCCTTGTGGAACAACTTCAGGCGAGATTACAAACAAAAAAAAAAACCCAAGATAGCTGAATAAATAATTGATTGATAAAATGTTTAGTTAATCGGTTGGTAAACGAATCGGTCGGTAACGCGGTCGGTTTTCTTGGGCCGTGCAGCCGGCTGGCCTCTCTCAGTCGGAGTTCTGTGTTCTGCCTGCGCCGCTCACTTCCTGCGCCGTTCCGGTCGGACAGGCTCGGAAAAGCAGGGGCCGTGCCGGACAGGCGCAGAGCAAGCGGCGGCGCTGGCCAGACAACGCACCAGCGAACGACGAGTAAACTGCCGCCTGAAAACACAGAGCTGAGGACTGAGACAGGACGCTCACACCCTGGTGTCTCAGTGCATGCTGCTTAATGAAGGGAAATAAAGCTGCTCGCAGTTTCGATTGATAAACCACCCCTCCCTCCCAAAATGTCCTTCAGTGTACACTGCATTCACTTAGCAGCGTAACCATGGAAGTGATCTTTCTGTTCACAACCCTCAGATTTTTAATTATGGTCGTAGGAATAATGTCATTGTGTGCCTTTCGAAAACATGTCTCAATTTTTTATGACCTCCAAAGGTTTCTGTAAGACAGCTCTAAGAGCTTGACATTTAGAAAAAGGCTTTTCTGTCCTGTAGACTGAGATAAAAAATGACAGAATTGAATATTTTGGTTATACTGTACCATATGACCATGGCTGGTATACACCAAATGACATCTAAGGCATTAGCCTGGTATTTAGTTATTTTTTTACTCTAATAAAATACACACACGGTTACTTATGTTTGTGATTCAAAAAACACTTTAGGTTTACTACAGTAATATACATTGTGGAGGTCATACAAATACAATGACATCCAGCAAATTCCCTACATTCTTTTTCTACTGATAACACAATTAGATTAATAGGATATTGACTTTAAGTCAGAGTTTTCTTGCGACATTATTGAATGATAACCCTATAAGGGGGAGAAGGAATTTTGGAGCAGACAAGCCATGGAATTTCTAATTACACTGAATGATGATTTTTGGTAACACTGACTGATTTTTAATTACTGTGCAACCTATATGTCAAGTCATGACCACAAACTCAAACATGTACAATAACCATTCAATAAAATGTTTTAAAATATCACAATATTTGTATTCATTTTAAGAGATTACGCTAATTTGGGATTTTGTATACCTCATACCCAGCATATGCAGGTTTGGAAATATAAATTTATGAAATATTTAAGAGTGACGTAATAACCTTTCTGCTTAGTCAACGGGTCAAACGCAGGGGTTTTTTTTCATATCAAATGTGTTTGAAGTAAACCATTTCTACATATAATTTCTAAATCATATTGTAGCAGTTATATGCTCTCACAAAATCAATTAATTAATTCACTCTTGTTATGATATTTAACATTTTAATAACACTTTTTAAATTTGGATTTACCTTTCAAAAGTTACACCACATGACATTCTGCGGTTTAAAACGACAAGAATGTCTGGATTTCTTATGAGCCACAACAAACACTTGCAGTTCAATAAAGTAGAAGACACGCAGTTACATAACACATTATATGTATGAATTTACTGATCTTTTTGGAAAGCATTATATTTGGACACATGATACATACGTGTATGTCACAACATTATGTAGACATAGGTACTGCTTATGTGTGTGGCAAAATGAAGTTTTCTGCTATTCTGAACAAAGTTAAGTTACTGTTTAGGAGAGTGTGCAAGTCTTTATTTTCCCTTTGACGGCTGTTGCGTGAAAAACAGCCACAGAATCAGAGGGTGTTTTCTTGAAAACTTTTCAAATTGGCTTCAGGGGCCTGATTCCTGGCAGCCTGTGTAAGCAGCCTGTGTCACAGTCGGCGAGATGACGAACAGGGTAAATGTGTTTGTAATCAGTACGGCTTTGAGGGGAAGGGAGACCTGCTCCCTGTGACGTCAGCTGCGTCATCCCCAACACAGGACCCCCTCCCCCAACCCCCACCCCTCTGCAGAGTCCCAGCCCAGTTAACACAAAACGTTTCCAGAACATTTGGGAAGAATTCGGTTCAATCCCCCATTTGGTCATAAGATAATGTTACAATGAGAACATTCCCCAAACAGTCTGAGAACATATTTATTGTTCCATGCAAGCTCTCCCAAAGTCACTGAAGAACATTCCAGGCATATCCCTGCAAACTTACTGGCAGCATCCCCCGACGGTTATTATTTATCATGAAAAAAGAAATTATGGAAGAAATGTGTCAAATACATATGAAGAATGGTACAAATGAAATAACTGAAATGGCAGATTTGTTTAACAATGCTAACACTGCTGATAAATGTAACACAAATGAGCCTCCTCAATTCAAATAGCTTCTTTTTTTTACTTGAATAGAAAACCTGTTCCTGCAGTGCTCTTTGTGACTTGAAGATAACGTTCAAAAAACATTCCAGAAACTTGGATAAATGTTTCTGCTGGTTTTCTGTTTTTTTTGTTTTTAACCAGTTTGCATACTCTGTTGTTACTGGGTAGTAGAAAGGCCTGATGATGCAATCGGGGGAAGCCCCCCCCATCCCCCTCCTACAAGTATCCTCACTCACCTAACTCTCTGCCCCAAGGTCCAGCACACACACACAGGCACACACACACACACACACAGCAATTATTTACAGTATATGTCCACACATGCACGCACACATGGATATATATGTGGCACATGCATGCACACATGCACACAAACATGAGCAAATGCACACGTGCAGACATAAACACACGCGCCTCTGGAACAGTTGTGGAAGTAAAGAAAACTCAAGCAGGAAGGTAGCAGATTCCAGTTATGAAATTCCAACACGGTGTGACACAAGAATTGCCCCTAACCAAAGATCTTGTGCTCATGAGAAACCAATATAACGAAACCTCTGTAATTGAAGCCAGTCAGAGTGGATAAGATCTTCACAGTGGATTCACTTGATTCGCCTTCTCGCCGATTCCAACTCCCAGCTGTCAATCCAGACTGCTGTAGCTAGCGAAGTTCCTCGCGAAAAAAGCCTTGCGAAGACAGAGAAAAAAAAATCAGGGATGTTGCTAACAATACCGGCAGGCCTTTGGATGGATGCGCATCCTATTGCACATTTGTTGCCCTTGTTTAGTTTGTACATAATCCGGCTCTTCCTCCCCCTCCCCCCCCCCCCCCCCCTTTGACGCAAAAGTCTGAACAATGAGGGATGAAAGAGGCGGTCAGAGCTCCAGCTGGGCCAGGCGTGCGTGTGGTCTGACCGCGCGCGCTCACGGAGTGGGCTTGAGTCACCCGCTGAGTCATAGCCCCCGCGCCCCAAATTTGCCGCGACCCTTTGAGGGAAACGAGCAAATTTTAAAAAAGTCCCACCCGCCCTCCTCCACCCTGGGACGGCTGCTCAAATGGCCTCGCATTAAAATCTCAGGCAGTATTTTAGTCTCTAAATATATCATATATATTTGGAATATTTTCCAACAAATGGGATATGAGGACGTGAGAACATGAGAATGTTTGATGACAGGAACTGGCCATTCAGCCCATCTTGGCTCCTCGTCTGGCCAACGGTCGAGCAGCATCTCAAACTCCGGTCCTGGAAAGCCACCGTGTCCGCAGCTTTAACTCCAGTCCTGGGGGGCCGCAAAGCCTGCAGCCTCAACTCTAGTCCCAGAGGGCCACAGCATCTGCAAGTTCTCAGCATGTTTCAGCATTTAAGTCGTTAAAATCATTGACTGGCTAAAGAGTCCACAAGCCATTTTTCCAAGACCTAAACTGGCTGCTGATTGAAAGGAAACCACAAAAAAACCCTGTTCTAAAGAACAACCAACACTGTTTCAAGACTGGCCTTCAATACCCCAAGGATCTCCACAAGACATCAACTCTGGCCCAGCATGGTGTGGGAAGACGACTGTTCTGTGATTTGATTTTTATGATAGCAACATAAAAAAACAAACCTTGGTGGACTACCCAGGTCCTCATAGGGTCATTCAATTAGTGCGAAGGGGGCGTGGTTCACTTTCAGAGACTCCAAGCCGATGCAGTACAGTGAAGAGATGAGCGAGGCCGACGCGGATAAAGAGTACAGCCTGACGTCTCACTCAGAGAATGGAGACGGTGGGGTGGAGAGTGGGAGAGGTAAGACCTCCTCTCGTTCGCTTCACTTTATGCACCATACTGTGGGATACACAAGCAGTGTAGTATAAAGGTTAGGGAAAGGGTAACTCAAAGGTTGCGGATTAAATTCACAGCTCTGCCCTTGAGCAAGATATTTGATCTGAAGTGTTTCAGTAAATATCCAGCTGTATAAATTGATTGGATGTAAAAATGTAATCTGTGTAAGTTGCTTTGGATAAAATCTTCTGCTAAATAGTCAAACTTAAATGGAAAAATGAGCAACAAATGGAAACACTAATGTAAATTCATTAGTTGGGTGTCGATTCACTACTGTTAGGGAAAATGGCTATTCTTGGCCCCAGGTCTAAATCTGCGGTGAACTGATCAGCAGTTGCTCACCTGTCCACCTTGCACTGTCAATTAGTTGACGGACATTTGCGGTCCCGGAGCATGCACTTCCACCCTTTTTTTCCAATGACGTGACGCCTCAGAGTTCCGCGCTGACATCGACACTGTACATCATGTAACAACTGCAGGTCAAGCTATCTTGGTCACTGAACCTCTCAGCCAAACGCCAAATATGGAAAATAAAAATGCCTAACATAAATACAATTATTGAATAACTTGCCATGAGTTAAAAAAAAGTAGATCCTTGGGGTATCCACTGTGTCAAGACCAGGCTGACACAGTGCTGGATACTCTCGAGCAGCCAGATGGGCTGGACGGCCTGTTCTCATTATCTTAGGCTCTTAAGACAAACGAAGGAACGAGGAGCTGTGGAAGGAGCGCACGCAAATTCACAACATGGATGAAATCCTCATTATTAGCAGCGCTAAGATATGCTGCTCAGCCTACACTACCAACAAGGATGCTTACGTTGAAGTCATAAATGTACACGTGTGCGCTCTTTATACTGACAGTCTATCAGGAGGGCTACTGCAGCGATCCAAGTGTCTTTCGACCGAAGGGCACAACCGCAGTTCTGCTCCGAAGTGCAGGGCTCGCAACCTCCTGGATCCACGGCACCACATATGAGACGGGCGACCCCCTGACCTCGCTCGCCAGCTCAAAGACCCAAATACGAATCCGCACAGCAACAGAGCTCAGACGCCGTTCCTCTGCCAGACCTCCGCTAACTTGGTTACATAAAATGAGACACATCTGACTGCTGTTAGAGGGGGAAAAAAAGATCAACAATTGGATACACATTTTTATTCTATTATCGGTTGGATTCACACAGGAGGAATTTGCTGGGAAATAGTTCTCGTCCACTCCAATATTTTTTTCCCTCCCTCTCGCTTGTTGGCTGGAGCCGAACAGGAACACATGGGGACATGGAGCTCTCTAATAGGGCAATCTTAAAGGGACAGGCCCCTTCAAGTCCAGAACCTATAAAGTCCCTGCTTTCATAAAACTGACTGGCAGTGGGTTATAAATGCCCCCTATTCTGGGAGGCTGAAGGGGTCAAGGTCACTTTGTCACTGGGACAGAATGATCGGGAGCTTTTCTTTTCTCTTGACCCAGTTTAGACGGCGTGCTGTATTCCTCTGCTCGCGTCCTCAAGCACACAGCACTCCATTCATTCATTTGGGCTGAGAGTGAGCGCACATTATAGCCACGGAATGATCTAGAAGTCGTCTGTGCCACTGGGAGGAGAGAAGCATCATTATGATTGTAATGACCACCATCATCTTCTTCATCGCCACCATTGCCTTTATTCTCATTGTCTTCCTCATCACCGATATCATCATCATCACCATTATCATCATCAATGTTTTACTACCATCTTCACCATCGCCGTCATCATCATCAACCTCCACAGCAGCTCCACACATTACAGAGGAATTGCATGCTAACATGCATGTGCCCTTCCAGATTGACAGAGGATGTTGACGTGGGCATTAGGTATTTAAAAATTGTGAATATAAGAACAGGTAAAAGTTTTTAAAATATTCTTATTGTGTTATTGCCTTAAAATCCATTAGCTTGCAAAATTTAAAAGGTTAAATATATAAATATATAAAGCAAACTTCTTTTTAACTAGCCTAGTTGCAGTTGTTGACGGTGGGGCTTGACAGTGATTTAATTACGTCTCAATAGAGTACTCAAGTGAGTACGTCAGACGTGGGCGGAGTCTGGTTTCTGAAGTAAATTCCCTATGACAGGTAGAACGGGCTTCAGAAACTATCGACTATTTTTTAAAATCTGATTTATAGAATGAGCCAAAATGTTCCTGGATTAGCCTGTGTGGTATAAGGATATGGACCATATATCGCATGTTCCAATTTAATTTTTTTAAAGTAATGTATTAATGATTGTATGTTCGACTTGTAGTCCACTTTAACGGACTACATATCCAGTACTGCAATGCACATGTGGTTCTCGGCCAATAAGATATCATCATCTCGTCTGTCTGGACATTTTTGGCAGATGGGAGTACTGCTGCTGAAGATGAGCTTACGTTAGCTTGCTAAATTGAGAAGCTTGCCCGACAAAGTCAGAAACTATGCTACGGCTAACCACATAAAGCAATTATAGCTTTTAGTCCTTTAAGCTAGCTAGCTAACGTTAGAAAAAAGTGTTTAAAAACTTTAAAAAGAGCTGTGTGCTACTGCTGGCTAACATTATATGACAACGTTTGGAGACAACACTGCTCGTCCGGAGGGAATTATGGGACGTCTAGTTTTTAAACAGTGCCAGCGGTGGTATATTCACAAAAAAATACTAAAACGTAAAATATACTTGAAGCTGGTCCAGAAAAACGACATAGTTCGCGAATTGAAAATTCCAGGAAATTGACATAATCACGAGAAATGGTTTAAAACTAAGTTTTAGTTAATGTCTATGCTCTAAATGAATGGAAAATTGACTTCTGAAACCAGTGTGACGTAGTCACTTGAGTACTCTATTTGGGCCTTATCTGGAGGACTTTACGCAAACCTTTGCGTAAAGATCAATAAAGAAAGTAACCCTGCGCACTCCTGATGTGTCTGTCCTGCAAATGGAAGGATCTGTTTTTATTGCTTGATGCATTGCTGTCTTTAGAGCAGTCTGAGGGGTTAAGTGCTGCGTTTGACCTCTGGGGTAAAGAAGCAGAGGAGAGGTCAGAGCTCTCTGTTCCTCTCTAAGGACCGTTAAACTGGCCCACATGTGCTCCCTCCACCCCTCTCCCCTCCGCTCCACGCCCACGCACCCCTCCAGCCTCTGGGATGAACATAAGGCATGCTGTGTGAGACAGACAGAGACAGCAAGGCTTGCTGTGTGAGACAGACAGAGACAGCAAGGCTTGCTGTGGGAGACAGACAGAGACAGCAAGGCTTGCTGTGTGAGACAGACAGAGACAGCAAGGCTAGCTGTGTGAGACAAACAGAGACAGCAAGGCTAGCTGTGTGAGACAGACAGAGACAGTCAGGCTTGCTGCGTGAGGCAAACAGAGACAGCAAGGCTTGCTGTGTGAGACAGACAGAGACAGCGAGGCTTGCTGTGTGAGACAAAAAGAGACAGCAAGGCTTGCTGTGGGAGACAGACAGAGACAGCAAGGCTTGCTGTGTGAGACAGACAGAGACAGCAAGACTTGCTGTGTGAGACAGACAGAGACAGCAAGGCTAGCTGTGTGAGACAGACAGACAGCAAGGCTAGCTGTGTGAGACAAACAGACAGCAAGGCTTGCTGTGTGAGACAGACAGAGACAGCAAGGCTTGCTGTGGGAGACAGACAGAGACAGCAAGGCTTGCTGTGTGAGACAGACAGAGACAGCAAGGCTTGCTGTGTGAGACAAACAGAGACAGCAAGGCTCGCTGTGTGAGACAGAAAGAGACAGCAATGCTTGCTGTGGGAGACAGACAGAGACAGCAAGGCTTGCTGTGTGAGACAGACAGAGACAGCAAGGCTAGCTGTGTGAGACAGAGACAGCAAGGCTTGCTGTGTGAGACGGGCAACAAAATCTGTATCCACACACAGACTCCACTCAGTAGGCAGATTAGCAAAGATCTACTCAAGAAACAGCCCTCTGTGGTCTACAAAAGAGCATAGCCAAAGGAGAAGGCCTCTATTAAGAGGTAATATACCTGCAGCAGTTGCTGGCAGAAGTAAAACACCTCATGGGAAGGCCTCTATTAAGAGAGGCAATATACCTCATGGAGAAGGCCTCTATTAAGACGCAATATACCTGCAGCGGTTGTTGGCAGAAGACACCCGTAGAGAGGATACTGTGCACAGCAGATAGCAGGTAGCAAGCTGATTGTGTGTTCAACCCTACAGGTCTGACAAAAACACATTTTCAAACATATCCATTTAGGCTATTAACACTGTGTGTATTGTTCCACGGTTCTGGGCCATCTCTGTCTTTGACTTTTTAATGTATTTTATCTATTTTTAATGCATTTTCTTTTCATGCACCTTAAAAGCTTTTATCTATGCACCTTTCCTTGCATGTACCTTAAAGGCTTTTATCTATGCACTTTTATCTTAATATATTTTTTTATATTAATTTTTAATGTATTTTCTTTTCATACACCGTAAATGCCTTTATCTATGCATTTATTTCCATCTTAATTTATCTCTACTTTTTATTTTGATCTGCTACAATGTGAAGCACTTTGAGTTGCATTTCATGTATGAAAGGTGCTATACAAATAAAGTTTATTATTATCATTATTATTATTATTATTACAGGTATTGTCAGGCCATAGAGGTATAGGCTGTCCAGAGACTCAACCAGCTGTCTGAAGAAAAAGCCATTTTTCTGTGTGCACTTCTGTGCATAATATTTGACCAAACATCCACCACATCAAATCATCTCTCACTTCCACTATTATTACCTCTTTCTCTCCCTCTGTCTCGTTCTTGCTCCCACTGCAAAACAAGCTGCATTTACGGAGGTACACTACAGTGCACTACACAGTGCACAAAATCTGTAACGGACTGTATCTGTAACGGACATAATATTGTGCATGGAGATGTTCTTGTCCAGAAATGAATCATAAATTACCAGACATGGCCGTCCACTTCTCCTAATCTGGAATATCTGAGTCCAGGAATCCCGGATCACAAACATGGCCAGGGAGCGTGCAGAAGTTTCTGGAAATATAGGTGTCGACACTGCCGGGCAACTACTGCTCACAACTGACATTTCACTGAAATTTAACAAAATGGATGTCTTCCAGAAACTTTTCTCTCAACCGATTTCTACCCCCTTTCTCTGGAAAGAAAATCAAGATTTTCTGCAATATCAGGACTATTTTAGAGGACCAAAGAGCAATGAAGATTATTTTTTTTGTGTGCTGGTACTGATAGGAAGGGAGGGGGAGCCCTGATCTCTTTGTTGGGAATTCCCAGCGCGTAGCATGAGCTCTTATCCGGAGAGAGGGCGGAAGGAGGAGGGAAAGTTCTGGAAAGGGCCAGTTGTTGCGGGGCTGTGGCGATGGGTTCCCCAGAGACCCCAACTCGCTCCCGTCTGGCCGGGACAGGGCTAAAAATAGCAGGAGAGCAGGAAGGTAGAGGAGCGAGAGGTACAGGGAAGGGGGAAGGGGAGGAAGGGTTTCCCGTTATTCAATGCAGACAAAAGCGACCAATGGGGGGGGATTGGGCTCCCCTCCACGCAGCTGCTGTCTGTACGTCTGTCAGGATCTGTACCCCCCTCTCCGGGCAGGCTAGGCAGCGCCCCAAAATGCGCTCGCACGCACCTGAAATGATCTCATCCTTTCTCATGTACCATCAGTGTGTGTACACACACACACACACACACACACACACACACACACAAAGTCACCCCACAATCACACACACACACACACACAAAGTCACCCCACAATCACACTCTCTCTCACACATACATACACACACTCACAAACATGCACACAAAGCCACCCCACAGTCACACTTTCTCTTACACACACACACACACAAAGTCACCCCACAAACAATCACACTCTCTCTCACACATACATACACATACTCACACACATGCACACAAAGCCACCCCACAGTCACACTCTCTCTTACACATACATACACACTCACACACACACACACACACAAAGTCACCCCACAGTCCCACTCTCTTTCACACATACATACACACACAAACACAGTCACCCCAGAGTCACACTCTATCACACATACATACATACACACACACACTCACACACACTCACACTCACACAAAGTCACACAAGCACACAGTCACCCCACAGTCACACTCTCATACAAAAACACAAATGCACTTTCTCTCTCACACACACACACACACCCCACAGTCACTCTTTCTCATTCAAACACACACACACACACACACACACACACACACACACAACAAAAATGCACACACAGGCGCACACATAAACACAAATATAAATGCATACACACACACACACACACACGGACACACGGACACACGCACATACAGCTGAAGCATCTGTTAGAGCTGGAACTCTGTGGAATGCCTCAGTATGAGGAGACGGAACAGCTGTGCAGAGAGGAGAACCAAACCAGAGGGAAAGAGAGAGAGATGCTGGAGAGAGAAAGGGCTGATGGGAAGGGGGGGGGGGTGTAGAGTGTTTTGGATGAGCGTTTTGGAGGGACTGGTGGGGGGAGCAGGGTTCGGGCAGGGTGGAGGTGTCAGGGCTTCATTCATGAGGAGGGGACTGGATGCCTGACTCATTGCTGCTGGGTGGATTTCATTAGGCAGAGGGTGGAGACCACCATGACGAATTAGGAAAATAATCAGAGGGGAGGGGTTTAGGGGTCTATCACAGTGGGACAGCATGTCTATACAGACCAGAGGGAGAGGAGAGGAGAGACAGGAGAGGCCCACACTACAGTAAACCAGAGAAGAGGTCACACACACACACACACAAGCACATGCAATCATGCACACAGACATGTACACACACACACACACACACACACGCAAGCATGCACACAGACACACACACACACACACACACACAAACATGCACACAGACGCACTCTCTCTCTCACACACACACACACGCATATATACAAGCACACACACACACGCACACAAGCATGCACACAGACACGTACACAAACACACACACACACACACACACACACACACACACAAATGCATGAACACACACACACCACATCGTCCATCTAACCCAAAGTACTACAGCACTGCTCTAGAAAAGCACACCCGCCCTCCAGCATGCTCACGCCAAACAAGTTCACATATCGTTTTCGTATGCAGAGAGACTGAAAAGAATTCAAACTAAAACGTCTTTGAATTTGAATTTACCACTGAAATAATCTGTGAAAATGCTTTTGTCTTAAGGCCTGCCTTTGTGTTGCATGGTGTTGTTGAGCAACTTAGGTCTCTCAACCATTTTAACTCAACTTACCCCTGAAATGTGTGAAATATTGAACAGTGGAGTTTTGATGTTTTGATGTGCAGCACCTCTCTTTTAGGCGGAGTGAGGTAGAGAGATGGGAGCGGCACCTGGCTGTGATCCCCCCCTCCACCACGATAAGAGCACTTTCACACGGTGTCAGGTGCCTCTGAGGGAGAGATAGCGATCACAACGAACAGGTGCAGCGAGCGCCACTGACTGTAAAACCCCCTCAAACGCCCACCCTCACTCAGCCACAATGTAGATTCCAGCGAATACACATACACACACACACACACACACACATGAACACATGCGCACACGCTCGCACACACCCCTAGGATTTTGGTGGCCCTAAACAAGAATGTTGTTGTGGCACCCAAAGTGCTTCAACATAAAAAAAAAATTAAAAAGTAATAATAATAATAATTTAAAAATGTAAACTTTTTATTGTTGGTGCCCTAAACAACTGTGTAGCGTCTATGCCAGTGGCGGCTTTGAACACAGGAGAAACAGCACCTTGCCTCCTAGCCTCAGCCAGTGAGCTCAGCGGCAAGAAACAGAACAGATCCAGCAGTGCCGGCAGGCCTCTCTCACACCTGTGTACCCAGCATGCACCACTCTCCATCCCAGCACTGCCGATCATGCATGCTCCTACATTCTCAACTCGGCCTGGGATGTCTGTGCACATTTATTGGGTCAGATGCAATAGAGAGGAGATGCTAGATGCTGTCATGAAATGGACCCTACCAAGAAACATATTTGCACATGCATACTATGACTAATATGAAAAAGTGGGAGTGATTGTTCGGAGAGCCCTGCTCTATCAAGTTAAAGACATTCATCACTTGGTTAGGGTTAGGTTAAGATTGGGGTTGGGGTTAGGTTTTAGATGAAAAGCATTGGATTCATTAGACATCCAGAAATTGCCTATGGATCCGTTTCCTCTGATCTTACAAACCATCTACAGCCCTAGTGGCGTTCGCTTACCTTGTTACATGTACATTTTGTAAGTCGCTCTGGATAAGAGTGTCTGCAAAATGTCTAAATTGCAAATTGTACACAAAGTAGTTTGCGCTGCTCAGCAACATTACAATTTCCAGAAATAACTGCGGTTTATATTATCCTGTGACCCAGCCACCATAAATCAGCCCTGTGATATCAGTACAGCCTGGATTAATGATGCAGACTCAAACCATGTCCTTTCTTTTGAAGTGTGTGTTGAAATCGGCCATTAGCTTGATGTATGCTTGGGGGGAGTGGGGCCGATGCCGCATATTGTTTTACAGTAATTATTAATCATAAGTGAATGCTTTGACAGTCCTATTTTTTATTGCTGGTGTGTCAGTACAACATGGTTGAGTTAGGCCGAACACCCCCACACAGCATGCTCTGGGGAGGCCCCCCCACCCCATGTGTTCTGTGGGAGGAGTTTGTTTGTAGCTCCTCCCCCCGCGTGTGCTCTGGGAGGGGTTTTTCATAGCCCCTCTCCCCACATGTGCTGTGAGAAGAGTTTGTTCGAAGCCTCTCTCCCCACATGTGCTGCTGGAGGAGTTTGTTCGAAACCCCTTCACCCATGTGTGCTATGGGAAGAATTTTTCATAGCTCCTCCTCTCCTGTATTGTGGGAAGGGTTTGTCAGTAGGGCCTACCCCTTGCGTGCTGTGGGAGGGGTTTGTCAGTAGGGCCTACCCCTTGCGTGCTGTGGGAGGGGTTTGTCAGTAGGGCCTACCCCTTGCGTGCTGTGGGAGGGGTTTGTCAGTAGGGCCTACCCCTTGCGTGCTGTGGGAGGGGTTTGTCAGTAGGGCCTACCCCTTGTGTGCTGTGGGAGGGGTTTGTCAGTAGGGCCTACCCCTTGCGTGCTGTGGGAGGGGTTTGTCAGTAGGGCCTACCCCTTGCGTGCTGTGGGAGGGGTTTGTCAGTAGGGCCTACCCCTTGCGTGCTGTGGGAGGGGTTTGTCAGTAGGGCCTACCCCTTGCGTGCTGTGGGAGGGGTTTGTCAGTAGGGCCTATCCCTTGCGTGCTGTGGGAGGGGTTTGTCAGTAGGGCCTACCCCTTGCGTGCTGTGGGAGGGGTTTGTCAGTAGGGCCTACCCCTTGCGTGCTGTGGGAGGGGTTTGTCAGTAGGGCCTACCCCTTGTGTGCTGTGGGAGGGGTTTGTCAGTAGGGCCTACCCCTTGCGTGCTGTGGGAGGGGTTTGTCAGTAGGGCCTACCCCTTGCGTGCTGTGGGAGGGGTTTGTCAGTAGGGCCTACCCCTTGCGTGCTGTGGGAGGGCTTTGTCAGTAGGGCCTACCCCTTGCGTGCTGTGGGAGGGGTTTGTCAGTAGGGCCTATCCCTTGCGTGCTGTGGGAGGGGTTTGTCAGGAGCTATCTGAAGTTCAGTGTGGTATGCGAGGCGGGGGAAAAGAGCTTATGTTTTTGACACATCTGCTCACTGCCGGAAACTCTTGCTTTCTCTACTTCTCTACCCCCCTTTTCTTCTCATCCACCTCTCTCTCTCTCAGCTTCTTGTTGTCTCAGTGCAACACTGCCTTTACCACCTACCTTAGTTCTCATCTTTCTTTCTCAGCTGTTCAATTCATGCAACAGTTCAGCAACACACACCAAAATGTACAAACACACACACACAAAGATACCCGCAAACGCACGCATGCACGCACATCAGAGGTGGGAAAATTCAGGTTCAGAAAGTAAATGTCCACCCCAATATTTTGTTCTGATCACCTGGATTTGCTCATTAGGAGGTAGAAGTAATTAGTGAAATCAGCTGCCTGAGTCCATAGGTGCACCAAACACATGGCAGGCCTTTTACTTTCTGACCCCTGGATTTCAAACTCTGTCACACACATACAGTTTTCCACACAGGCATACACATTGCATTACATTACATATGAATACACACATACTTACAATATTAATTTTAATGCAATTTGAAATGTTGGGGTGGGGGGTGGTTATTGAGTGAGAGAGGAGGGTAATCAAAACAGGAAATGTTTTATGTTGGTTAAACATTCTGTTTTTAAACTCTCACGGGCAAACTAAAATAAATAAGGCACTTAAAACAGCCGAATAGGCCGCCAAAGAAAAAAAACAAAGCCAGGACCGTTTTAGGCCTCGATGCCTTGTGAATTCATATCCTCAGAAAACTGAGCTGTGACTCACAGTCCTGGGTTTGTTTCCAGACCGTAACCCCACCCCCCACAGCCTGCCTGCCATGCCCTCCTCAGAGTGCACCCCCCACAGCCTGCCTGCCACACCCTCCTCAGAGTGCACCCCCCACAGCCTGCCTGCCACGCCCTCCTCAGAGTGCTCCAGCAATCCCCTCTGCTGTGTCCTGCCTCCCCATATACATCCTCTGACTCTGTAAGCAAAAACATACTGATAAACCCACCCTAGCCTCATGTCTCATAGTACACAACTCAACTTACTCTGACTCTGTAAGCAAAAACATACTGATAAACTCACCCTAGCCTAATGTCTCATAGTACACAACTCAACTTACTCTGAAAGCAAAAACATACTGATAAACTCACCCTAGCCTCATGTCTCATAGTACACAACTCAACTTACTCTGACTCTGTAAGCAAAAACATACTGATAAACTCACCCTAGCCTAATGTCTCATAGTACACAACTCAATTTACTCTGAAAGCAAAAACATACTGATAAACTCACTCTAGCCTAATGTCTCATAGTACACAACTCAATTTACTCTGAAAGCAAAAACATACTGATAAACCCACCCTAGCCTCATGTCTCATAGTACACAACTCAACTTACTCTGACTCTGTAAGCAAAAACATACTGATAAACTCACCCTAGCCTAATGTCTCATAGTACACAACTCAACTTACTCTGAAAGCAAAAACATACTGATAAACTCACCCTAGCCTAATGTCTCATAGTACACAACTCAACTTACTCTGACTCTGTAAGCAAAAACATACTGATAAACTCACCCTAGCCTAATGTCTCATCGTACACAACTCAACTTACTCTGACTCTGTAAGCAAAAACATACTGATAAACTCACCCTAGCCTAATGTCTCATAGTACACAACTCAACTTACTCTGACTCTGTAAGCAAAAACATACTGATAAACTCACCCTAGCCTAATGTCTCATAGTACACAACTCAACTTACTCTGAAAGCAAAAACATACTGATAAACTCACCCTAGCCTAATGTCTCATCGTACACAACTCAACTTACTCTGAAAGCAAAAACATACTGATAAACTCACCCTAGCCTAATGTCTCATAGTACACAACTCAACTCACTCTGACTCTGTAAGCAAAAACATACTGATAAACTCACCCTAGCCTAATGTCTCATAGTCCACAACTGAACTTACTCTGAAAGCAAAAACATACTGATAAACTCACCCTAGCCTAATGTCTCATAGTACACAACTCAACTCACTCTGACTCTGTAAGCAAAAACATACTGATAAACTCACCCTAGCCTAATGTCTCATAGTACACAACTCAACTTACTCTGACTCTGTAAGCAAAAACATACTGATAAACCCACCCTAGCCTAATGTCTCATAGTCCACAACTCAACTTACTCTGACTCTGTAAGCAAAAACATACTGATAAACTCACCCTAGCCTAATGTCTCATAGTACACAACTCAACTTACTCTGACTCTGTAAGCAAAAACATACTGATAAACCCACCCTAGCCTAATGTCTCAGAGTACACAACTCAACTTACTCTGACTCTGTAAGCAAAAACATACTGATAAACCCACCCTAGCCTAATGTCTCAGAGTACACAACTCAACTTACTCTGACTCTGTAAGCAAAAACATACTGATAAACTCACCCTAGCCTAATGTCTCATAGTACACAACTCAACTTACTCTGACTCTGTAAGCAAAAACATACTGATAAACTCACCCTAGCCTAATGTCTCATAGTACACAACTCAACTTACTCTGACTCTGTAAGCAAAAACATACTGATAAACTCACCCTAGCCTAATGTCTCATAGTACACAACTCAACTTACTCTGACTCTGTAAGCAAAAACATACTGATAAACTCACCCTAGCCTAATGTCTCATAGTACACAACTCAATTTACTCTGAAAGCAAAAACATACTGATAAACCCACCCTAGCCTAATGTCTCAGAGTACACAACTCAAGTTACTCTGACTCTGTAAGCAAAAACATACTGATAAACTCACCCTAGCCTAATGTCTCATAGTACACAACTCAACTTACTCTGACTCTGTAAGCAAAAACACACTGATAAACCCACCCTAGCCTAATGTCTCAGAGTACACAACTCAACTTACTCTGACTCTGTAAGCAAAAACATACTGATAAACTCACCCTAGCCTAATGTCTCATCGTACACAACTCAACTTACTCTGAAAGCAAAAACATACTGATAAACTCACCCTAGCCTAATGTCTCATAGTACACAACTCAACTCACTCTGACTCTGTAAGCAAAAACATACTGATAAACTCACCCTAGCCTAATGTCTCATAGTACACAACTCAACTTACTCTGACTCTGTAAGCAAAAACATACTGATAAACTCACCCTGGCCTAATGTCTCATAGTACACAACTCAACTTACTCTGACTCTGTAAGCAAAAACATACTGATAAACCCACCCTAGCCTAATGTCTCAGAGTACACAACTCAACTTACTCTGACTCTGAAAGCAAAAACATACTGATAAACTCACCCTAGCCTAATGTCTCATAGTACACAACTCAACTTACTCTGAAAGCAAAAACATACTGATAAACTCACCCTAGCCTAATGTCTCATCGTACACAACTCAACTTACTCTGACTCTGTAAGCAAAAACATACTGATAAACTCACCCTAGCCTAATGTCTCATAGTACACAACTCAACTTACTCTGACTCTGTAAGCAAAAACATACTGATAAACTCACCCTAGCCTAATGTCTCATAGTACACAACTCAACTTACTCTGAAAGCAAAAACATACTGATAAACTCACCCTAGCCTAATGTCTCATCGTACACAACTCAACTTACTCTGAAAGCAAAAACATACTGATAAACTCACCCTAGCCTAATGTCTCATAGTACACAACTCAACTCACTCTGACTCTGTAAGCAAAAACATACTGATAAACTCACCCTAGCCTAATGTCTCATAGTCCACAACTCAACTTACTCTGAAAGCAAAAACATACTGATAAACTCACCCTAGCCTAATGTCTCATAGTACACAACTCAACTCACTCTGACTCTGTAAGCAAAAACATACTGATAAACTCACCCTAGCCTAATGTCTCATAGTACACAACTCAACTTACTCTGACTCTGTAAGCAAAAACATACTGATAAACCCACCCTAGCCTAATGTCTCATAGTCCACAACTCAACTTACTCTGACTCTGTAAGCAAAAACATACTGATAAACTCACCCTAGCCTAATGTCTCATAGTACACAACTCAACTTACTCTGACTCTGTAAGCAAAAACATACTGATAAACCCACCCTAGCCTAATGTCTCAGAGTACACAACTCAACTTACTCTGACTCTGTAAGCAAAAACATACTGATAAACCCACCCTAGCCTAATGTCTCAGAGTACACAACTCAACTTACTCTGACTCTGTAAGCAAAAACATACTGATAAACTCACCCTAGCCTAATGTCTCATAGTACACAACTCAACTTACTCTGACTCTGTAAGCAAAAACATACTGATAAACTCACCCTAGCCTAATGTCTCATAGTACACAACTCAACTTACTCTGACTCTGTAAGCAAAAACATACTGATAAACTCACCCTAGCCTAATGTCTCATAGTACACAACTCAACTTACTCTGACTCTGTAAGCAAAAACATACTGATAAACTCACCCTAGCCTAATGTCTCATAGTACACAACTCAATTTACTCTGAAAGCAAAAACATACTGATAAACCCACCCTAGCCTAATGTCTCAGAGTACACAACTCAAGTTACTCTGACTCTGTAAGCAAAAACATACTGATAAACTCACCCTAGCCTAATGTCTCATAGTACACAACTCAACTTACTCTGACTCTGTAAGCAAAAACACACTGATAAACCCACCCTAGCCTAATGTCTCAGAGTACACAACTCAACTTACTCTGACTCTGTAAGCAAAAACATACTGATAAACTCACCCTAGCCTAATGTCTCATCGTACACAACTCAACTTACTCTGAAAGCAAAAACATACTGATAAACTCACCCTAGCCTAATGTCTCATAGTACACAACTCAACTCACTCTGACTCTGTAAGCAAAAACATACTGATAAACTCACCCTAGCCTAATGTCTCATAGTACACAACTCAACTTACTCTGACTCTGTAAGCAAAAACATACTGATAAACTCACCCTAGCCTAATGTCTCATCGTACACAACTCAACTTACTCTGAAAGCAAAAACATACTGATAAACTCACCCTGTCTCATAGTACACAACTCAACTCACTCTGACTCTGTAAGCAAAAACATACTGATAAACTCACCCTAGCCTAATGTCTCATAGTACACAACTCAACTCACTCTGACTCTGTAAGCAAAAACATACTGATAAACTCACCCTAGCCTAATGTCTCAGAGTACACAACTCAACTTACTCTGACTCTGTAAGCAAAAACATACTGATAAACTCACCCTGGCCTAATGTCTCATAGTACACAACTCAATTTACTCTGACTCTGTAAGCAAAAACATACTGATAAACTCACCCTAGCCTAATGTCTCATAGTACACAACTCAACTTACTCTGACTCTGTAAGCAAAAACATACTGATAAACTCACCCTAGCCTAATGTCTCATAGTACACAACTCAACTTACTCTGACTCTGTAAGCAAAAACATACTGATAAACTCACCCTAGCCTAATGTCTCATAGTACACAACTCAACTTACTCTGACTCTGTAAGCAAAAACATACTGATAAACTCACCCTAGCCTCATGTCTCATAGTACACAACTCAATTTACTCTGAAAGCAAAAACATACTGATAAACCCACCCTAGCCTAATGTCTCAGAGTACACAACTCAACTTACTCTGACTCTGTAAGCAAAAACATACTGATAAACTCACCCTAGCCTAATGTCTCAGAGTACACAACTCAACTTACTCTGACTCTGTAAGCAAAAACATACTGATAAACTCACCCTAGCCTAATGTCTCATAGTACACAACTCAACTTACTCTGACTCTGTAAGCAAAAACATACTGATAAACTCACCCTAGCCTAATGTCTCATAGTACACAACTCAACTCACTCTGACTCTGTAAGCAAAAACATACTGATAAACTCACCCTAGCCTAATGTCTCAGAGTACACAACTCAACTTACTCTGACTCTGTAAGCAAAAACATACTGATAAACTCACCCTAGCCTAATGTCTCATCGTACACAACTCAACTTACTCTGACTCTGTAAGCAAAAACATACTGATAAACTCACCCTAGCCTAATGTCTCATCGTACACAACTCAACTTACTCTGACTCTGTAAGCAAAAACATACTGATAAACTCACCCTAGCCTAATGTCTCATCGTACACAACTCAACTTACTCTGACTCTGTAAGCAAAAACATACTGATAAACTCACCCTAGCCTAATGTCTCATAGTACACAACTCAACTTACTCTGACTCTGTAAGCAAAAACATAGTGATAAACTCACCCTAGCCTAATGTCTCATAGTACACAACTCAACTTACTCTGACTCTGTAAGCAAAAACATACTGATAAACTCACCCTAGCCTAATGTCTCATAGTACACAACTCAACTTACTCTGACTCTGTAAGCAAAAACATACTGATAAACTCACCCTAGCCTAATGTCTCATAGTACACAACTCAACTTACTCTGACTCTGTAAGCAAAAACATACTGATAAACTCACCCTAGCCTAATGTCTCAGAGTACACAACTCAACTTACTCTGACTCTGTAAGCAAAAACATACTGATAAACCCACCCTAGCCTAATGTCTCATAGTACACAACTCAACTTACTCTGACTCTGTAAGCAAAAACATACTGATAAACTCACCCTAGCCTAATGTCTCATAGTCCACAACTCAACTTACCCAGAATCAGTATATAATTGTAACTAACACTCTTCAAAGCTGGTATTAATTTATGTTAATTAAACCCACTGGTTGGCAGTAGCGGATCGTGGGTCTTATCACAAGGGAGGCAAGCGCCATATAGAAACCTAGTTTAGATGTTGAAACTGAACAGAAACTGGCAGAAACCCTCTCAAAACATGGACTGAAATGGTAATAATGGGTTTACAAATGAATAAACCAGGTTTCTTTTCTTCTCTTTCTTCTACCTCTCAAAGTTGAGCAAGCATTGCCTCTCTTGCGTCCTCTGACCAGCTGCCACTGCTGGTAGGCACCGTCTATATAAATGAACACTCATAAGCATAAACAAGCACTTACCGCCTACTAAGAGGGTTACTGAAGGCTGAGTCAGTTGATCACGAACAAATTACAGCACTTTCAATACTAGAACCATTATCTGTGTGAGACAAATACTGCGATTTATCAAATGCTGTGCTATTTATATCATGCGCCTTACGATGGTTTCCATAAGACTCAACTGCAGAATGTCTGTATGGAATGCACTAATTAGATTTCATAGTTTACTTGACCAAGCTGATGCCGGTTTTGATGATCGTTTTGCCTTTTAGTTATTTGTTATCCAAATGTGTTACCTCGCTGTCCCAAGCACAAAACCTCACACAGTGCAAGACAGAGCGTTCATGCCTCTGGAACCTTCCCCATCATCCTTGTCAGGAATGCTTTGAAACGTCAGCTCTTTTAAATCAGTTTTATAGACCCACCTTTTTAAATTGGCCTTCAACCTGATGCTGGCACGCAGTACATATTGGATTTGTTTTTTGCCGCCTTTCGTTTGCATTATTTCATCACCGTCGTCTTGCTTTGTGATATTTGTGTGATATTGTTGACTTAAATGTATAACTAATCACTAATTAACTAAAATGTATTACTAATAACACACCTATAAACACAGCAGTAATCCCATGTGCTGGACTGCTGCTCAAGTCAGGTACGAATAAGGCATCGGTACGGCTGTTTGCAAGGTACACAGATATTAGAAAATGGACGCCGACTGTGGGCGGCAAGCTTGCAGGTCAATGCTGACTTTTAAAAAATTAGTATTGTAATTATTTTTAACGCTTTTTCCCTCCTTGGATAGAACGTCCTGTCGTATTTATCAGCGCCCACTGTCACAGCCTCCGCTATCGACTGGAAAGGGCACGTGTGCTTTCCTCCGAGTCTGCTTTCCAGCCACCGCTGCCTATCACGCAAAGTCAGGCTTGTGAAAACACGAGAAGACCCCTCACGTGCAGCGGCCGTTTTTTCGCGATGAGCCGCCATAGTCACAGTCGACTGAAGCCTTCTCCTTCCACGGGCGACACTAGAGCCACCAGTTCCACACCCCAGACCTTAGGATACACATCCACGCACTAAAACAGCGCCTTAACCGGATGAGCTCCACGGCAGCCCCGGAAGGGAAGGATTCAGCTGGCTGAGATCTCCGTGTCTCATCGCTCACCGGCGACCCCCGCTGGCCGATCAAATGTCCGCGGTCTGCAAATTTTCCCGTGGATCGTGTGTACGCAAGCTCAACTCGCGGACCGCATTTAGAGAAAAAAAACAGTGGCTCTCGGAGGAGAGCGCGGGCTTGTCCGTGCAGTCCTGAATTGACAGTGGGTTTTTCAACGATGAGTGAAACTGGTGAATAGGTTCAAAAGAGAGAAATTCATACATGAAAAAATAATAAACCGGGTACAGTACTTTGTAAGCGCATGTCCATCATACACCAGTGTATATGCATGCAAGGAAAGATACACACACACACACATTCCCACGCACTGCTCTTCTGCATGAAATAGGGCACAAACTGTGGAAATATTTTCCCCGCTGGCAATCATTGAAGCAGGCCCACCGGTCAGCAGACAGACAGACAGACCTTTGTGTTTTGCGTTAGTTATGGTTGTGCAGTCACAGCTGACCGAGGGAATTGTTTCAGAAGGGCAGGGATTCGGACAGACAGACGGACGGGCGCGATCGAAGCTGCAAATCCGTCCATAAGGGTCCGTTGGGGCCAAAAACGTGCGCGCCTACCTCAGCTACTTTCCCTCTCTCAGCGGAAACGATGACTGGAAAACCCAGCGTCACGGCTTTGACCATCACCCAGCAACAGTAACACCGCGCACGCACCGGACCGGGAGTGTGGAGACACTTTTCAGGGTTAGTCAATGGCCTAATCCTCGGCACCGGGCCTGAAGGAGAGGGGCAGGGCTAGCGAGGGAAAGTCTGACGACGCGGATTGGTTATGGCGTTGCGTCAGGCCAAGGGCGGGGAGCGAGACCGAGGTGCAGACAGCGGCCAGGTGCTTATACGAGTGACGGGAGGTTACAATGGAAACCCGGGTCAAGACAGAGAAACAGCTACTGCGCAAGAGGATGGTTCAAGTGGACTGAGCACTGTGACCTTTTCGATTCAGGGCCCCGGCCAGCATTTTTGCAACGGATCTTGAAACGGCTTGACCCAGATTATCCTCTAAACTGTTCTTTTTATTGCTGTTATTACTTTCAGCTCCATTTAGCACTCTCACTCTTTCAGCATAGTACACCTCACCCTATAGTATTTGTGTGTGTGTGTGTGTGTGGAGTAGCTTTTTCCAGGATTCCTATCTTCCCCCACACACTTCCTCCTGCCTCAGCCTGCAACAGCTTTCCTCTGGGAGCATAGAGGGAAAGAGGGAGAGTAAGAGGGAAACAGTGTGAAGGAAAATGAAGAAGAGACAAACTAAACACTATCTTTATATAGAGAACTAGAGAGAAAGATAAAGGAAGGAATGAGAGGCAGTACATCTCTTTGTTGTGCAAAGCATCCCCAATGCAAAGATGTGAAGGGTCTGCTTTGGACGATTCTAGTGAAGGAGCAGGCCCGCGCCCGCCATTGGGCATTCCAAATTGGAAGAAAACATGGATTAACGGGCAAATATGAAGAAAAATGGTCAGATAACGAACACAAAACAAAGACATCATTTGGCTCTGAACACAAGTTTAAAGCAGCATTTTGAAACATTCTAAAACAAAAATGGCAAAATCAAAGTCTTGGAAATCAGCAAAATGGTTTTGGAAATTTGACAATTTTATTTTGAACAGCTTGACAAAGAGAGTGAGACAAAGGAACTTAAAAGAATAAAATATTTTTGAAAAAGTGTGATTGTAAGCTTACAAACTGACACTTGGGAGATGTGTGTGGGAGTCATGCGTTGTGTGACATTTACATCAATGAGAGAGAGTGAGCGAGCGAGAGAGATAGAGAAAGAGAGAAAGCAAGAAAGAGAGAGAGAAAGAGACGACATAACTACCACAAGCCAGACAAAGATGAAACATTATATACAGAGATAGATGGATAAATAAAGAGAAGTCAAAAAACAGGATGAGAGAGAGGAGCCTCATTCCACATAACCATCATTGTTGACTTTCCACAAACACAAATCCCACTTTAGAGAAACCCCGCCAAATGCACACAAGTTTGTACACTGATATCATTTAGACATCCCCGGGGGTGGCGTCAAAAGTCAGGCAAGAGATAAACAGCCAGGCTCTCATCACAGGGAGCGAGTGATCTGAAAGTAGAAAAATTTAAAATATATCATAATATATATCAGCAAACCCCCCCAGAGATGAGCGGGGCTCAGACGCCAACCCCTGTCCCAGAAATAGATCTGGTGTTTTAATCACCATTTGACTCCCAGAAGGAAGAGGACACGCACAGCATTTCTGTTTTGACTCCAAGTTGTCTTCCTTCCAGATACGAAAATAAACAAACACACAGAAAACCACAAGGTTAAATTTGGCCTACTTGTGTGAGGAGATTTTTAAAATGTCTCCAGCTCAGTGATTGCATGTTTCGCAGAAGTAATTAGGAAAGGGTGGAAAAAGAGAGAGAGTGAGAGAGAGAGAGAAATGGAGAGAATAGAGAAAAACAGCACGAGAGAGCAAGAGAGAGAAAACAGGAAGTGGGGAGAAAGGACTGAAAATTCATATTTTTATACAGAAATATAATCTCGTAAGAGAACGGGCAAACAAATATTAATTTCCCCATTTTCAACACAGGAAACAAATGATAAACCTAAAAAATGGACCTTGGAAAAACCATTAAAGATTATAAAAGTCATAATTCAGCAGATGGATTTCCCACAGAAGTGAAAGGGAAATAAATAAGCTGCATATCGAAAATGTCACAAAGAAAAGAATACAACCATACAAAAAATTATATTTTCATCAAAATTCGAGTCATAAGTCCAAGTTTCAGGCCCTCCTCTGTATATCATTTGTTTGGAATGGGATTTGGTCCCAGTCCAGTACTGTTCAGTAACTGCTTCAGTGAGAGACAGAAATGGTAAACCAGACTGAGGCTCAATATCCAACATAAAAATGGTGAGATGTATGACCATGAAATATTACCCTGTGACCACAAAGAAAGTGTAATCTTTCTGTTACTGAAGTGTTAGTCAGACATCCTAACCCTAGCCTCACCAGTTTAACCCGTGTCCCACTGGATCCAAATAGCCCGACTTATTTACTAGTATCTGAATTAATCTTTTCATTGAATTTATCAATAATGACAGAAATATCAAAACACTTAAAAAAAAAATTATGAGTTTGACCTCATCATGGGGGTTTTGTCAGTAAGGCTCAGTACTCAGTAATAATTACCGCCAGGTTGTTCTTTATTACTAATCTAATAGTGTGCAGTATCGATTGGGCCAGTTTAGCGGCAGCAGAGTGCAGGCCCCTGCTCTTGTTGTTTGGCCCAGCTGTAGCAGCTGTGTTGGGCAGCCAGTAGCCTGGTAGCATTCAGAAGGGCCCGAGGTCCGTCTGTACAGCAGGCTGGCGCACGGCACAGTGGCAGAGAGCTTAATGTCCCCACATCAGTCACGTCGGCTGCTACCCGCCGATTTTGTCTAAACTTTGACCGGAGGCCTACTTTTCTGTGGCCAACATGCGGTTGCCAGAATTACTCGCCAGCCCTTAACGAGAGGAGAATTCTCAAGCTCAGTTTAGCTGCCCCTCAGGTGCAGTGTGGTGGGCCCACATTGACCCCGAATTACAGGTGGAAACTGCAGAACTGGGGTGAAGCCAGACACGATGATGAGGTGAAAAGGCAAAAATATTAATGACAAAGACGCAAAAGGACAGAAACGCACGAACGGCCTCCAAATTGGGTTTTGATAAAAGAGAGATGAAGATTCTGTCATTTAATCTGTATTTTGACAGCAGGCCTTAATGCTCAATTCAGATTTGTTTTTTCAACAAAATCCTTTTGGGCGAGCTTATACTTGGCTACTTGTTCCTTACTGCTGCCATGAAATGATGAACAGAGCCAGTGATGTTCAGGTTTCATAGAACCGAAAATCAGTTAAGCTACCATAAGGTATCAATAACACATTTTTTTAGAACCAATCAACACAAAGCAATTAAGAAAAACCTTTACTAAAACCATTACTAAAGAAAGCCAATACTGACGCAAACAAAGCACTTGAGGGCGAAAAATCTGATTAGACTGGCCAGACAAGTCGCACGGCCAGGTATCGGATATGTATTGGACACGGGAAGACATACAAATGTGGTGAAAATTAGAATTGAAAATATCTGATTTCACGTCATTATTTGTTATTTAGACTTCAGACACATATCAGATGTGTAAAAATAATCTAATTTGTGTCACTTAAAGCTGCCTTTAAAACAAGGCCTTAGCCACTGCTCTGGCCAGATAAAAACTGCCTGTCAGTACCTCTGTTTCCAGAAAGTTTTAATCAGTTCCTACTTTGTGGCTGCAAATTTTTTAAAATAACTTGAGCTTCTACAGATGTACAGAGAGGATTACATTCGTAAAAGAAAACTGCATTCAGAACTTTTTATTATTATTTAATGAAAATTAAAAAAATATATATATATATTTTACTTTCATTGATTGTTTTTCTTCTATCTGAAATTTTTATACACATTGAAGACAGACCTCTTAATGAGAGAAAACTAAACTGGCCAATCGGACAGCTCTAACAGGCTATTAAGAGTTTCTGATTAACCCCTTCGCGCAGATGGCAAATTTGGTCAATTCTCATCTTTTTAGGGGGTGCTCTGTTTAAGGCTTTATAACTCCAGGTGTGAGTATCACATAAACTTGGTAAATGGCTTAAATGAAACAACACAGGTGTACCATTTGTTTATTTTCATAATTTAAGTCAAAGTAAAGTGCCACAAATGCAAGCAAAACTTTGTAAAAATGCAAAAGAAATAAGTGAAGAAAGGTACCTAACCTGAATTTAGGTTATATTCAGCTCAAGAAATGGATGCAATGGTAAAATGCAAAAGAAAGTTGTGGAAGTCGCTCTGGATAAGAACTGCTAAATGCCTGTAATGTAATATAATATACAGAGTCTGAATAGTGAACCCATAGACCTGATAATGAATCCAGTGATGTAGCTGCATGCATTCAGATGAGCAAAAAACAGACACATATCCGCGGTTCTCAGACCATGAACGCCTACAGCGTTAAGGCCTTTGCGCCGCCCCTAAAGATGCGGAAATTTCCCTGGTTGTCTCGTCGAGTGAGAAAATGGCGCAGATCGAAAAAAAAAAGAAAAAAAAGGGGCGGGACGCCCTCTGTGCCTGTGTGCTGTGTGCTGCCAAAATTGGGTCAGGGTGACCACAGGGCCCCCTTCCGTCAGCACGCCTCTGTGCACAGGTGTCCCGGGGCGCACAGCTGCAAGAGAACGGCAGAGCCTCTGCGGTTTTTAGCCCCCGCCCATCCACAGCGGCGGTGGCCCCCGGACCACGCGCCCTAAACCAGCGACCTGCCAGTGACACTCTGAGTGCCGGCCTACGGGTTGGGACGCTACACCAAACCCCCCCCCCCCACCCCACCCCAAACTCTACGTCCTGTGCGCGACCAGCACAGCTCAGTCATGACCTGCTTTTACATAGGGTCTCATAGATACAGCTTCTACGGCTAGTTCCTGTCGCATATGCAGGTATACAGAAACATCGATATACACGCACGCACACACAGACACACGTAGACGCACATACACACTCGTGTACACACACATTCACGTGCACGCACGCACTGTTCTACTCCAGGCCCTACGGGACTGCCCAACATGCTGCAGAGGAACATGTAGCCTACACGGAGGAAGAGGGGAGAGGAAAAACCAAAATGACCCGTCTCAAAATGCCACTCCCCGGGGCTTTACTTAAAGGCTTATGAAAAGCACATATTCATATATCAGCAACGAGGGCTGACGTTTGTGTACGCACTCCAACATTCCCAGGATGGACAGAGTACACTAGAGATTTGTAGACACGTGAAAAAACCTCACATACTATATTAAGAGTCTGAAAAAACAAAAGAGCCCTGTAGTTAAATGCTTCTGTATGTACAGAAGCTAAATATTCTCATACTGAACTGAAGAGACATAAAAAATTCCAGACGCAAGTTATTTCTAGTTTCAAAATGCATGTTATAAATGACCGTGGATACATTTCCTTTGCATTTTTACCCGTAGCCGTGACAGCGGCAGCATTAGTCACTAGCCTGTGATTCCACCGCTGCTCCCTATAAATTTCTGGTCGCAGGCAGCGCGTGTGAATTTACTGCAGTCGGGTGGGTCTCAAATAACCTCATACATAAAACAAAGAAGCAATCGTTTCGTTTGGCTCGCTCGAAAAAACCGGCGGTGACCTCTCGGTACGCACACAGGAAAAGGAAAAACACGGCTTAGCGTCGAGTTCAGAGAAAGGGGAACCCCGGTGTTCTCCGTCGCCCCCTCTCTCTACCCCCTATCACAACAAGGAATTAGCTGGTGTTAATGAAGACCCCCCCCCCCGTGTGTTAGCCAGCCACAGTACAAATGGAGGGTTATTTAGCTCTAGTTATGTAGCAGTTGTCTGCTCCTCTCTCTCTCTCTCTCTCTCTCTCTCACTCGCTCAGTAACACGAGCTGAGCGGCTATCGGATCCCCAAGGTCTTTTCCTCCCGGAGAGGGAAAAAAATAGAAAAGAAAAATGGTGGGGGGGGGGGGGGGGGGGGGGTGGAGTGGGGAAGCAGAGGGTTTGGTCATGGTCCCGTGTGGGAATATTTAATAACAAACATTAAAAATACCACAGAAATCCTTTACCACATTCCCACGGTCTGACTACAGCCACGGCGTGACAGCACAGTTATAAATACCAGCCGCTGGAAAACATCCAGCGCGCGCACACGCACACACAGAGAGAGACAGTCCCATACACTCGCGTGGACTGCCGTACTGGCACGCACAAACACGACACGCGCTATCGTGTACACGTACGTACGCTCGCCCCGCGCCAACACTTCACCGACCTTGCGTCATGAAGCAGGTCCCCGTTCGTGGACATTCCAGCTCTGTAACGAGTTTCAGACCTGGGGAACTGAGACTCTGCATCGGTTCAATTGAGACCGAAATTTCACTGACACGTCCAGAGCACCAGGAAAAAGAGACCTCGCGGAGCAGGGAGAGGGTCTGAGGTTCTTCGAGGGTCGAAAGACTTCAGAGTTCTGCTTTGACGCTGCAGGTCGACTCCATCTGCAGCCATCTCCTGACAAACGGACATGGCCAGCGTATAGGATAAATCATTCTGTAAAAAAATAAATAAAATAATAAATAAATAAATAAACCCAAAAAACCCTTCTAATCGCAGAAGAACCGCATCTTTCATCTGCCTCCAAAAAATGCCTGATTGAAGAGGAAAAGAACATTTTAAAAGGCCAGAGACTACCTTGCATTATGTACATTTAGCAGATGCTCGTATCCTCCAGAGGGGCTTACAATGTGGGAGAAACGTTAGTGCATTCATCTGATTAATATGAGCAATAGTGCCAGACTTGGTATGCGCTTGGACATGCAACATCACCAAAGCATTTGTGCAACCTATGGCAACCAAGAAACAACATGCACTTCTGAAAACATAGATTATATCCACAGCAGCCCAAGGCCCTAGAAGAGAAACATAAAGCCATAAAAAATATTACCCAAAAACAATAAAAATACGATAACCTGAATTAATCACTCCCAGAAGTCCAGTCGGTCTCGGACAGCTTCCAAACTCATCTGTACTCCATTGGTTAAAACGGACAACCAGTCCAACGCGAGAGGACTGTGGAACTGTCAAGTCTGGAACCCGGAAGGCCAACTTCGCCACGGCTTCTGTTTCCCCTCCCTCCAACTGGTTCCTGGCCCTCACAGAAACCTGGATGACCTTCTCCACTACCTACTCTCTTCTCCCACGCGCCCTGTCTGGCGGTGGAACTGGTTTGCTCATTTCCAAGTCTTGGGAATTTCACTCTCCCCCCGTCTCAGCTACTCATTGGAATTGGAATTTCATGCTGTTACCATCACTAACCCATCAAAAGTGTATTCTGCTGCTCACAGGTCAGCTGGTTTCATGGGGGGCGTCCTTGAGGACCTTGATATCCCTCACAGCTCCTTCTGAGAGAAGGTGACATTGCATTGTGGTCAAGGCTTCCAACCTGAGCTGCTCCAGTAGATATCCAGCTGCATGCAGACGTGAGCTTTGTGAGGCACCCTGGACATGGGCGTATACTGCGCTGACATATGAGGTAATGCCACATACTGCATAAGCAAGAATCTGCCACATCTTAGAGGACCGTGCTGGTGCCAAAAATGGGAAAAAAGTACAACACAAGATGCGCCATTTAAACTGTCCTTCTTAACATAAAATGGATTACGCAGGACTTAAAACATCCTAATTAGGACATTAATATCTTGTATGCTATGCAGGACTTTCTCCTATGTAGGACTCAATTATCCCCTTATTAGGAGATAAACTCTCCTAATTAATAGATCTTCATGTTAATTATTCCTTGCATCATTGAGACCAATGCACTCCCACACTTGCTGCACCTGACTGATGTCTTCCTGAAATTTAGCTTCACAGTGACACTATCCACATGTACAGTGCCTCAGTTCAAATGTGGGAGATAGAGGGGAGGGGGCAGGGGGTCCAGTTGGTAGATATTTTGCATATGTGCAAAAAGTAAAAAATAAATTTAAAAAAACGCTTTCCTCTCAGGAAATGTTTTGTCTCCAGCTCCTGTCTTTCTGTTATTATTCCCTTAAGGAGTCCCTTCCCCCCTGAAGCCCCCCTACCCCCAACGCTGCCATGGAAAGTAAGGAGAGGAAGAGGAGGAGGAAATAGGAAGCCAAGTTGCTTTTCTTTCCTTTTCTGAAACAATGAGGAGCTGGACGCAGGCAAGTGGGTGCCGGAGGGAGGCCGCAGCTCCAGGGCTCTGGCTGGGTTGTCCTCCTCCTCCTCTGCCCTGTGACTACACTCCCCAGACCTGGGTGAACAGGAGCCACATTTTAAAGATCTCCTGACCTGGACCCCATCTTCAGGAGCACACACCGACCTCTGGAAATGAACCCTGGATAAGCGCCCTGCAACGAAAACCTCAACTGGAACCTTGGGAGCAGAAAGGAATTTGTCGCGACTACATTGGAAACTGTGACCTTCGCGGGCCCTGAAGCCACGAAGGTGCCGAAACCCAGAGCGGGACACGGCATGGCGCGGCGCGACGGCAGAAAGAGAACGCGGAGACCCCGTGGAGAAAGAGAGCATCACCCTACAGCTGCACCGACGTGGTCTGTCGGAAGCGGTTTAGCGCGAGCCGTCGGTCCAGCTCGGTCGGTACAGAGCGTGCCTACTGCGGCTAACGTGAACCTGGGCAGCGCCAGAGCAAACGCAAAGCATTCTTGTGCAGAGAGAGACTCAGAAAATCCATCTGCACAACATGGCGGCAGCGTCACAACAATGCAAAATGGAACCCTTGAAATCGAGTCTCGTGGAGTCCTTTGTAATACACCACAACACTGGGGGGTAGGGGGCCCCACCGTGAGGGCAGGGTACTCGCCATGCACTCGACAGCAGCTCTCCTGGCCAGTCGGGCAGCTGCAATCTGCGCACTGCGGTGCGGAAAAGAAGCGGCCGTGACTCCCCGCGTTTTGGCGGACGCCGCGGTCCTCGCCCCTCTGAACCAATATGTGTACTGCAAGTAAAATGTATTTATTTTAAAAAAAATTCATTTTTAAAAACGGCACTCCATGCCCTTTAAATCTAGAGTGCTCATTTGCCTCCATGTAACCGCAACGCTTTAAATAAGTTACTGACCTAGCGCTGCCCGCAATAACCCTGGGACTATGAATCAGACCTTTGCAAAACAACCGAAAGGTTCACAGGGAAGTTTTTTTTATTTTCTTCCCCTACTCACCAGTCACCCCTCCTGCTCGATTTCTCCCTCTAAGGTCGGCTGTGAATCGCCCTGCGAGCGTCCCCCGTCTCTTACAGGGACTGCAGACCCAAATACACTCAAGACATTCTGCCGTGAATCACGTGGCAGGATCGCCTTAATGGCATTTGGATGACTTTCATCAAAGACGGCCAACATTCTCCCCGGTGCGGCATCCATGAGACCATGTGCCCGAGTACTCGTCAAACTGAAATTGAGTTTATTAAGAGACAGATTTTTTTTTTTTTTTAAAGCCACGGGGTGGGAGGTGTAAGGGTCATAAATGGACACAAGCAAACATACACATGCCTGCTTAACTGGGAGGACAACAGAAGACTTGCCTCCAGGACACTGGAGCCGACAAGCAAGCACGACGTAGGACTGGGTAGACACACCCTGTATCCAAAGGGTGCCCCCTGAAGGATTCGCCCATCCACTCAATCCCTCACCCATTTATATTTTGCATGGACTGCAAGATAATACCTACAGCCTACAAACCAGGTTTTACAGTGACCCTGGACCGCATCAGAAACAGCAGCTTAATTAACATGAGTAAAATTCATTGAGGCGTAATTTGTTAATTTTACAGTTTACATAAAGCCCAGAGGGTCACGGTGCCATGGCCAATTCATCGTTGCCAAAAAAAAAAAGTATACGTACGGACATCCGCAGGATCTGTACAGATCTAAATGACATCACAGCGGACCCTGAGCGGACGTCCGTCTAGGCAGTCCGCGCAGCAGTCGTCTTTTCACCTACAAGCGTACCTTCTGCTTACCATCATTTTCTACCATGAAGGACGCCATTGTCCTTTGCAATTTGCGGGCATAAATTATGGGACATATAGTCTACAAAGGGGGGTTGGTACGCTGGCCTATGAAAGGCAAAAGTCCCGGGCAGTCCGATGGGCTGTCCGTCCGCATACGTGTCTGCTCCCTGTTTCAAACACTCTGTAACCACCGATAGGCTGCGCTGGAGTGTGGCTCCACTCTCAGGTGCAATTCAGTTACTGCAGCTCTCCATCAGCACATTGAACTCTTCGCATTACTGCAGGCTACTAAAATGTTCTCACAGAGATAGTTCACTTTCTGGGGCATTTTTAATTTATTTATTTTTTTAATTCAACTTTAGTGTATGTTTTCAATTGGCCCAGACAGTTTTTATGTGCAATGAAAGATATTTTACATACTTACAGATGTTTCTGGAAACCAAACATTATGGTGGCTGGTACAGGGGAATTTGAGGGTTTGTGGTCTAAAGCAAAATGATACATTTCAAGCAAATCCAAAGCAGCTTGTACAGGCCACATTATTGTTCCAGAGGCTGTACATATGGAAAGATTAATTGTACAGTGTTTACTCACAATTATAAACATAAATATCAGTTGTTTTTATTGTGCCAAGTACTTCATTCCTTGATCGCAGCGGCCTCAGGTTGCATGCGCCAAAAGGAAATAGTTCCAACTGAAAGGAAGGTCAAATATAATTTTTTTTCAAAGAATAACTGGGTATTATACACATGCATCTGGAAGCGTAACAACAATGTACAAGTTGATTTGGAGTTATTTCAAGTGTATTTTCTTTCTTTAGACCACAAGCCCTAATGTCCCTATATCAGCCATTGTAAAGCTGGCTGGTCATCAGAAACCTCTGGAAATACCGAAAAGGTCCCCAATTGCACATAAACTGTCTTGGCCAATTCAAGAACACACTAAAACTGAAATAATATCAAAAAAACCCAGAAAAGGGAACTATTCCTTTAAGTCAGCCATACATATGAGGCTCAGGAACAAACTGTTGAGCAGTAGAGATGGGATGCAACAGGCTTAAGAGTAGGGCGGCGATGGTTTCTCTGGAATTTTCCGTAGGCCGAAACCCCCCATCTTATCTCTGCAATGTCCCCAGTCAGTTTTGGAGAAGCAGACAAGCACGCGCTCTTCTCCGAAGCGCTTTCTGGACAGAATATACCATTTTAGCATTACTGGAATGATAGAATTACTTTCTTGCAGGGGTCTGTCCAAAAAAGAAAAGAAAAATATGTGTGTCTGTTTGTGCGTATGTACAACTGTAGTGCCCTGTTGATTCTGTGAAGGCAGCGCATACCAGCAGAACAAATTAATTACACACTCTGAGCCTTATGTTTGGAAAAAATGTCATGGTGTGCAGGATTGAGAAACAGCTGTTGAAATCTTGAACAAAAAAATCAAGCCATTAACTAAGCGTACACATGGGGAACGTTTTTATACAAAGGGACAATTTACATATTCAAAGCTGTGGCTCAGATGGAATTGTTAAAAAAAAAAAAGGCATCCTTTTACAAATGTTAACAAAACAAAATACCAAAAAACCCAAACCAAAATTAGTTTTACATTACAATGTTGCCTGGCCATCCGATCCCCTACCATGCAGTTTTAACTTCTCTGGACGATACCATTAGAAAATGAACTATTACAGAACTTAGAACAAATGACGCTGCGTGCGTGTCTATACACGCATGCACGCGCACACAAACACACAAATCCATCTTTCTCAGCGCTAATGTACCCTACGTCCTGCACAGCTGTTATCAAATGTGTTTCAGCATTGTGTTCTACTAACAGACTGGCCAGCTGGAGCCCCGAGCCTAACCACACCATTAGGAACATAGAATCTTTACTTCAGAATGAGGACAGTACAATCGCACTTTAGATAAATGATAATCTTAGGTTTAAAGAAAATAAGACCAAATCATTCATGGTCCTACAGCAAAATAAAATAAATGTTATGTTAAATAAAAAGCTGGAAAAGGCGTTCTGATGGGTGAAGTAATTGTCCCTGCAGCTTTTTAATGGCGTAATTCTACATTTAAAAGACTGGTGAAAGCCCACAGATACTTTGGCGGTATTAGTTAATACACAGCAAGATTTGAGCGAAACCAAATGGCAAATGTCAACAGCCAAACGGTTTGACTACACCCTTAAAATTCATAAGTGCAAGTGCTGAACATAAATGCTTTGTAATTTAAAACAGTATTACATAGTTTCGAATAGCCAGTAATACTTGCACCAAAGGTTTGTAGTGTTGGAAACTACGTCTGACAACTGTTTCCCTGTGCAAGCCATAACACTACCCAACACAAAACCATATGTACATTTCAAATGATTATTTTTGACATTTTGCATTTTTTGTGCTGCTAATCTATAGATTTATGCATGCTGTATGTTACATGTTTGACGGAGGAAAACATGATAGCTGGGTGGAGTTAGCCCATTTAATACAAAATAATCTCCAGGATGACATCCATAACTTCTTAAAATGACGCTAGAGCAGGGGTCTCAATGCACCAGGGCTGCAGTCTGATGCTTTTGCTGGTTTCCTTTCAATCAGCAGTGTCCGAATACGTCCCCTCACTTTGCAAGCAGTGTGCGAAAGAAATCCAGTGAAACTCTTTCCAATCTAGTGAGGAAGTAGTTCGTAATATTTATTTATTATTATTATTTTTTATTGAGAATATCAATCAGTTAACATATGACGATTGTTACAAAGTGTAGATTATGAATGAAGATAGAATTAACAAAAATAAAAGAGTCGTTTTTAATATGAACCTATCTTGTACCATAGATATGCATGTATGCTCTATGTCATTTTTACTTCCGGGTTACTTACAGAAATGGTCGGATGAGTGCACCGTTCTGCAGATGAGCGTGATCCTGAATTCCCTCAACAAAACCCCGGAAATAAGAGGTTCATCCTGGTATTTCAAGTGCCCCCATTTGTGAGAAAAAGTCACCCACTCAAAAGCTTTTTGACAAAGTGGACTCAAATATGTGCCCTCAAAAGGTAGTAGGGGTCGTATTTGGACACGGCCTAGGCCTTGGAAACAAAGGGCTCTATCTATTTTGGCGATCGTAGCGCTTTGTCTAAACGCACTGCGTAAAGTGCATTTAGGGCGTGTCCAAGTCCACTTTTGCTAGTTTTATGGTGTGTTTTTTGACACGGTGCAACGTGCAAATGGGCTGAACCGAGTCTTTCCATTAATTATAGGTGTGTCTTGGGCGTGACATGCAATAAACCAATCAAAATGTCATATCCCATTTCCTTTAAAAGCCTGCTTTTTCACCTTGGCGGATTGCATATATATGATGGCGAAACAGACATGCTCCTGCGTGTTTAGTGCGATCAAGGAATATGCTATATGGATCAATAGTATGATCAATATTATTCGGATTATATGCGGTTAAATTTTGTTCTGGAAATGTTCTCATGGAGTTCTCGAAGTTCAAGCTTCATCCGAAGTTCATTACCTGCATTCTAATATTGATTAATAACAAATACTGTTATTTGGCCTCAATGGTGACACTAAATACAATAAAGCTGTCAGGTTGGCAACCCAGAGGTTCGTGCATATTTTCCCTTGTTTTATAATGTCCTGCTTATGGAAATGTGACCAACCTGTTTTATTGGTAGCATAATGCTTTAAAACAATCCACTTTCTCAAGAAAACCGTGAAGTTTGATTTACAGCAGGGGAAACAGACCTGCTCCTGCATGAAGTTAAAGCACACATGCAGAGAATGGCTTTAAAAAAATTGTGAATTGTGTAAATTTGTTTTTGTTTCTAATTAGATGCCTAGTTCTCTTTAAAATTATTTTTTTCAGTTATGGAATAACAGGTGAAATCAGTGGGTTTTAATAAGCTGAGAGTATAGAAACCTTGTCACTAATTTAAAAAAAAGAAGGACGAAAAAAAAAATGTCACGATAAATGGTGACATTTATCTCCGTTTTTTAACCGTAGGCTATTGGAAAAAACCTTATGAATAGCGAATCCACTGTAGCCTATAGGCTATTTGAAAAACAATAAATGCAATATTCACTGGACAAGGTTTTGAACTTTTTTCAGTCAAAATCATTACATTTACTTACAGGCTGTAGGCCTAGATGAAGCTGTATTGTAATGACACCTGAAGCACATTTTCAGAACTCAAATGTCTGTCTATTGCAGTGCGCGAGTTTTCCATTGAATGACAATTCACAAATTAGGTGTAAATCACAATTTGCACATTAGGCTTGATATAGGTGTTATCAGCAATGTTTTTAATGGATAGGCATTGTCCTGTAACAGAAGTGTGTCCCCCCACAAGATTACAGGAATTATTGGCAAATATAGGCTAAATCATAGCTTTATCCAGATTAATTGTGAATAGTCTAAACATGTAACCTTACACATACCATCGCACATCGCCTGGATGTTGATGGAGTGGGCTGAAAGCAATCTAATGCGCCATTCCCCTTCACTGAGGGACAGGAGTATGTGGTCTTTGACCTATGGGCCCTTTTATTATTATGCATTTTGTGATATATAAACAATAATATTTCACATTGTAATCTTGATATTTTTATTCATGCTTGTGCGCGCCCCTGTGTGTAACAAACAGGAGGGTGTACATGCGTTGTGCACACGCCTATGTAGTGGCGGTTTTAGCGCAAGGGCTTTCTGCTGGCTCAAGATAGTAATACGCCAAAAATTATCCTGGCCACTCCTCATCTTAAGACCAACACGCCCAGTTCACTTGCAATGGGCGCAAGAATACATGGTATTTAAACGACGTGAGCGCTAGGCGTTATAATGAACCCTGCGCCGGGTGTAAAATAGCAAAGACATTTGCGTTTGGGTTAGCGCCGGGTGTAAGATAGGACCCAAGGTGTTCAGACTCTTTAGACAATTAAATTCAGGATTACATCAAAAACCAGAAGACACAGCAGCCTTCCACGATTTGAGTTTTTAGTTTCCCTGCGCTATTGGATCGCTAAACATTTAACCGGGAACTCGAACTCCCCCTTGTGGGCCTTTTACGCTAATGCAGTTACCGCATTTTGAGGCCCAGTCCCTGATTTCTAATCAATGCAAGGATCATGCAACAGAAACGCGTAGCATACGTAAACAGCCTCACGACTCCACAAAGGATTATGGGGATGGATGCTTTAGTGCTACTATTAAATAAGAAAATAATATTGCTACTTCCGCTTTTAGTCATCAAATATCTCATCATAGCGCATGCAAGCTGATGAGTTAGCAAAGTCTCAATCCCCCAGTTTCAGAGACTACATTACATTATAGGCATTTAGCAGACGCTCTTATCCAGAGCGACTTACATACTTCTTATTACATTTATCCATTCATAGCTGGGATTACACTGAAGCAAGCAGGTTAAGTACCTTGCTCAAGGTACAACGGCAAGTGGTCCCTACCTGGGAATCGAACCTGAACCTGCACTACTTTCAGTTCCCCCAGTCATTAACCATACTGCTACCAGACTAGTTTCCTGCAATATGATTGGTTTTAGGGCAAGGGTTGAGTTGGCTTGGATTATTACCTCTAATTGGAGATCCCCCTACAGCACAAGGTGAGGATTCGACAGAAGTGACAACTGATCATTGGTGTATTAACGAAGCAATGCAGAATCGGGTGGATGTATCGCACAGATAGAGAACCAACACGGTCACGCTTATAGGGCCCGATGCAGACCTGGCAGATTCACAAACCTGGGTGTCTCGGTGTAGCCTGTAGAGCACCGACCACATGCTCATTGCGAGCCGTGACGTCGGTGGTTAGGATCCGGCCACGGCCATGAATACACCCACGGGCGGACAAAACACAAATTCCAATTTAAAAAAAAAGACCGTAAGTCTTCACCTTAAAGCTGAAAAATATTTAGGAACAATGAGACTTCTGTCAACAACAGAATGTCAAATATTTCCAGTTGGTCTGTTTGGGATTCTAGTAGGCCCGATTCAAACCGCAGCCCATTCAAGAAGCAACCCCTTTCTCATATTTTGTTTCCATTTGACAAATGCGGTGAGTACATTCTTCTGGCTCGCCTCTCTCTGTGGAAGGCATGTGTTGAAACGAAGAGGTAAATGATTATTTTAATAATGAGGCTGCAAGCTACCTCAGTAACGTTATCTAGGCCGCTTTACATTTTGAATGCAATGGGTGAAATAGTCAAGAAATTATTGTCAGATGAGCTTTAAGTCTGTATATCAACACTTAAATGCAGTAATTTAACAGGTCAATATTTATCCAACACAATATTTCTCAACCTTTTTTGCAGGAGCCACACACAGCAAAAACTGGAACACCAATTTTTTCAGAGCCAAAAATAAATCTGTTTTTTCCACTGGATGTGATTCTTTCCCAGAATGACTCAATACCAGCAGATATGAATCTGTCTGGTGATTGTATTGTGACAGGGCAACCTTGTCGATTTGTTTTTCTGCCCTTGGGCCTAAATTGTAAATTATAACTGCTTTGCATGCTGGTAATATCACCAACTTGTTGATGTGACTTCATAAACTAGCCTGAAGTGCTTTCCCACCATTGCACACCCCTTTAACATTTACGCCCGTTTTAGGAATAATCTCGACCTTCTTATCAAACGGTTGGTAATGAGGTGAAACGTAATATGGCAAGATGGATCTCCAGTGCATGCAAACCCATTGGACAGATAAGGGTCATTGTCGAGTGCATTACTCACCAGTCCAGCTCTCTTGCTGCCCTCGGATATGAGCTCACTGCTGCTGCAGAAAGGTAATGTTGATGGGTCAGGATTTAGGGAGTTTTTTGTCTATTTTCACATTGGAGGCAGGTACACTTTTTCTCTCCCCACAATGTAGCTGTCCTTGCTAAATTAGCTAGCGAGTGCTGCAGTTACCACTATGGTATTAAAAAACAAAGTACCTTTTCAGGGTTTTATGTGCTCTAGATTTTGGTTTTGATTTTTTGCTTCATTCATTTTATGTTTTTATAAATGGCATCATTTGATTTTAAAGATTTTTAAAATTATTGTTATTATTATTTTTTAAACAAACCAGTGTGCTACAGCACAGTGGTTGGGAAATGCTGGTCTAACAAATCGCAGACACTGGTTCAAACGTACAAGTGATGGAGATGGTGCAAAGTTCATTAAAAAAAATAAAATAAATAAAAAGTAGTCAAATTTTAATAAAGAGCTGGAGGTGCTTGTGTAGCAAGAGCACCACTCCATTCTGTATGGTTGGCATGCCTTTCACGTGGGACATGTCTGCAAACATGCAGCGTGGGCCAAGATTGCAGAAACGGTGGTATCGGCGGGGCAAAGCAAGCAGGATGTGGATGACTTGACACACAAATTTCAAACTCATTAATTTGAACAGAAATCATTTGAAAATTGAACTGTCACAATATAATGTACATTTTAATTAATAATTAGGAATATATATCACTCAAAGCATTCAGCATGAAATATTTTAGTTTTTTTATTGAACCCATTTGAGGTTACAAACAGTTCCTGGTTAAATACACAAGATATTCCACCGTTCTCGTAACATATCCATGGGAAAAGAAATGCGCTCAAGTCGGTCTGAATGCTTATCTGTCACACCGACAAACTCCGCCCCAGGCATGTAGCTAGCTCGCTTTTGCACATTTACATACCCAAATCGGAATTTGCTTAAACCGCCAAAGTTCATAATTTTGGAATTAAGCCAACTTTGCCTGTATGTACTGAAATATGAATAAGCCCCTTATAGCACATCAATAGTGAAGATACAAACATGAGCTCGTGTCAACCCTCACCAAGTCATTGAGATCGCCTAACTTGGTTACCTTGCTTTTACATTACTTGTTTAAGACACCCTTAGCGAGAGAAACCTGCATACTTGCATACATGATAATATGTCCATACAGCTAGATTTTAATTGAATAAATTCTGGTTACATACTCAAGAGTAAAAAACAACAACCCCAACCTGGGAATGAGACTCGTGTCGTGACCTCTGACCTCTGGGTCAGGTGCCTAGTTCCCTAAGCATTGTACAACACTGCACACCCCGTGGCTCTATAAGACCATTATAACCTTTTTCCAAGGCTAAATTAATCCTGTATGAGTCACACCACAGCCTACGCTCCTTGCAATCGATTTGAGGATACACGCATTAGTCTTCTTAAACCAGGATGTGGTCGATTTTCGTTTTCCAAGTTCTACCCACGTTACCTCCTGAAACCAGGCCAACCCCTTAAGATAATTAACATTTTTTCCAACTTTATAAATGCGTTCGCTGCAGTAGCTAAAAACAAAAAATAAAAAAGCGAACCTTTCCACTCGAAAGCCTTGTGGTTTCACTGCAGCCTCTGGTTGCTTCTGTTCCTTTTTGTCCGTCCATAAGATCTCAGTAATGAATGTAAACTGACATTGAGCAACTCAACAATCCAAAGCAAGTGCGGACAACTTTAGGCCTGATCCGACATCTTAAAATGGATGCTGGTCAGGAACTTGAAGTCAGGAAACCAATAAGCTCATGGTATGTACAGAGGTTTATTTGATTTTTTTCAAAACATTTCACATGCTAATTACAATACAGTCAATTGATCAGTTTTTCAGAATAGAAACAAAAACACAACAGACCATGACAGAACAAAGAAAATTGCAATAAAGATTATCAATGATCAAATTAGAGCAATTACCTCACCAACAGCAACAGCCTCAGGCCGGCATTGATTTATATGCGAGGTCCATCAGTTAATTACAGGAATTCATGAGTAGCTAGTAAGTAAGTGCTTTTGTGGGGGATTCTTCAAAAAAAAAAAAAAACACTAATAAATACAACTATAAAATGATTAAATCTGGTTTCTCGACTATGTAGTGGATATAGAAAACATGATACTTTCGGTCTTCTCGCATGTAACAGCCAGCAAATCATATGCGATAGAATTTCAGCGACTGCAAAAACAGCAGGGCGCCACTCGCGTATGCACCGCGGCTGTCCCGCGCAAGTCGAACGGGCGCACGTTTTTAAGGCATCTGTTCGTGACACGAGTCCACGACCTTTGTTACATTCCACGGCGGTTCCGTGTGTCTTTTCCCCGCGGCTATGGGAACGGGAGGATAGCGGCGATGGCTTTTGAGATACGACTTCCCGCTCAAGTCCTCTGCATGTGTGTCGGCACAGTTTTGAAGCGTTTTTTTTAAAGTTGTTTTTCTCTTCTTTCTTAGTTGAATGGTTATGAATACATATATCTGCAGCTATACAATACGTCAAGATTAATACCCAAGGTTATCAAGAAATAAGGCTCCAGGTTTTTGGCACACTGTGGTAACTAAGCAAGCATATGCATATATGTACGTGTTTGTGTGTGCGTGTGTGTTTGTGTACAAAATAATTCCCTCCTGCTTAACACAGTGTCCATTTATGGCCTAGGTATACGCTTTATGTGTTACACTTATATACACATTACACATCAGACAAGGTAGGTATAAGACAGGTGTGTTACACTGGGGAAACTGCTGGTAGCAGGGATGTGCATACTAAACTCGTGTCAGTCTTATCTGTCGTAGAGGTAGAGGGGCTAAAAGGGTCAGTTATTTCGAAATCTGCGCAGCCGAGTCTCGCTCTCTCTTGCGCCTTGCCACGCAAAAATCTGGCAACTTCCTGTCTGGGGAAGGGGGACGGCCAGAATTTGCAGACGCGGACGGCTGGTTTTCGCGCTCGAAGCAAGCGGTTATGAGCAACGGGCAACGAGTAGCCATTCCTGCAAGCGCGGCCACGATCGGCTCCGCCCTCCCCCACCCGCGCGTCTCTCGCCGGGCGCCGAGCGCGTGCTGAGGAAAGGCGTCCGGAGAAGGCTGGCGCTTCGGAGAGAGCCGTGTCAGAAATGCGGAGAGCAGGACGAGGGAGGAAGGCAGCGGTTGTAGAGCTTGTTTAGAAGCAAACCTGACAGACACCAAAACTGGGCCCTGAAAATACCCGTTTGCATTCAAAAAACTAAAAATAAACTACATTCTTGCTAAGGTTCGTACAGTTCTAGCATGCTCTAAAACACGCGCACACGCACACATAGATCAGGTGAAGTTAATAAGCAGGCGGTAGTCTTGTGCTACACAATAAAACAGCAGCAGACATGGCTGGAGGCACTGCAGTGTGCAGAGCTGGGTCCAGTCGGGTGGAGGCCACAGCACTCTGCTCCCCGCCCCATCTGCCCCACCCGACTGTCCACTGCGACGAAACGCACCAAATCCCAGTCCTGCACCCCGCAGCGGGGCTTCCAGCCCAGAACAGTTGGGGGTGAAGTTGTTTCGATCTTTGAGATGCTCTGAGGTAACTGTCCAGCATGAAGAATGGAAAGTTGTAGTAAAAACAAAAGGTACAAAAAAAAAGATAAATCTGAATAAAAACAATCATGCAAAAATAAATCCTTGTGCAGATGAGAGGTAGTTCATTCTGGTGGCCCCGCCCCTTAAACTCTCCGTTTCACACGTTGCAGCTGTGACTGTAGCAACGCAATGCGTCACCAAAGGAATAAAGAGGAGAGGGGGGTTAAAAAAAAAAAAAACGGTCGCTCACAAACGGCGGAGACACGAGCGGTTATCTGGCGCGACATTCCCAGCGGCCGCGTCTGGTGTACATTCTGACCCCTATACCCTGTCGCCAGTCACAGCGTGCCCTTAATTATACCGTGCGTACTGTCCCCTTCTAGTTGAGCAGCAAAAATGCTTGTGAGTAAACCTGTGAGAACGTTTGGCCAGCCGTGAGTTCGGCTACAGGAGGAAACCCCTCCTTGGCACCTGTCATGATAAAAGCAGCCCTGCATAAAGAAGAAAAAATGTATATTCGACATATATTTATGTATACATGTGTGTGTGTGTGTATGTGTATAATCCCAATACAAATAAGACAATTAAATGACATTCAGAAAGATAAACTGTAAAATGGTTTCAACAAACCTACGTAGGCAACCTGTGTGTGACCTACCTAACACTGTGTGAGGCAGTCAGCCCTGATAGAGGTTATGGGTGTGGTACAAGGCAGTCAGCCCTGATAGAGGTTATGGGTGTGGTACAAGGCAGTCAGCCCTGGTAGAGGTTATGGGTGCGGTACAAGGCAGTCTGTATTGGTAGAGGGGTTTGGGTGTGGTACAAGGCAGTCTGTCCTGGTAGAGGGGGTTTGGGTGCGGTACAAGGCAGTCTGTCCTGGTAGAGGGGGTTTTGGTGCGGTACAAGGCAGTCTGTCCTGGTAGAGGGGTTTGGGTGCGGTACAAGAAAGTCTGTCCCAGTAGAAGGGGTGGGTTAAGGTGTAGTCCTGCCTGCCTGAGGCAGGGGGCGCTGTAGGGGGAGATTCAGGAGGGCCTGTTGATGGTGCAGCATGTGTGTGTGTGCGTGTGTGTATGTATGCGTGTGTGTGTATGTGTATGTATGTGCATGCGTATGTATGTGTGTGCATGCGTGTGTATGTATGTGCGTGCGTATGTATGTGTGTGCATGCGTGTGTATGTATGTGCGTGCGTATGTATGTGTGTGTACATGTGTGCGTGTTTACGTGTGTATGTACATGTGTATGTATGTGCGTGTGTATGTATGTGTGTGCATGTGTGTGTATGTATGCGTGTGTGTGTGTATGTATGCGTGTGTGTGTGCGTGTGTATGTATGTATGTATGTGTGCATGTATGTGTGTGCGTGTGTATGTATGTGTGCGTGTGTGTATGCGTATGTGTGTGCATGTATGTGTGCGCATGTGTGTGTATGTATGTATGTGTGTGCATGTGTGTGTATGTATGTGTGTGCGCGTGTGCGCGTGTGTGTATGTGTGTGTGTGTGCGTATGCGTGTGCATGTATGTGTGCGCGCATGTGTGTATGTATGTGTGTGTATGTGTGTGTATGTATGTGTGTGTATGTGTGCGTGTGCGTGTATGTGTGCGTGTGTGTGTATGTGTGCGTGTGTGTGTATGTGTGCGTGTGGTGGGGGGCATCAGCTCAGTATAAAACCCAGCACTCGGTTACCATGGCATCCTGCTGTAAGCCGGTTTCAGTCCAGGCTTCCTATGGACATATGCGCAGGTGTGGCTCCTGCTACGCCTGTGGCTCCTGCTATGCCCGTCCCACCAGGGGGCAGCAGGGCGAGAACCTCAGAGAACCGCACAACCGCAGAGGCCCCACATTCACAGGGGCACATCCGTTCACGCCCGGGGACCCCAGAGGATCAGCCGGACCCCACCCAGACGCGCACACATCAAAAGGCTGATCCCTCATAACCCCGCCCCTCTCCCCCCAGCCCCCAGGGCACAAGCTCCAAGCAAAAATCTCCGCATCTCAGCCCGCCTCCAACGGAAAACAATAATAATAAAATAAAATTTAAAACATTTTAAAAAAACAAGAGCAGCATGGGAAATCCTGCCTTTTGAGCACAGCAGTTCCCCCAGCCCTTTCGGAACCAGCGGCCGCTTCAAAGCCCCGAAACGAGCTCGCGGCTTCCGTTCCTGTGCCCGCTGGTGTGGAGAGGAAAACGTACTCTGCTGTTTTGGTGGCTAGTACAGTTTCCTAAGGGTTGACACGCCTGTTGGGCGACAACGGCGCAGTGTGTGATTTAAAAAAAATATTTACATCGGATGGTATGGCTTACCGTAGAGAGCAGCATTAGGTTTAGTCTGAATTTCTTCCATTTTCCCACAACAAACAACAACAAAAAAGTTAAAACACACTTAAAATAATGTTCTAACGCAGCCCATTGCCCATCTCAAATCTGACCAAACCTTTTTCCAAATAATGTATTCACTGTAAAGGAATACAGTCTATGAACTTGCCAAAGCATAGCGTTACTGTAAGAAGAGTGAAAAAAATAAAACGACAATAGAAAAAAAAAAAGCCAGTATAATATTTGC